>JASPKZ010003044.1:3202500-3802500 GCA_030220185.1 Diploptera punctata | reverse complement strand
TGGATTTGGTCTAACCCGCTAGTTTAGAAGGTAGCATTCCTGCTTTCCGACTAACGGATCCGTGATTGATACCCAACGGAATTGGAAATTTTAAATGTAATAATTAATTTTGAACTTGACAATAAAATTTTGGAGCAGGTGAATAATTTTACATATCTAGGATGCAATATCTCATATGAAGAAGAAAAGGATGTAAATGCAAAAATATCTAAATTTTTAAGAATTTTAGGGTTAATAAATTCTATCTTCAAGTCACAGTTAGTCCAAAAACATTCAAGACTAAACGTACACAAAACACTGGCTCTCCCAACTCTTTTGTATAGTAGCGAAGTATGGACGTTCATACAGATGGATATACAGATACTTAGATCTGCTGAAATGAGATACCTTCGGTGAACTGCAGGATACACACAACTAGATCACAAAAAAATTAAGACATCTTAGAAGAATTACATATGGAACCTTTAGAAAACAAAATTTCTGATTATAAGTCAAGATGGATGCATCATGTTCATCGAATGGAAGATCACAGGATACCCAAACAAATGTTAAGTTATCAATCTGCAGGAAGAAGAAGACCAGGACGTTCATTCAAAAGACTTCTGGATGGTGTTTCTCTTAAGGCCAAAACAGGTCATCAAATGGACTAAATTCGTGAATGTACAATGATGATGATGAATTAATTTTTCAATCTCTGGGTTAGGAGGGATGTTGATGTATAATTTCTAATAGATAGATTGTGTATCACATGCCTAGATCAAACCTAAATAGGCCTAGCCTATAATGAGAAGGTAAGCTATTCGATATTATTAACAGCGATTCGTCCCTTGGATGGGGATGTTAAGCCTGGAGGTCCCTTGGTGCTTCTTGAATGAGTCGGCTATGCCCTGCACTGTATTTCACTTTCTCCCTTCTTTTTTATCATCTCTTATGCAACACACACATTCTACAAACACTTAAACATACACTCGTCCTCTCTGTAGACAATATAAATACACGTAATCTGCGTAAAATAATCTGCCAAAGTGGGGCGTAAATTGAAAATGGACTGCATTAACAACATCTATCCACAAAGCGCGGAACCCGCATAAAGAATCCTGCAGTGGATGTCGTTGGAAAACAAACAATTTGGATCTTATAGCCTATATAGACTAGCATACAGAATTTATAGTCCAGTATGTTTTCATTGAAAGGTGTAATTTCATTTCAACTCTTTAAGTAGGCCTCTAATAACCTGTATTATTTTTACTCAAATTGATAATAACCTACCGGTTCTTCATTACGCTAATCAAAAACGTTAAAAAATAGCATTCAAAGAGAACTGGTTCAGAATATTGAGTTTAAGATAAGCTATGTTTATTCGTATCCGACAGCCTTTGTTTTCAATCCGACCAAACTTTATGCATGTTCATAGGGTGGATTTCTATTTTATGATATAGCCTACTAAAATAACTTGCATTCCTTTATAAGTTAACAAACGTATGACCACACACAATATAAACCTTAGAAAACAGCTTAGGCCTACTGGTAGGCCTATAGGGTAAAGGAGTATAAGAGTACGCACTTAGTGGATTTTCAGTTATATTTGATAAAATAAATAAACTACAGAGTTCAATTTTTTTTTAAATATTCTTTATTCAAATACAAATATTTTAAAAAAATCATCAGTCAACTACATTTTAAAATACAGGCATGAATAATAAATTAGTAAAAAATGTAATTTGCGTACTCTTGGCCTACCGGGAGGTTAAGAGTGCGCGGATAGGGTGGTTAAGAGTAATCACTAGGGCTTGCCTAACAATAGTCACAAACAAATGGACCACTGCCTTCTTAAGCACTACAGTCTTCTTGCCACCACTCTTTGCAAATTCCACACTGTATCCAGCTATCAGGGTACGAACCCCGACATCCTGGACAGACAGTTGAATCATCTTTTTCTTCTTCTTCAATGAAGGCTTTCGACTCAGCTGAACTTGAAGATGGTTTAGAGTCATTATTAAACATCAATTCTCTTCTCGCATTTGATTTCCTGTTTGCTAGGCCCATTTATCTTACTTGTCTTTCTTATTGTTTAAAAACTTTTTTCTGATTTAGCCTGCTCTAATTCTTTTCTCTCTTTTTTTTTTTCTTCCAAATGGTTTTTGAAAGGTGATGATGTCATGATTTCTGATTTTTATGCTGGTCCTTGCTTTCTTCGGTTCATAGGGTCTTGTTCTTTATGTTCTGGAAGCGGCAGAATTGGATGAATACTAACATTAATTTTACATTCTTGTTCTGATAAACCTACTGTTTCATTTTCTCCAGCTCTTTGCTCTGCAAATAAAAATAAAAACGTTATTTGTATTTCTTTACAATTAAATACAAAACTATGATAAGTTATAACAACTTTGTATCAATATAATATACATCTATATATTAAGAGTAAAACACAGTTTTCCACTTAATAGCAATAAATGAAAAAACAATGTAGCAATGATAACCCCCAATGGAGGCTAAGATACGCAGTGATCAGCTGCTGCGTACTCTTTGCCTCACTTGGCGTATTTCACAAAATCACCAATAGATTCCAGCACGTAACAGAGATGTAAATGGTATCTTCACCATGTTGTAGGATATTAAAAGTACATTAATATGATATCTCTTTACAAAATATTTTTTTACTCCTTAAGGTAAAAAACAGTTATGCTATATCACACAGAAATTACATAGAAAAGTAAGGAAAGTTAATTTTACCTGGTAGAACGAAGATAAATGAAGCAGGTCAATGATACTACGGCGTGATCTCCCATTGTAACAGCTACACTGAAACGTAATAATCAGTATGTTCTGCAGTGCTGCCAATACCATAAAATTTCCCTGCGTACTCTTAACCGCCCGCGTACTCTTATCCCCTACATTCAAAATATTTTAGGCGAGAAATGATTTATGATGCTGAAACTAATTCATTTCCTAGCACTATCGAACCCTAGGTTCATGGCTGCGCGTATCTAAGTTCTCCATATATCCCTATCCTGAGCTAAATTTTCCAATTATTCACTGGATAATTTACCCCTTCAAATCATGATTTAATGTTATTCTCCGATCTTGGTCTACCTACATGACGCTTTCCGTTTGGCTTTCCTTCAGATTTTCCATGCCTCTCTTCCATTCATCATTCGTGCCACATGTCCCCGATCGCAGTCTACGAGACTTAACTGTTCTTAATATAGGCCTATCTGGCTTCCCATGATCCAGTGGTTGGGCATTAACAAGGCTTATTCTGTTGGTCTATTGATTGAAGTTGTTCTATCTTAGAGGAAAATTTGTATAACTTACAAGTGTTAAAATTTGGATCACTGATATGTAGCTGACTTATGTGGTCGTCTGTTAAAAGGGCATAGAAATAAAAACTCAAGTAAAAATAGCTTTATGCCATAATAGCCTAGAAGTAACAATAGAAATGTTTCCAAAAACAGAAAACATTTAACGTAACTCTACTTACTTTCATTCTAGACCTATAGTTTGAGTTTGAATAGGCCTAACAAAAATACATTATATTCCTATTTTGGTTGCAGAATATCCTATTTACATATGTTATACAGGCCTAAATTGCATAATTTCTCATGGTCTGCAGAAATAATATAGCCTACTTCAAATTTTCAATATATCCTTTCGCACAATTTAAGACAGGTAGGCCTATGTCTTTAAGAAGTAATTGTTACTTGTTGTATCTTGAAAAAATCAGCAAAACTATAGCCTATGTCAGAAAAACATATTTAGATAATAAGACCACGAATAAAAGAAAATCCTGTTTAAATTACAGTCAAAGTTTTCTTAAGTAGTAGTAGTAGTAGTAGCAGTAGTAGCAGCAGCAGTAGTAGTAGTAGTAGTAGTAGTAGTAGTATTGGTGGGAGAATAACGTTAACCATGGTTTGAGGGAACTAGATTATACAGGGAATGATTGGAAAACATTAGCTCATGAAAGGGGTGTATGGAGAGCTTATGTCCGCGCGGCCATGAACCTAGGTGTTCGATAGTGCCAGTGAGTTAGTTGGTCAGTTTTTATTTTTTTATTTTTATATTATGAAAAAAGTGCATTGTGTAATCGTTATTTAACATTATAATCTTACGTCATTTGTATTCCGAGCCACTAATACTATCTAGTTCTATAAATCAGAATATACATTTCACTTAAAATTCGTAATTAGCCTATTTAAGTTAAACTGTTTGTAATTAGGCCTAGTATACTCTGAGTGGAAATCATAATGTTTAACCAAATGCATTAAGGCCCAATTTATTCAAATTGTAAGTGTATTAAATACGAGAAAAGATAATCTATTTATGTAGTCAGATTTCTTATCCAGATCTATTAGTAGACTATTTAGTTACTACTTTTTTTCTAACTATGAACAAATCCGCTTACATTCAATAATAGTCCAGAAATTCTAGTTTGGAAAAAAAGTAAAGGGGAAACATTGTAACGAAACTGGTTATCTCCTAATATCTACATGGCTATAACAAATTCACAGAAGCATTTCCTCTGGTTTGCAGGTCTGGGCCCAAAAAAATCTTTTGTAGTTGCATGATAATCAGATAGGGTTGTAGAACTAGCCTCACTGATTTAACTTGAATAAAAATAACAAACTAGTATTGGAAGAAGGGACTTGCGAACAGACTCTTAAGATCAAGATCAGTAGGCCTATATAAACTAGTTTGAATGTCAAATCGAATGCACGTGTATATCCTCGATGAAGTCCTTTCAGATATAAAAGTTTAAAAACATGAAATATTCTTAATAAGCTCAAAGCTCTCTCAATATTACTCGTATAAAAACTTGCTTTAAGCGTTGTATCTCTAAATATCAGAGTAAACTATCAATCCTGAACATTCATTCAGCCTTATTTTAATAGAACACCAATTAAAATAATAAAATAAAAAATCGTGAGTAGAATAAATGTAGCCTATGGATATAACTTAGATCAAACTGAAAAATAATGCCAGCAATGGAATCTCATCAAATATTCTGTGTTTTATTCCAATAACTTTTTTTCTGTGTGATATTTAAACTCGACTATTTAGCTCATGTCCCAAATGGGAGTCAATGACCAAATCACATTTCAATGAATTTTGGTTTACAACCAATCACAGTCGTTTTTCACCTCGGTTTAATCAATTTAATTTTATCACTTTAAAATGAAGCTCCTCCTTTTTAACATTCTGAATAGGTCAGAGCATTATTTTGCAGTGACTGACTCTCTAAGAAATACGTTGAATATAACAATTTATATAGCATATTAAGATGTAAGAATTCTAGAATGCCTGTGGCTACCAGATTGTATATATAGTGCACGAATGTAACCAGATAGTGCTTGCGGGAGATAATATAAAAACATTTGTAGCAATTGATTATATCACAAAAAAGAAACCATTGTTTGCACTTTCTTAAACGTATTATTTCCCAGGAATTCACGTTCCAGAAAAAATATAATTGACATAGGCCTATTTACATCATAGGACATTAGAAATTAATTAATAACCTATAGGGCCTAATGTTGTTTCATTTTTTCTTCATTAGAGTACATTCGTACAACATTGCGATCCTTTGACAATAAATAATATGATCTGGTTGCAGTGAAGAACAATTGAAACCTAATAAACGTTTCTCATTCGTTTTCAAACATCGCCGTTTGCGTTAAATATATAAATATTTTACAATAACTATATTTAAATAATGATTGGTGAGTAAGCAGCTTAATTTTATTCGTTAAATAGTCTTAACAAATGCCACCCTTTATTTCCAAATTCTCTAGATACATTTGGAAATCACTCCTGGCATTACTTATGATAAATAACAATTAAATTTCCTGTTTTAAGAATAAGTTATGATGATATTAATGAATCAGTGGTTTTAAAATTTAGTGTTATCCTGAATTATGTATACTCAACGCATCGGGTCCGGGTTCGATCTCCGGTCGGGACAAATATCCGGGAACTTTAAGACCCAAATAGTTCCCGAATACCATCTGGCCATCAGAGTCATCTATATCATATTTCCTTGTTAAAATGAGTGATTGGCATGTGTTGTCTTAGGCCTATATGTTCAGGTTTTCTTGGTGGTTAAACTGGCATTAAGCTGATCACTCATCCAGGGAGGCTATATCCATGTGCATGTGTGATCAAGAATCCTCTCCCGACATATAATTTCCTTGTAAGGCCTGGGTGATATGAGGAATGTAAAATTACCTACAAAAAAAAAAAAAGAAAAAAGATGTTAACTAAGGTAAAAGAAAAGAAAGGAAATAGGCCTATAATAAATCAATTTAACCCCTTATATTTTCTATGTAGTTTCAAAATATTTAAAAAATATTTAATCCATATAAATTATTTTATCTAGGGCGGCTCTGTCGCGCGAACGGACAGACGTTCCACTCTCACCGCTGAGGTCTCGAGATCGAGTCGTCACTCCGTGGGTTTCTTAGTGAACGAAACTGAGCTTGGGAAGGTTTTTCTCCGAATTTCTCCCGTTTCTCCTGCCACAAATTTCATTCCAACTTTCAACATACTCATCTCATTCATTTTGTTTGATTTCAAACATCTACCCCTGTGACGGTGCATCAGGCTGGTACCCTTGTGTTTCACAGACCTCTATAAATATAGGGGCTTCATTTCATCTCATCCCTCGACCCGACCCTGAGTTGAACACGAGTTGAGGATATTATTTATTATAATTATATTAGCCTACATAGTCCCATAATAACATGAATAAAGAAAGAATGAATATGTAAAATTACGAAAGTAGCCAATAGGTTTTTTGTAGTTTTAAGTTTTATTGAAACTATTTATGAGAGAAAAAAAAAGGAAATTGAATTGTATCAGATGTTTAAAGCATTCCTAATGGATAATGTAATTGGTTCCGAGCCAATTAAATGAATTGGAAAGGAAGTGTCAAGTAGTAAGTATATAATTTAATCATTACAATTTTAATAGTGATTTACATCCATGTAATACTATTGTAATTTTGTAACAGTTAATCTAAGAAAAATTACCGCGGTATAAGCTGATCTAATCCAATAGCCCTGTAGGTATCATGTGTTGAGAGATTTTGTAATAATTCATTGTAGAGTATGTAAGGAAAAAAAAAAAGCAAAATAAACATTATTAGCCATTCACAAGCCAACATCTCGCGCTATAGTGCAAACGATTATATAATTGGGATTAGAGAGTTACTTTTCGTATTATACAAATCACCGTACGCAACGCCGGAGCACAAAAGCCGTTTTCTCTCTATTTCCTTTGAGGATCTGTGTGTGTGGTACATTGAATATTTACAGCACAGGTGATATATGAAAAGAAGCGTTTTATATGTTACTTTTTTTTTTCATCAATTCAATTGTCGATACACAAGTTACTACCACTACCGTTCTAATACACATTCATATAGGCTACAATCAACAGGTCCATGTTTTCAGTTTAAAAACTCACTCATTCAGACAAGTAAGTTGACAATCAAAAGATCTTTTCTTCTGTGATGGTGAGTCCATTGAGCTGTTTAACTCTAACAAAAGATCGGAATAAAGACTTTCAATGAATACCGTTTTGTACTATTTAGACATGATAGTAAGCACGTGGTTATGGCAAACAACAACATGTATTCACACTTTGGAGTTGGTTCATAAAGTCGCAGGATGATGCGAAATGGTTTAAGTCTCAATCTATTCAAAGACATCACGTATCTATTGGACAGTGACCACTGTGCGGAATCCTTTTTTCTCCTCCCCACCATCCTCGTAATGCAAACAAAGTACTTTTGATAGAAGGAATAATACGTACAACAAGGTCCTTTACAATAGTACACAAGTGGCTTTGTAGGCGACTCCCCTATCCTCTCTTGCAATGGAAGTCTATACAGAATTGTGCAAAAATGTGATTGTGTGCCACTTGCTTCATAACGTTTGGCCAACATTTTAGCTATTGTTGTAAAAGGCAAGCTCGTGCCACTCTGTGATGATGTCCTCACCAGTCACAAGTTTGACCCTGGCTATTGTGTCCATTTTAACTTCCTAACTAATTATAAACAACTGGCAACTAAACCCTTCCTCCCGTTCAAAATAAACGGGAAACGGCGTTACATTCTAACAATATTCCTATTATAAACAATGTTATTGTTTGCGATTAACGAGTTGTGCTAATTCACATTTAAAATAGAGGATTTGTAACATAAATACACAGCGTTCAACACATAGCTCTTTTCAAATATTACCCATTCTCTGTAAACTAAGTGATTTAGATTTTTATACAATTTTAAATTAATTTTAAAGTTTTAAAATTTTCTGAAAAATAATAATTGAAGGTTTGCCCTGGATCATTTTAGCTACCAATTTTAATAATAATTTTGCACAGAATTATTATTTTTTCAGTTCTACAAATATAGAAGAGATTAAAGAACACCATCCTCCTGAATATAGCTTAGGCCTATCTATCGCAGCCGCGGACGAAACGTCGAAGAACTCGTCTACTCCGATACCACGGCCAAAACACCCGTAAAATACCAAGTTAAGTATGAATTATACTGGCCATGATAGCTATATTACATTCATTTTTAATTCATAATTTTTCAATAATTTATTATTTGTCCCGCGCCGTAGCCGAGTGGTTAAGGCAAGATGACTTGGCGCAGATCTACGGGTTCGAGTCTCCATGGGAAAAGAAATTTTCTCATGGTACTTCGGCTAGTATGGAACCGGTCCCCATCAAACATCGTGTGCAATAAGTAGCTGTTCCAGGTTGAGAAAACCCGCTATAACAGCAGGGGGACCGACATGTTGACCACATGTCACCCCTACACTGACTGAATGATCGTGTATCTCTGTGAACACATGTGGATGTATGGCCAGGGGCCGGTTGGTAGGCCAAAGGCCTTCTAGGCCTGTCGCGCCATGGAGTTATTTGGCATGATTAGGCAAATATTTAAATATAACATATTTATTTATTTGTTCGTATTATTTCCGATTGCACAATGATTTTTGTGCTAATCACAGAGAATCTATCCTAACTATCCTACGTTATAGGCTATATGTAAGCTTAGGGTCTTTTTAATGTGTATATGACTGTTTATTTGTGTCTAAAGAGTTTCTCTCCACGTGAATTTTATTTAGGCCTAATTCTGAAGTAGGGTTACTACATTATGTTAACCTGCTTGTCATATGTCTATAGGCCTACCTGTTATGGTTTCTTCTTTAGGAAATTCCAATTTTAAAAATGAAAGGGTAGGAACATGGATGAAACTCATTTTAGTGAAATTTATTTTGGAAATATAAATATTTGAGAAATGGAGCCTTGTCTCTCAGTTAGTGAGTTGTTATTAATTAATTAATCAAGTGTAAGACCCTTCAATTTCAAATTTATTTCATGACTTTCACATTTTAGAGGAATAAATATACATAGGCCCTATTAATTAATAAACTATTTCTCTTTGAAGGACAATTAACTGAGGTTACATGAAGGTTCACTAGCTACTATGCTACAAGAATGTTTTTATTGAAATTCCCATACCAATTTTTATTACCGTATTATTATTATTATTGTTATTATTATTATTATTATTATTATTATTATTATTATTATTATTAACAACGATTATCTTGCCTGTGGTACTCTATAGGAGCTTACCAACGAGGAACTCCATAATTTATTATTATTATTATTATTTTATTAATACTATTGTTATTATTATATGAATGTAGAAAAGGATATTGTACTAGAGATTGAAGAAATCCAACTAAGATAGTATGGACATATAACGAGAAGAAAGGACGCGGAAACAAAGAAAGAAGTATTGAAATGGATACTTCCTGGAAAAGGGAAACGTAGTAGAACAAAGCCAAGGCGGATAAAGAGAATTCAAGACAACATGAAGAAGAGAAAAATTACAGAAGCAGACACCTAAGACCGGGAAGTGTGGGGAAAAAAAATAATAATAATAAATAAAAATTGTATGTTTTGGTTGAGGATACCTGTGTAAATAACAGAAACAATCGTGAATAAATAAATAAATAAATAATAATAATAATAATAATTATTATTATTATTATTAGCCAATTATTATTCATTATTATTAAATGTAGCCTACGTGATTGCGATGGATATGTCTTGTAGCCCATATGTATAACAGTATTATTTTTTTTTAAAAAGTTATTAGAATTATCTTGGGGAACTTGAATATCGATTAGGCCTACATGAACTTGATTATGTTGTATAACTATTGAGATCTAAAGAGAGTGTCATATTGAATTCGGTATTGAATCCGATTGTTCCATAAAATACTTTTATTATTTATCATTAATAGGCTATAGAATATTATTAATAGTAGAGCCTACTTAGCAATTTTAATTCCGTACCGTTTTGCCATTAGATATATCTTCTATGAGTTAATGTAAAAGTGATACCAATACAGACTTAGGAGGCTTTAAGGTAGCAGGATATTAATGGTCCCACCTTTCAATCGCTACGAGTAGTCAGCCAGGTTATCAGCCCTGTGTGACGGTCGCCATTACCCCTAGAACAAGCGTCTGGTACTCATTTCCATTAGACTTTATTTATGTTCCGAAATACGGCCTAAGTACGCGTGTCTTAAAAAAGGTAATATTTATATTTTTTAAACGTCGCCACCAATAACGTGTACAAGAGTCGCATAACATTTGTGAACAATTCATGGTTCCGCATTCTTGGTAATTACACATAATAGCATGGAAATAAACATTCATAGTTATATAGTCCTAACCTTGACAACAGAATACACCTTGTACCATAGTGACCCACAGACACATATTCGCTCTCCTTTATTAGTTCCCCCATCAAAGTTCAGTTACTTTATTTACAACTCAAAAAAATCCAGTCGTATGAATGAAAAATCTCTCTCTATACAAAAATGTCCCTTATATGATGCATTGAATAATCCAAGAGGTAGACATCACAGCCTAGGGTTGTGAATTAAAGATTCTTTATATGCCCGCAACACCACCAACTTCTGGCTTCACTTTACAGAGGGTATTTTCAATGCTCGCGTGTTCAGACTTTCAATAACACTGCATCAAGCTTTTGTACCGTACGATCTTGTGTGAAAGATTGGCTTTTCGTAGCTTGTATTGTCCAAGTGAATAGTTTTGAACCTGATGGTTTGAATTGCTTCGTCTCTGTGTGTATGAGTAAGTTTATAAAAGCAAATACTGCTTCTGAATGTCCCTTATTTAAGCCGTTCATTGTTCAAATGCTTTTGGAACAGCTAACAGTACATTGTTCAACCTGTTACTCTACAAGTGTTGTGTTTGATTATAATAGCAAACGTTTTTGCCTCTCAACCTGTTACTCAATGTAACCTAATCTTTGCTCTTCTTTTGTGTCATCGATTGCAGCTATTTAAAGCAATAGGTCAGGGTTTGTTTACATTTTTAAACACGATAAGTACTTCCAATAAATAATGTAAAACGCATAGGGCCTATAGGTGAAAATGTATTTCTATGAAATAAAATTAAATAATCATAATTGGTATGTGGCCTATTTATGTAAGCTTAGGCCTATATATCCTATATGCATGTCATTAATTTAGTTTAACCTCTCACCGTATAGGTACAATTAAGATGCCACACGCCATGCGGTTCTTATAGTGGCACAGGCTGTCGGGAGAGGAATTTTAAACCATCAATCACAAATATAGACCTACTTATTGATCACACAAGGACATGTAGGAACTCCCTGAATAGGCTAAGTAATTAGCTCAATGTCAGGGCCTCCTCCGAAACAACACAACATAAGACAAAACACACCTTTCACACACACATATTATACTAACGTCCTGAAACTGATAATGATGACTATTTAACTCATGCCCCAAATGGGAGTCAATGACCAATCACGTTTCAATGATTTCTGTTTTACAACCAATCAGAGTCGTGTTTCACGAAATATTTATCAGTGTTATAATTACCATATATTAAACAAAGCTCCTCCTTTTTAATATTCTGAACAGGTCTGACCGTTATTTTGCAGTGACTGAGCCTATAAGAAATACGGCTACCAGATTGTATATATAGTGCATACATGTCAACAGTTGTAGCAATTTATTATACCACCAAAAAAAGAAACCACTGTTTGACTTTCTTAAATGTATTTTTTCCCAGGTAATAATCCAGAAAAATATAATTGTAATATTTACATCATACGACATCAGAAATGAATTAATATACAGATTGATGTTTCATTTTTTCTCCACTAGAGAGCATTCTTACAATATTGCGTTCCTTTGGTAATAAATAGTATGATCTGGTTGCAGTGATAAACAAAAGAAGCAGTAGAAGCGTACCTATCGTTTCTCATTTGTTTTCAAACATCGCCGTTTGCATTAAATATATAAATATTTTGAAATAACTACAGTTAAATAATGATTTGTGAGTAAACAGCTTAATTTTATTCGTTAAATAGTCCTAACAAATGCCACTCTTGATTTCCAAATTCTCTAGATAAATTCACTCCTCACTTCGTGAGTCGTGAATTTATCGATAATTTGGAAATCACTCGTGGCATTACTTATGATAATTATGGCCAGATGATACTTGGGGACCGTTTTTAACTTAAAGTTTCCTGATAGGCCTATTTGTTACAGGCCTATAAACTCGGAGGTTCAGTCAGCGGTCATATGCACTCCATACATCCCTATCCTGAATTGTTTTCCAATCATTCCCTGCATATTTCACCTCCTCCGAATCATGTTGCTCCCCATCTCATTTTTGGCTTTAATAGGACTACCGGCCGCATTTCCTCTAGTCCTAAAACAATTTTTCATTCCCCATACGTGCCACATAGGCCTATCCAACATATCGCTTTCTACGAGAATTAACTGTTCATATTACAGCTATTTTCTCATAAAGATCATGTGGCTATAATCCTATACAAACCAATGGGCCTATAAACACTGCAAACTACAATCTTAGGATCATTGTTTAAGACAAGAATTTATAAAGAAAACCTAGGCCTATAAGCTTAGGGCATATATATATAGGCCCATATCCATCCATCCATAGTAATTCTGCCCGAGGACAGGTCTTTCACTGCAATCATAGCATTTTCATGCTATGCTTTGCAGCTTTACTAGGGAATTACAGGTGTGGTAGTTTCCCGTTGTTTTCCACACCGCAGTGTGCACCGGTGCACCGGTGAAGGATGATGATGATAATGATAAGGATAATGATGATGGCCGGATGAATTTTGGGGGACCGTTGGGCCCTAAGCTTCCTGACATTTGTCTTACAGGTGAGGAAAAACCCCGAAAAAACCTCACCCAGGAGCCTGTCCCGACCGGGAATCGAATCCGGGCCCGCTGCGTGACAAGGCAGCACGCTACTTCGAGACCACAGCGGTGGACACATACATAGGCTATATGAAACGACTGTTATGACAACATTTCTTCTCTTTACCCTATTGAAATTGCAATAAATTTTCTCATTGACACTATCGAACCCTGAGATCCATGGCCGCGCGGACATAAACTCTCCATACACCCATATCCTGAGCTGAAGTTTTTTCAATCATTCAACCGTACAATTTACCTCCTTCAAATCATGGTTAATAATATTCTCCCATCTCTCTCTAAATTATATGCTAACAAACAATTATTTATTGGATTAGGTCTATTGTATAAACACTAACTTTGCAATATTAGACCTACTTGTAAACAATGGAATAAATAAAAACTAGGCCTATTTCAATCATTACTCCAAAATGTCAAAATGAAAAGTAAATTCTAGCCTATCACATATTTTTTTGTAATAGGCTATATAATTATTTATTTATAGTAGCCTAGGATAGGAGTGAAGGAAGTTAGAGTTAGGAAAGATGGAAAAAAATACCTTCAGTTTATTGGTCTAAATGTCTATACTTATATTTACAGTCTTCTGCTGTAATAAAATAGGCCTTATAGGCCTAGTCTATAGATATTTTTGACGTTTTCTTTAAAAATATCCTTTATTAGTCATTAGGAAACATAAAAAATACTTACAAATAAGAAACAATGCCGAAATCTACTTTTAATAGTCAAATAATACAGTTTTTGCAACAGATTCAGAAAAAAAAGGCTGTGTAATCTGATTTAATTTTAAGAGCCAAGAATAGGGCCTAAATCCCTGCATTCTAAGCTTGATCATTTGTAATTATTTTTATAGACCAATAGGCCCTACGATATCTGCCTATTTTTATGTAGTGCCTCCTATTGGATTACATGCCTTTCCGTGACAAATTTAGGGAAATAAGCGTAGTTAAATTAGCTTGTTCAAGAAATTCTCTCTAGGGAGCACCCATGTCTCCATGATGAATAACCTATATAAACACTTATTGCAACTGAAGCCAGTTTACTCATTTTCCTTAAGAATTCTGTACTTTTGCAACTACAAACCTAGGTCAGTTTTAGGCATTAACCAGTTTCACTGTCAAATTGAGTGCAAAGTAAAGTTAATTTCTTCTGAATAATGTAGGCCTACTAATATATAGATTTATAAAAAGTAGCCGGTTTTGTTAAAACAACCTAGAAGTTCAAGAAACAACCCAAAAATATTTTAATATAGAAAAGATGTAAACAGATGACGAAAGGTTGTGTTATTGTGAGTTGATCCGGCAAATAATTACAGGGAGGTTTGAGCGTGACAGATGAGGTGATTAGTGTACAGCATGCTGGGAGCCAGGGAATTTCCCCCTCCTACCCTTTGCTGACCATTGTTATCACCCTGACTTAGCACATTTTCCAAGATTTCAACAATTCACATATCATCCAACTTAAAAAAATAAGCCTCAAATCATGGATGCCTCATATGTGAGAATATTGCTTATTCGTTAAATGTCAATTTGAGGACGATTTATTTATTTCAAATGGTAAAAACATGTCCAAAGGATAGAATACAGACGGCAGAGATGCGGTTCCTAAGACAAGTAAAAGGATGTACAAGACTTGATAGAATAAGAAATGAGGATATAAGAGAAGAATTGAAAGTACAGCCTTTATTGGATAAAGTCACGAATTACAGACAGAAATGGATTGATCACATTGATGGAATGAGTAAGGAGAGATATCCATTGTTAGCAAGAAATGATCAAGCAAGAGGAAGGCGTGATGTTGGAAGACCTAGAAGACGTTGGGCTTATGCATTATGAAGTCGGAACGGGCAATTGCCTAATCCCTGGAGTGATGATGATGATGATGATGATGATGAAAAACATGTCCAAGATGGCTAGTAAATTAAAAATAACCTAGTTAATCAAATGAGAATTAATTAAGAACTAATCTGCTTGTACCTAATACAGTGCTGAATATTCTGATATCGATTTCAATAATTCAAACTCCTCTTAAATGAGAAATTTTACTTTCTGGGAACAGTTAAATGTATATCAAGTGTGTTATTTAATTATATAGTTAAGACCTTTATTTTCTTTAGTGTATAAATAAAGAACTACTATAGACTATAGACTATTGAATAGGCCTATAAGCACATAGACTAGTTTATAACTAACTTACTCACTAGTAACTTACTCTCGAACACGTAGGTTCAAGGCCGCGCGGCCATAAGCTCTCCACACATCTGTATCCGGAGTCAATGTTTCCAATCATACCATGTATAATCTACGTCCCTCAAATCATGATTAATGTTATTCTTCTAGCTCTTTCTTGGCCTACCAACTGGGCGTTTTCCTTTGGTTTTATTACAATAAGCTTTCAAGTCCTCTTTTATTCCCCGCTCGTTCCACATATCCTGCCCATAGATCTTACTCTTTTCATTTCAATGACATATTATAACTTATAGCCTACTGAGTTTCGTTGCGAAACATCGAAAAATATGACCATATAGCCTATATAATTTTTGTTTCAGGTGAACTCCTATAGGCCCTACCTAATGGTCCGATTTTGTTGCTTAAAGAACTGGACATTACTTTTTTTAATTAATTGCTATAGGCCTATGCCTTCTTTGGTTCCCATTACAAAAAAATGTAGGAGTTAGAGTACTAACGCGCGCGTACACACAACACACACACACACACACACACACATATATATATATATATATGTATATATATATATATATAGGCTATATATATATAATAGTCCTAGGCCTTTATAAATTTTGGTCAAGTTCATTTTCGGTGTCTACAAGTTAGGATCGGTGAAGATCTGTATTTTTTTTTAAATATTTTCATAGGAACAACCTCAATTGCTTCATTCCTTCGGAATTCGATAACATGTTATGGACCCCAATCACACATAGGCATAGGCCTACTTCTATTTGCCCTAACATCTCGCACGATTTAAAAATGGTAATAATAATTATTATTAGGACTACCAATATTTATGTAGCCTATTTAAACTGGCAACGTTACGACCATATGACCTTCTCTTCCATTCAACCAGTGAAAATGCCCATAGAAAAAAATTACGTAAGTTCATAAAATAGTTAGGCCTATAAGCAATTGAAATAAAAATTATAGGCCTAATTATAATTAAGGACCTAGTCATTTCGTTTAATGATTATTTATCGTAATCAAATATTTAAAACAAAATTAAGCAAAGGATAGGCCTATTAGGCTATGATAAAAATAAGAACATAGATTAAATGTAGCCTACAATAGAAAATTATGGATCTATCTATATTCTGTATTAGTTAGTCAGTAATTTAATTTGAATAGTAGTCATAAACCTATCTTGAAACATAGGTTTATATTAAGCCTATAATATTTTTTTATAAATAAGTGATCAAATGTTTAGGCTATATTTTTCCATTGTCTCTAATCGCTAGAAAATTTAATAAGGTTGGGCTAAATAATTTTTATAGGCTCTAGATTCAATATAGGCCTATTATTTCATTTCAGTTGAAAGGCATTTGTTGACAAGAAAGCTAGGGATACAGAATTTTAATTAATTACATCCTTACTTACTCACTGACACTATCGAACCCGTAGGTTCATGGCCGCGCGGACATAAGCTCTCCATACATCCCTATCCTGAGCTAATGCTTTCCAATCATTTCCTGTATAATCTACTTTCCTCAAATCATAGTTAATGTTATTCTCCCACCTCATTTTTGGTCTACCAATTGGGCGTTTCCCCTCTGGTTTTCCTATAAAAAGCGTCCATGCACGTCTTCCATTCCCCATACGTACCTCATGTCCTGTCCATCGCAGCCTACGAGACTTAACTATTCCTATTATATCTGGTTTCTTATAAAGACTATGTAGTTCATTGTTATGTTGTCTTTTCCGTTCACCTATCTGTACATCTCTCTTTGGTCCAAAAACTTTCCTAAGTAGGTACTTTATTCTCAAATACTCATAATCTCCTTTCCTCCCTTAAAGTAAGACTCCATGTTTCGCATCCATATAATATAACTGGTAGAATAATAGTTCAGTTCAACGTTTTTTGAAAGGAGCTTGGACATCAAAAGTTTCTGTAATGCATAATAGCACACATTATTTAAATTAATTGCAGTATAAAATTTTAGCTATTTGCGGTGTGGCCATATAGGCCTACAAGCAGTATCATATGAGATAGGAAACCAGTGGTTTGCAAAGTAAAATGAACAAAATATAAGGAACTTAAGTAAGTAAGGTCTGATACTGATAAATCAATATTAAAGTAAACTAGCAGTGCAGTTTCTAGACCTACCGAAAATTTTTCAATGCTACTACTTATCAGATACACAGGGGAACTTGACTCTTATTAATTGGTTAACACCAGGCCATGATTTCTATTTAGGCCTATGTTTGTACTAGCTGCGGTTAAAATTTCATTATAGGCCTACATTTATGAAGTAGGGTATTTGGAGTGGTTTAAGACTCATTTGTTTTTCCAAAATTGTCCACGTTTGAGGGGATTATATATATTTTATTATTTTATATAAGTTATGTTCCATATATTAATTGTTTCAGAATTAATCTTCTCAGATAATCGTATAAAATTAGGCTAGATTCCCTGTAGGCTAACTTAGTCATTTTGTTTTGCAAACCACTGTTCCGTTATCGCTTAGTGATTTTATAATACCATACTATAACCACCGAATACCATACTGTAATTCATTTAACTTACAACTATTCGTAAGTAATGCCACGAGCGATTTCCAAATTATCGACAGATTCACGACTCACGAAGTGAGTCTAGAGAATTTGGAAATCAAGAGTGGCATTTCTTAGGACTATTTAACGAATAAAATTAAGCTCTTTACTAAAAAATAATTATTTGAATACAGTTACCGGTGTTTTAAAATATTTATATAGTTAATGTAAACGGCGATGTTTCAAACAAATTAGAAATGTGAGGTTATGTATATTCACTGCAACTCGATCATATTATTTATTGCCAAATAGGATCGCAATATTGTAAGAATGCACTCTAGTGGAGAAATAATTAAACACATCAAACTATTATAATCAACATTATAGGTTAATCATTTATATTTTGAATAAACAACTCGGTAAAATCACTGAATCTATTCATTACTTGCTATATTTAATGTATTTGTTGGAGAAAAATAATGGTCTAACCTGTTCAGAATATTAAAAAAGGAGGAGCTTTCTTTATCACAAAAGCCAACTGCATAAAGACGCATTTTTGTTGATTTAAAAAAAAAATTGTTTTACTGCCTCAGCGGTGTAGTGTTATAGTATTTATTGTTAGTTTAATTTTATTAATTTGTATATTAGAGGGAGTTGGCCTTCTGTTTAGCATGTCTACCACTCCAAAGATCCTGGTTTCGATTCCCGGCTTTTTCTTAGAATTATTTTCAGGTAGTTGCTTGATATAGGCCTATATACTGGCATATACCTTTACAATCCCGATGCCATTCCTGAGTATGCATTCCTCAATTCAACTGCAAGTGAATCTACAAATGCAGAGAGAAAACAGGATGATCAATGTCAGGACACGAACGGAAATAACGCATGAGGATTCTAATTCTGTTACCCCTGGAAATCTTGAGCCACAACCGATGGAATACACTCCTACGAAAATTCTGTCACCGGCACAATCCTTAAGCAAATTGCCAGCAAGCAAAAGACCAAAGCTTCACGCTACTCTCTTGACTTCCCCCGAGAACATAGAAAAAGTGAGGTTTAAATCTACAAAATTGGCAATGGGCGTAAATCCATCAGTAAGCAGGTTTCGAAGCTAACATTTCTTAGAAAACGACACATTTCTAGCAGCAGTTCCAGTTCTGAAGAAAGAATCGTAATTAACGACGAGTCCAGCAATGATGAATTTGTTGATCTCACCAACGAATGTGTTGGTTGTGGCGAAGACTACGACAATACAAAGAAGGCAGTTGACTGGGTTCAGTGTATCCGTTGTCAAAGGTGGCTCCATGAAACGTGCACTACTTTTATTGGTGTTTGTTTGCCTTGTGGAAAAGTGATAACTAGGAAAATCTGAAATAATTCATTTGTTTATGGAAACATTTTCTTCGAAAATGATTGAAGATATTTTATTTGTATTTTAATGCAAGAAAAGTTTTAAATTTTATGAAACAATTAGTTTTTTTTTAAATTTTATATGAAAATGTAAATGCAATAAACAAATAGATCTATTTTAATAACTTTTTGAGTGTATTTAATGACTTCTAAACTGAGTAATCAACACTCTCTACCCTATGGCCATCTCCCCCCTGGCAACTAGGGAAAGATGGCCAGTGTATTGTTTTTCAATAAGTTGGGTTTATTACTCTGAATAGAAATATTTCATCATGAACACAAGGAATTATGTAGATTTACCTTCAGTAACACCATTAAACTTTTGTTCACGTAATTATCCTGCAAATCTTCGATATTCTTAAAAATAAAAAAATTATGGTCATCTATCCCAGACTTACCCTATATGCTATATTATGATTGGCAGTAATAGGCCTAGACATAGGCTACTCCGCTTAGCCGAGTGGTTAAGGAAAGATTTTAGAGGGGATGATTGAAAAAAAAAAAACCTCACGATAGAGATGTATGGAGAGATTATGTCCGCGCGGCTGTTCGATAGTGCCTGTTAGTTAGTTAGTTATGTGTATTCTCTACCAATTTTCTTCTTGTTTTAGGCTCGAATTGTGAACTGATTTTAACAAAACAGTTGTATAGTAGGTCGGAGGTAATTTTATGCCAAGAAGAAAATGTAATTAGTGATTCCCAGCAAGTCCGTCGATTTCACGCACCTAGGTACACAGCAAACGTCATTAAAAAGCATTAACATCTCCAGGGCAATAACAACTTGCTTTTTCTCCATAGGGAACCCACCGGAACCTATTCCTTCTGTTTCTTTTTTTCTTTCATTTTTATTATATTTACTTCTCTCATCTTGTTTCTTTCTTTATCCTCTCCTCTATGACGGTCTATTAGTCTTCGTTTATTTAATTCTCCAGTTAGAACAGTTAAAGAGGGTAGCAGCCATATTTATGGTCCGTTGGTTAGAGTGAGTGAGAGGGTGAGAGAGGAAGATGGGTGCTTATGTTGGCAAAGAGCGGGAAGAGCAAAGGGGGAGGCGGAGTTGCGATGGACCCGCCCCCATTATAGGGATAGGGAGGGGCTTAATCTGACCTCACCCTTCTCACTTCCAACCCTATGGTAGTGGTACCCTGAACCCGAGACAAAGTTCAGGGCAGTTTGAAATCCCCCTCTCTCCCAAAGAAAAGAGAAAGAGAGTAAAAAAAAAAAGTCCACGGGTTGTGTACTACATTCGTTCCCCCTTCACCCGACCCTCAATGTCCGTATATGAGACTGCACACCTGGCCACTGTGCTGAGATTTATGGTTAATGGGCAAAAGAAGATGGGGTAGTAGTTTGGGTGAAGGGATGTTTTGCAAAAAAGGGATGGAAACTCATGACAAAAACTGGAGGGTTCAGTTGTAATGCATCTGACCTGACCCTTACCGAAACTTATCTGCATTCTATGATTACTCATTCATATGAGCACATTTCAGTTTTAACCAAAAGATTCGCAAATCAAGAACTGCACTGGAAACAAATGCTATATAAAAATGTAGTATGTCGGCATTAATATATTGCTCAGTTCACATAAGTTGACGTCCGGTACGTATTTCTCTTTCCAAATCTTCATGTGCATAGGCCTACACAAACAAGTTTTGGCACTTTGCAAATTAGTTGTTCATAAATTTGTCAGTGTACATTCAATTTAAATTATTTCCACACTATGATAGATTGATTAAAATAACTGAGTGGGTAATATACGAGAAATTTACTTATGATCAATTAATATTATCAGCTGCGTTACGTAAATTTTAACAATGGAAATAATCTTTGTTGGTTATAAAACGCAATGAAGGCCTAAATATGCTAAATAAAAAAGAAATTGGTTTATCAATGACTGTAAATATTTTTTTAAATAAATTTGACCCAAAATAGGCTGCAATTTATGCTGCGCCAGATTTGAAGTGTCTGTAAGACACTAATTTATATTTGTGTAGGCCAATGTAAATAGGCCTATGAGTTAAAAATAATAATATATGCATGCTACTCTTTCACTCCCCATTCGTGCCAATGGAGTCTACGAGGCTTAACTGTTCTTATCATAGGCCTAGGCTCCTAACTACGTGGTTCCTACAAAGTTCATATAGCTCACTGCTTGTTATGCAGTCATCTCCATTTGCCTGTCTGTTCCCTTCTCTTTGGTCCAAATATTTTCCTAAGAAATTTATTCTCAAATATTCGTAGTCTTTTCTCCTCTTTTAAAGTAACATTCCATGTTTCGGATCCGTATAATATAACTGGGAGAATAACAGTTTTAAATATTTTGAGTTTAACGTTTTTTGAGAGAAGCTGGGACGACAGGAGTCCCTGTAGTCTAATACAAAACAGCATGCATTTCCAGAATTGAGTCTATGTTTAATTTCTTTGTGCATCTTATTCCTATTTGTAATTATTGTTGCTAGGTAGGCTATTTGAATTCAGCCACTTCTTCAAATTTTCCCTCGTTTGCCAACGTAGGAAACCTAGAGGGGAAACATCTAGTTGGTAGACCAAGAATGAGATGGGAGAATAACATTAACTATGATTTGAAGAGGTAGATTATACAGGCGATGATTGGAAAATATTAGCTCAGTATAGGGATGTATGGAGAGTTCGAAAGTGCTAGTGAGTTAGTTAGTTAATAATAAAATGCTGGGTATATATTTTGGTTGTACAAGTCTGTATGTAGTGGTTCCTGTCATTGACAATAGATGGCAGTATATGCAGTCATTTACTATCACTTGACGCCATTTATCAATTTTAATCCAGTTTTCATAACTGACATTGTAAATCTATTATAAAGTAAATTATATTTACTGAGCTTAATTATCCTCTCGGAGAGGAGAGAACATAGTACCAGTATATGTTATAGGTCTAGACTCAGATTCGAAATGTGTAAGTTATGTAAAATGTTTGTACTAGAGCACAGAATTAATTCTGAGACATTTAATTTGAATCAATACTAATAAAATTCATATCAAATTCCGTTCAGGTGAATAATCATAAGATAAAAATTAAAATATATACTTGTTAGCAGGTGCGGTCGTCCTCAACTGTGTTAAATATCGTATTTAAAATGTTATTTGGAGGTCTTTCGGGAAGTTAACTTCCATCTTCAGCAGGATGGGTGTCTGCTATTAGTTGTTTACGACGTTGTAGACTTGAAGTGTCGTTAGTAGCAACTGACTTGTTTTTAACGATCTCATATAGGCCTAATGGGTTGTACGACTGGGGTGTGTTCCCAAAGGTGTTTATTTATTTTATAATTTCAAGTCTTCCAAAACTAGCTAGAACTTTGAAAAAATATGCCTAAATAAAACACAAACGTAGCTTACAAAACCGAAAACAAATTGAACAACATAATATAATAGCATAGAAGAACATAAATGTAATAATAAGGGAGATTATAGTCCTAAATTAACATGTAAAGATTGCAATAAGTTTTATATAGGCAGGACAAGTGGAAACATTAACACAAAATACAAGGAACGCCTCAAAGATTTTATGTACCGAGTGGTAAATCAAGCTATGCCAATCACATCATTAATACTGGTCACCGAATGGACACAATAGAAACACTCTAACGATAGTTCACAAAGAAAATTTTCCAGCAAAGATAAATATATTGGAAGATCTTGAAATTATAAAATAAATCAATAACACCTTACCACTCAATGAGAACGCAGACCTGTCGTACAACCCGTTAGGCCTAGCCTATATGAGATTGTTAAAAAAAGTCAGTTGCTACTAGCGACACTTCAAGCCTACAACATCGTAAACAACAACAACTAGTGGCAGACACTCATCCTGCTGATGATGGAAGTTAACTTCCGAAATGCCTCCAGATAACATTTTAAAAACAATATTTTAATCTTATTTCATTTGAAGTGGTGTGTGCTCATCATTAGACAGAAAATGTTATCGTATACATAAGAAAAACTAATACCTACGCAGTAATTAAGGAAGATTATACGATATAATAAACTCATTGACACTATCGAACCCGAAGGTTCGTGACCTCGCGGACATAAGCTTTTCATGTATCCCTATCCTGAGCTATTGTTTTTCAATCATCCTTAGTACAATTTACTTCCCTCAAATCATGGTTAATGTTATTCTCCCATCTCATTCTTGGCGTATCTACTGGAAGCTTTACTTCTGGGTTATCTAATATAGGCCTATAGATAAGCTTACCTTGTAAGATATAGAAATAATATTAACTTGGTAACAGCTCGGAGAGCTACTTTCTTTTGTATGAGGCGTAAACAATAACCGTGTTCAATTCTTTCTACACATAGCCTACTTACACTGAAAATGTAACGTACCTGAACTTACATCAAATACTTGACAGTAGGCCCTATAAGGTAGAAATCAGATCATAACGAAATTTATCCCAGGTGAGGAAAATTCGACAACATAGGATTATTAAAAATCGTCTGCCCATGTCATATAAACGTTTGGCATATTAAATGACACGCAGATATGAAAAGTACGCCACTGGCATTTTTTTTTTTGTGTAGGAACCCACTCCATGGAAAATTCTGCTTAATAGGCCTTACATAGTCTAATGAAATTGAGAAATCGGCCTAACGTAATAAATAGACTAAAATTAAGAATATTAAGACCTGAAGATTGAGAAAATATAGACAGGAATCTGTATTTTATTTGTACAATGTTAAGAATGGTAGGGCCCATTATGAAATTTTTTGGAGTCCTTAATTTATTCTATATTATATTCGCGAATGTTTATTCTTTTTTTTAAATTTACTTTGAAGGAATTTTATATTACAAGGTTTCTAACAACGGAACTTTCAATCATTACATGGTGAAATCTACCTTCAAATTTCTCTCAGAGGAGCAT
The DNA here is from genome assembly GCA_030220185.1 of Diploptera punctata. Classification (NCBI taxonomy): domain Eukaryota; kingdom Metazoa; phylum Arthropoda; class Insecta; order Blattodea; family Blaberidae; genus Diploptera; species Diploptera punctata. Next base: position 3,778,133 of record JASPKZ010003044.1, on the reverse strand, counting down.
TGTGATGTACCAACGCAGTGTTAAAAAAAAAAATCTGCCGCTTTTAAATGCAAAGCACAAAAAATCGAAACCAAAATCCAGTAGTGGCAACCCTGTGCGAACCAGACTGACGTCCCTGCTTAATAGAGCTGAGTGGAGTGAAGCGGGGCGAGGCGCGGACGGCAGGTTGTGAGCGTTACTCAAGTCAGGAGTTGTACTACTTTTCTGTAGTTTAAATGAGAGATTTCGCCCTGGATTTTAGTACATTGCAGTTAAAGGTGGTAGATATTATTTTAAACATGCCCTACAACGCTTCCCTAGGAGAAATTTCAAGGTAAGTTTCGGCATGCAATGATTGATAGTTTTCCTGTAAGAACTTTGCCAATCAATCCACTAAAGTAGTCCTACTGTAGAATAATTAGGCTAAGAATAGGCCTATATGTGTTCCATTGCCACCCACTACACTTTTCGTGCTTGGGTTCCGCGCTGGGCGGATAGATTGTGTTAATGCGGTCTGTATTAAATTTACGGGCGACTTCGGCCTACGATATCTACTCCTGTCGAAAAGCACCAAGGGCACCAGTTTTTTTCATACCTAATTCATTAGTATGGGATACTTAGAAATATAAATGTTTAGATTTTTTCATTTGCTTTAACACGATATTTATCCACAGATCTTTCTCTTTAATTAGTTACACTTAAATCCACAGATTTTTTCGCACAAATCCCCGACATAACAACTCTAAACCGTGTAACACTTATTAGAGTAATATTTTACTTCCCTTTGGAGTGTGCTTACAATTATTAACTGACCGTCACTCTCATATAATAGCGTGTCTGTCATCTTCAAGTAGCCTATAGTCTATAACGGTCTCCATTGTGCCTCGTAAAAAATTGAGTAGCTAATTCATTTAAGGGGAAGACTTACAGAAATATAGTTCAGCACGCTGATACTAAGATTAAGGGAGTTCTTCTTATTCATCTATTCATCTAATCTCGCCTTATAGTTAGGCCTACTTTTACGTTTCTCACGCCACCCGGACCTTAAGAGTGGCACGACCAGTCGGGTGAAGGATTTAAATTTTAGATCACAACATACTTTTTTGACCACACAAGGACTTGGAGGACCTCCCGGAATGAGTGATCAGCTTATCCAGGGCCTCGTTCAAGACAACACGAACATTTAAGATGAAAAACGCCATTTATTCACATATTCATACTAAAGATGGGGAAAGTGATAATGCTAATTACGATGGTCAGATGATATTCAAGGACTGTTTGGGACTGAAAGTTTCTGATATTTCTCTTACAGGTAAGAAAAATACCCTGGAAACTTGTCCCAGCCAGAGATCGAACCTAAGCCCGCTGTCACGAGATCATAGCGGTGGACAAGGTTAAGGGACTACGTCACGTTAATCATTTGACTCCCTATTATTGTTGTTAACCAATGGCAGAAATCATTTCAGTCTTGGATCTTGGAAGCTCTCATGTCATGGATTTTATCAACCTCTTACGTGATATCGGGTTGGTATATTCCAGTAGGCTATAATGTGTATTTTTATTGTTGTGTGCAGCAGTTACTTTTCATAATTACACTTTATTAATAATAAAAACTTCTGATTTATACGAAATTAAACCTAGTGTTAGCCTGCATGGTTAGAAAAAAATTAAAAGCAGTTCATCTTGAGCGCTCTGGAATTGGACACTGAATTTTCTAAGTGGATCTATGGGTCTGACCCAACTCATTTTATATTTGCGGTTAAAATGCAAATTAATGAGAAGAAACAGTCGACCGCGGTGGACTAATGGTTATGTTCCTTGCCTTTAGTCCCGAGGGTCGTGGGTTCAAATCCGGCCGGAGTCATTGGATTTTTTTAGGTTGGAAAAATCCAAGGAGAAAGTCCTCCGGGAGCTGTGGGTCCTGAGTCTGAAGATTTCAGGCTCGTAAAAGAACTTTATGCCTGAATAAAGAGACCTCTAAGCAAAATTTACCGACATCCTTCTTCCTAGCAATACCTTAGTTACTACACTGCAGCCACTGATTCTCCGGCCTTGACGTTTTCACGACAAGTTGCCGATATGGATATTCAGTGGGAGTGGCCGCTTTATTTATGCGGTTAGCAGACATACAGCTGACATCTCAGCAATTTCAAATCTTACTAGCGCGCTATAGCTGCGTCAAGAGCAGTGATTGGTTGTGGCAAACGTTCACTCCCACAACAACCATTTTATTATTGACAGTAGAGGGCAATTTCTCCATTTACATATCCCTCGTACAACCTAAATTTCAGAGCCGGAGAATCGGCGGCTCGGGTATACAAGATGTCTCATTGGGTCGGTATGTTGACTACACACCATTCATGATATATTTAGGGAAATAAGCATAACTAAATTAACTTGGTCTAGTGACTCCTAACAAAGGTGAAGCTAAGATCCAACATTGGACTGTTAGGCCATTGTAGATAGAGAACGACAAGAAATATTGATGAAAGAAATAACATACTTTTCTGATCGATAATACCATAACCTATGTCCCGCGCCGTAGTCGAGTGGTAGACCTATAAGCTAGGGGAATGGTTCTGGTTCGGGTCATCATGGCGGAAGAAAATATAACATAGAATAACGGCCAGTATGGGACCGGTGTTCACCAAGCATCGTAAGGAATCTAGCTATATATTCTATAATACGAATCTGCTCCAGGATAACTAATCCAGCTATAACGGCTGGGACCCGACATGCTGACCATATGTTACCATTATATTTGCTAGATGATCATCCACCTCTGTGATTAACAAATGTGGAAGTGAGGTCAGCACCCGCTTGATAAGCCAAATGACTTCTAGTCCTCTCGCTCCATGGAACTTTTATAATAGCACCTAGCTATTTGATATTATTGATAAATAGGCCTAATCCTTTTTCTATGACAATGATGTTTCAGTGCACCCATATAATAAAACGAAGGAAAATTTAAATTACTTGATAAATACAATTTATTCTCTATACAAACAAACATATATTCATGGCACCCTCCCATCACTTCATTAATTTCCTTATAATGGAAGCATCTTGAAGCGACAGAAGCTGTTCCGCTGTTTTCAATGTCCACTTGTGAGGAGCGCATTTTTGACGGGTGGCATCTATCCAGTATCGATAATCGATGTTCCCTCTCCCCACTGTGTTCCTATTGTTGGCGGCAGTTCCATTGTTGTGGCACCCTCTCCCTCAAGCCGGAAGTCACTGCGGGGCCGAGAGAGCGAGGGGCTCAAAACCACCCCATCCCTATCTACCACCCTCCTTGTCACCCAGGCAATGCTGGATTACTCGAGTAAAGGTGCTATGACCAAAGTGCGTAGAGTTCTCGAGAACTGATCTTCCTATAACGCTTTAAAAGTTTCACATTATAATGAAAACTGAAGTTGAATCTAGTCATTTCTTGAACGAATCCTGCATTCAAATGAACTGAAATAAAGAATTGGGGTAATCGATTCCTATATTTGAAAAACGCTCGTTGAAATGAGTTGGAAGAATCTTGAAAAGAATAATGTTGACACAGCTGACAACAAAATTAAAAAAGAAAAAACTTTTCACTTTTATCTATGATAAGTTATAGACTAATTAACACACTAATGCATTCACTGGCACTATTCACCTCGGAGGTTCATGGCCGCACGGATATAAATTCTTTACACATCCCTATCCCGAGTTAATATTGTCCTTTCATTCCTTTTACAACAATTTTCTATAACCATGATTACTGTTATTCTCTCACCTCATGCTGGGCTCTCTTCCTCTGGTTTTTCTTCAATAAGTTTCGATGCTCCTGTTTCATTCCCTATTTGTCCTAAATGTTCTGTTCGTCGCAATCTACGAAGCTTACAGATAGGCCTACTTAATAAACTAGTTTTCCCTCCTTGAAGATCATATAGCTTAATGTTATGTAGTTTTTTACTTTTTCCTCTCTTAAATAAACCATGTTTAGCATCATTATAAGATAATTGAAAGAATTGCTGATTTATATGCTATTATTTTGTATGTATAGATCCCATATATCCCTCGTAGATATATTAATGCTCTCCTAGCCAGAGTTTATTACCCAAGACTGATTTAGTCACACTTCCCTATAGATGTCAAGTGAGTGACATGTGGTCAGCACATCGCCTGAATGAGGTACCTAGTGGGCAATTAAAGTATTATATTTTACTAACATAAACTAATTTGGGTTCGAGGTTCTTTTACAGCACGAACATCTTCAGACCTGGGACCCAAGACTTAAATTCTCTCCCAAAGGACTTGACCCTTGGATTTTTCCTTCTTAACAATCCATTGACGCCGGGTTTGAATCCGCGGTATTAGAGGCAAGGAACATAACCACAAGACCACCCAACATTTTTTTTCGAGAAATTGAGATGACAAAGTCCCTGTAATAATCCTAGCTACGCCGTAGCGTTGTGGTTAAGGCACTGCGCTACAAGCCGGAAGGTCGAGAGTTCAAGTCCCGGTGGGGTCAAGATTTTTAAACTGACCCAAACATTCTGGCGGCACTGTGGCCCTGGGGTCGACTCAGCCTCTAACGGAAATGAATACCAGACGCTTGTTCTGGGGGTAAAGGCGGCCATCACGCAGGGCTGACAACCCGGCTGACACCAAGTGCCGATTGTCCAGAAAAGTGGGAGCCTTAACCTCCTACTAACCCAAGGGCCTCCTGAGGCCTGCAGTAGGATTAATTTACTTTTTTTACTTTACATAATAGAAGAAAATTAAGTTAGAGGAACTAAAATTTTAATTTTTTGAGAGCAGTTGGGATGATAATTCTTGTTATGTGTAAATAGAAGAAAAGGAAGTAAGAGTAACTAGAATTTCAAAATAGGTCAATACTAGCATAATAAAATCGAGGCCTATAACTCATTTTTAAAAAAATGATCGTGGAACAATGTTATCCTTTTCATTTTTCGTGCATTGGGTTCCGCACTAGACGGATATACCTATGGTGTAAATATGACTTTATTTCAGTTTGTGCACCACATCAGCAGACCACATTATGTATATAACGTGTTCTTTGTGTAGGCCTAGGTATATAAATGGGAGCACGCCGTAGCGAAGTGGTTAAGACACTATTCTATAAGCCGGAAGGTCGAGGGTTCGAGTCCCGGTGGGGTCAGGATTTTTTAACTGACCCAAACCTTCTGGCGGCACTATGACCTTGGGGTCGACTCAGCCTCTAACGGAAATGAGTACCAGACGCTTGTTCTGAGGGTAAAGGCGGCTATCACGCAAGGCTGACAACCCGGCTGACATAAAGTGCCGATTGTCTAGAAAAAGTGGGAGCCTTAACCTTCTACTACCCCAAGGGCCTCCCGAGGCCTATAGTGGGATCACTTTACTTTACTTTTAGGTATACAGATGAGTGAATGTTCAACTAGGCTTACCTGTACAGTGTAGGCAGTGTAGGGCTAGAGAAGGAAGAAAAGTTTAACTAGGTGTCGTCACACAATCTATTCCTATTGACTATTTAACTCATGCCCCAAATGGGAATCAATGACCAATCACGTTTCAATGATTGTTTATTTACAACCAATCACAGTCGTGTTTCAACTAGAATTTACCAACTAAAGTTTACCATAATAAAGAAAGCACCTCATTTTTAACATTCTGAATAGGTCATAACATTATTTTGCAGTGACTGACTCTCTAAGAAATTCGGCTACCAGATTCTATATAGGCCTATAATACATGAATGTCAACACATGCAATTGATTATACCACCAAAAAAAAACTGTATTTTTCTCAGGTAATAGGTCTAACATTCCAGAAAAATATAATTGTCATATTTACATCATAGGACATCAGAAATGAATTAATATACAGTTTCATGTGTTACATTTTTCTCCACTAGAGTGCATTCTTACAATATTGCGTTCCTTTGGCAATAAATATGATCTGGTTGCAGTGATGAACAAAAGAAGCAAATGAAGGGTACCAATCGTTTTTAATTTGTTTTCAAACATCGCCGTTTACATTAAATATATAAATATTTTAAAATAACTATATTTAAATAATGATTTGTGAGTAAACAGCTTAATTGTATTCGTTAAATAGTCCTATCAAATGTTACTCTTGATTTCCAAATTCTCTAGATAAATTCACTCCTCACTTCGTGAGTCGTGAATTTATCGATAATTTGAAAATCACTCGTGGCATTGCTTATGAAAAACACCAAGGGGAAACACCAGGCTTAACGTCTTCATTCGACATATAAATATTATCAAGTGAAAAACATGCCTTCTCAATATAGCCTATGCAGGCTACTGCGGAGAGATATATAATTTAATTCAGGAATATGGTTCACAATCTAGTGTTAAAAATTATACACAGATAGGCTCTACACTTTCTAGGCAAAAGATTGCAAATTTACATTTAAAATATTCATTCATGCAGTGAATCGAATCCACACTCACTAATCAATAATCAGGCATGTCTAATATGGTGGAATATCACTATTTAAAATAACGCGGAGCAAATATGCTTGTGAAAAAAAAGAACAAAAACAAAAAGAATAGCTTCAGGCTAAAATAGGGTTAGCCCTATGTGTTCTTTCGCCTTATCATTCACTTCTTTTGGAATCATGTGACGGATTCGTATGAAATGTATAATTGCAATTAGTAGACCTAATAAAGGAATCCGGGTCATCAGTCATTGCCATTCTGTTATAGGATAGTAATTTATTTGTATCAACACTCTTTAAACAACTCAGGAACGCTTAAATTCTGGACGTCAAAGAGTCAACAAATGTGTTCAAAAGACACAAAGAAACGACTCTATCTTATTCCGTATATCTGCAGGGGCTTATTCGAAATTAATAATAGCAATAATAATAAGCCTAGTAGGCATAGGCCTAATAGACAACTTTATGGATTTAGTTATTACATAGGGCCATTAGAAATAACGTGCCCATATTCTTCCCCATTCAGTGAAATCAAAAAAAAATTGATAATTCTAATCTGATAAGAAACCTGATAAGACGCATTATTGAGAAAACATAGGCCTACCTAGGGTAGATCTCCATTTGAAATTGAGTCTACGTGGAATTAAATTATAGAACCCACACTTTTAAAGCATATTTTCATCCATCCATAGCAATTCTGCTCGAGGGCAGGTCTTTCACTGCAATCATAGCATTTTCATGCTATGCTTTGCAGCTTTACTAGGGAATGACAGATGTGGTGGCTTCCCGTTGCTTTCCACACCGATGAAGGATGATGATGATAATGATAAGTATGATGATGATGGCCGGATGATTTTCGGGGACCGTTAGGGAATGATAGGTGTGGTGGCTTCCCGTTGCTTTCCACACCGGTGAAGGATGGTGATGATCCATCCATAGTAATTCTGCCCGAAGGCAGGTCCTTCACTGCAATCATACCATTTTCATGCTATGCTTGCAGCTTTACTAGGGAATTGTGTAGGTGTGGTAGCTTCCCGTTGCTTTCCACACCGGTGAAGGATGATGATGATAATGATAATGGTAAGGATGATAATGATGATGGCCATATGATTTCGGGTACCGTTTGGGCCTTAAAGTTTTCCTGACATTTGTCTTACAGGTGAGGAAAAACCTCACCCAGAAAAACTGCCCCGACCGGGGATCGAACCCGGGCCCGCTGCGTGACAAGGCAGCACGCTACCTCGAGACCACAGCGGTGGACGATGATGATGATAATGATAAGTATGATGATGATGACTGGATGATTTTCGGGGACCTTCGGGCCCTAAGCTTCCTGACATTTGTCTTGCAGGTGAGGAAAACCCCCGAAAAAACCTCACCCAGGAGCCTGTCCCGACCAGGAACCGAACCCGGGCCCGCTGCGTGACAAGGCAGCACGCTACCTCGAGACCACAGCGGTGGTCATAATAATTTATAAAAATGTCATAATAATTGATTTACAGTGTTCTGCCCTAGGGCAGGTCTTTCACTACAACCATAGAATATTCATGCTATGCTTTGCAGCTTTATTAGCGAATTATAGGCGTGGTAACTTCCCGTTGCTTTCCACATCGATGAAGGATGATGTTGATGATGTTCGGGGACCGTTTGGGCCTCGAAGTTTCCTGACATTTGTCTTACAGGTGAGGAAAAACCCCGAATAAACCTCATCCAGGAAGCTGTTCCGACCGGGAATCGAACCCGAGCCCGCTGCGTAACCAGGAGACCACAACGGTGAACGTCATAATAAGTAATATCAGTAATATAAAGCAGATGTAATAAGAACTTTTAAGTCGCGTAGATTTCAATAGGTACCAGGGCATACAGGCCTACCACAAATGGAGAATGAAAGAAGGACATGGGAACTTGCTGTAGGAAAACCAGAGAGAACGCGCCCTGTAGGCAGGTCAAGAATTAGGTAGGAGAATAACATTAATCATGATTTGGAAGTGAATTAGGCCCTATACAGGAGATGATTGGAATGCATTATCTTAAGATAGGAATGTATGGAGAGCTTATGTCCTCCCGAGTTCGATAGTGCCAGTGAGTAAAAAGTTAGTTAGTCTCAAGAATTTAGGTATGATAACATACATTATGAGAATTACGAGTACAGGTTCGTGGACATACGTGAATTGTTGTTGGAAATCATCTCCAAGCCTTCATTTGAATTTAAGTTACTGATATACGAGATAGTAACATCGATAATAAAAGAGTTATTTCAATAGAAACTCAATAGGTACTAATCTGAATGTAACTTTTGTGGTATCCCTTAATCTCTCAAATCAAATCCTGGAAACACGACCTATAAACTGGACGTGATCGCTTTCACCCCCAATCCATATCAATTCCTCTTTTTATCTTAGCATCAAAACGTCCTGCCCATTATCTTCTAAATAAAAGAAAGGGGGGAGTAGACAAACAATGTTGCTTTGATAACTTGTAACATAATAGGTTCGGATTGCCTGTAGAGCAGCAAAATCTTTTTATCGATTGCAGCAATAGATGTCGATTGATATTGTTTTGTTCTCCAAACCTTTTTTTTTCTGCTATCAGACCTCCAATACTGATATAGGAGTATATACCTATTAATAATTTAAGCTTTGGTGACAGATCTATTTAATTCAGATATCACAATTATGAGACAATGAACCGTATCTCACATGATCACTAATTTAACAAGAATGTAAGGTTCATCTGGAGCAAACATCAGGATCATTTGAGTTAACTTATTTATTTACAATCACAGAACGGAATTTTGTATTCAGCATTCAATTAGACACAAGATAAATTCTTTTCAAAATTCACTTATTAGTCAATTTAATGACTTTTTAAAATTCATGTTTAATCAGTGAATGTCTTTATAGGCCTATATATATATATATATATATATATATATATATATATATATATATATATATATATACATCCATCCATAGTAATTCTGCCCGAGGACAGGTTCTTCACTACTATCATAGCACTTTGATGCTATGATTGAAGCTTTACTAGAAAATTGTAGGTGTGGTAGCTTCCCGATGCTTTCCACACCGGTAAAGGATGATGATGATAATGATAGGGATAATGATGATGGCTATATGATTTCGAGGACCGTTTGGGCCTTAAAGTTTTCCTGAGATTTGTCTTACAGGTGAGGAAAAACCCCGATAAAAACCTCACCCCGAAAAACTGCGCCGATCGAGACCCAGCGGTGAACATATATACATACACACACACACACACACACACATATATATATACATATATATATATATATACAGAGTGCTCTAAAATCCCCCTTACAAACTTCTAGGACTTGTAGAGGGGACTGAGTTGATAATAATTAGAATTGGAAACCATGTCCGGAAACTCACCGTTTCCATGCTACGGCCATTTGAAAACATGTTTTTAACGCGACAACTTTTACAAGTAATTTATTATGAGGCGTGACGCAGTAGCTACATCACTTGTTTTACAATTCAACTCATTAATAACCAAAGAAAGAAATGGAAACTGAATAATCTTTCACAAACACTTTTGTTTACAGTTAAACTTAAACTGTTTTTGTCCTTTTGAAATAATGGTTAGGCCTAACATTCAGATCCACTACGAGTGCGGTTCGATGTGGCGACCAGCAACTTCGAAAACCCACATGCCGTGCATGTACAGTCATTCCTGCTGGCGGCGAAGGTACCCCTTTCTCGAAGCCGTTGCATAATTATGGCGAAAAGTGTATGCGATGGAGTCGGACGTGGTGGAAAACGATCTTGATAAAGGCGACGAGCAGCTCTTCTACTACCTCGAGCTTCGCCATACAGAAGGATCATGTCGGTGTATTCAGCAAAATTGTACTCAACCATGTTGCTCGAACACTGAAAGAAACGTGAATAAGGTTCGAACAAGCTCCGAGAGGTAGGATAAACGTCAATTGACATCACGTGATTCGACGTAAGCGCCCCTCCATGCACCTCTGCTAACGGAAGCAATGCTTGTTTTCAAACGGCTGTAGCACGGAAACGGTAAGTTTCCGGACATTGTTTCCAATTCTAAATATTAACAACTCAGTCCCCTCTACAAGCCCTAGAAAATTGTAAGGGGAATTTTAGAGCACCCTATATATGTATGTATATATATATATAGCTATAATATATATATATATATATATATATATATAATATATATATATATATATATATATGGGGTGTAAGAGGTAGTGATGTGCATTCTATAACCTCTCCTACCTAATTCTCAACCTCACCTGCACGTGGTACACCCTGCTTTTAACTAACGAGGTAATGGGGACCGAGTCACGGCGGTATAACCGTTCCATCGAATATGGAGGAAATTCCATATTTTGAACGCCTGACTAGAGGCTATAAGGAAGCAGCCCTACCACTAGTCTTGCTCTGCGGATGGCTGGTAACCAACCCAGGGGACTTCCTACTACTCAAAGAAACTTAAGCAAAGACTGGAATGATCACACTGATGACGACAAAGCAAGAAATAGGTTAATGATTAAGGATCTCAAAGTTGCAACATGGAATGTTAGAGGAATAACACATAAAGAAGAAGAGTTAGAAGTAGAGTTAGACAAAAGAAAAATTGACATTGCCATTATTTCGGAAACAAAAAAGAAGAACAAAGGATCAGAAGAATTAGGAAAATATGTAATGATTTATTCTGGAGTTCCAGCAGAGAACTGGGCATCATCAGGAGTCGCTATTTTAATAAGGAAAAATTTGCAACACAACATTTTATATTACCAATGGATTTCCCCAAAAATTGTAACAGTTAGAATAAAAATTTTAGGACATAATTTGAATATAATTGGAATTTATGCCCCTGTAGAAGGAAACGATTCAGAAACCATAGAATTTTATGATATTTTACAAGAAACCATTGACAAAGTAAATAAACAAGATTATCTCATAATTGCTGGTGATTTTAATGCAAGAGTCGGAAATCAACCGATAAGAGAATGCATTGGATCAGAAGGAGAACCAACTTGCAACAATAATGGTAAACTGCTAATAGATTTTTGAATATTCAATAATTTAAGAATCACAAACTCCTTCTTTAGACACAAGAAAATACACAAATATACATGGGCAGCAAGGGGATCAAAGTCTATAATAGATTATGTACTAATTAATAATAAATTTAAAAAGTCTGTAAATGATACTAGAGTATACAGAGGAAGTGAAATTGGTAGTGACCATTTTCTTGTTGAAAGCAAAATAAAATTATATCACAAACACATCAGCACAAGAAAATACAAGCAGACAGTACAAAATAAGATACCAAAAAAGTTTAAAATTCACTTATTGGAAGACCAAAGTACACAAATATTATATCAAACTAGAATAAAGAATAAACTTAAAACAAGCACGGGCGATATTGAAGAGGACTGGATAAATCTAAAACAAGCAATCATGGAAGCAGCATATGAGAGTCTCGGATATAAACAAATCAAAAACAAAAAGAGATTACGAACCTGGAATCCCGAATTAAAAGAAAATATTGAACAAAAGAAAAAAGCCTATAAAGTGTATTTACAAACTAAACAAGAGGAACATTATACAGAATATAAAAAACTCAGAGCTAAGGTTCGTAAATTGTCTAGAAAATACAGAAGGGATGATTGGGATAAATTTGTAAAATCCTTAGAACGTGATATTACAGGAGCACAAAGACAGGGATTTAAAATATTCAAAAAATTACAGATGGAAACAAAGAACAAAATTAATGTTAATCTGATACCAAAACAAGACTGGATTACTTACTACAAAAATCTTTGGTCAGAACCGAACACTCACACTGAAAAAATTACTTCGAATTTGACTTGTGAAAATGAAATAGAAAAACCAGACATAACAATGGACGAACTAGAAGAAGTTTTAAAGAAGGCCAAGAACAGGAAAAGTCCAGGTTTAGATGATTTAAATTTAGAACTTTTTAAGTATGGAGGAACTGCCTTGAAAGAGAAACTATTAGAACTTTTTAACAATATTTGGCATTGTCTTAATATTCCAACGGATTGGGAAACGGGTCTAGTAATTAATATACATAAAAAAGGTCAGAAAAACAAATGTGATAACTACCGAGGCATTACCTTACTCCCAACTGCATCTAAATTATATGCCAACATAATTAAAAATAAGTTATCAGTAAGTACTGAAACATTTTTGGAAGAAGAACAATGTGGATTTAGAAAAGGGAGGAGCACTATAGATGCAATATTTACCCCTGCAACAAATTATGGAAAAAAGGAGAGAATTTAATCTCCCACTGTACATACTATTTATAGATTATGAAAATGCATATGATAATGTAAACCGAGATAAACTTTGGCAGATACTGCATGAAGAACATATACACTCACATGTAATACGAGCCATACAAAGCTTATATCAAAATTCTAAAATCAAAATTAAATTACCAGATGGAGAAATAACAGAACACATAAACACAGGCAAAGGTGTTCGACAAGGATGTGGACTATCTCCACTCTTATTTAATATATATATTAACAGAATAGTGCAAGAATGGAAACAAACAGTAAACAGTGGAATTTCAATAACTAGGAATAAAATAATTCAAACAATATTATATGCTGATGATCAAATAATATTATCAGATTCCAAGATAGCTTACAAATAGCAGCATATCAATTATTCAAAATTGCCAGAAAATATAATATGAAAATTTCCACATCAAAATCCAAAACAATGGCAATGTGTGGAAAAAACATACAACGGGTGAAAATTGAGATTGATGCAAAAATTATAGAACAAGTGTCAGATTTCTCTTACTTAGGAAGTGTATTTGCAGAGTATAAGAGTGACATTGATTCAAAATTACAAAAATATAATAAAATGAATGGGGTAATACGAAGACATTTTGGTAAACAGATGAGGACAGAGACAAAACTAAGATTACATAACGTCACATCAAAAGCTGCTCTAAAATACGGAAGTGAAATTTGGATTTTAAATAAAAGAAACTCTCATAAACTTCAAGTAAGCCAAATGCGCTTCTTACGATCATTGTTAGGAGTTAATAGACCTGGATCACCAAAGGAACACTACTATCAGAGGAAAACTTGGAGTAGCAAGTTTAAATGAAGATATCCAAAGATACCAACAAGAATGGAAAAATCATCTGAGAAGAATGGCAAGAAATAGACTTCCAAAATTGGCATTCCAATATACCCCAACTGGACATAGGGACCAAGGAAGACCAAAACATCGGTGGAAAGATCAAGACCATCTTCACTAGGTTTACCGTACAGGCCACATGGCCTAAAACGAATTTGTTCATGATGATGATGATGATGATATATATATATATATATATCCATCCATAGTAGTTCTGCCCGAAGGCAGGTCCTTCACTGCAATCATAACATTTTCATGCTATGCTTGCAGCTTTACTAGGGAATTGTGTAAGTGTGGTAGCTTCCCGTTGCTTTCCACAATATATATATATATATATATATATATATATATATATATATATATATATAATGTTATAATTAAATGTTTAACATTGAGCAATGCAAGCTTAATATGGCATGATAAGAAAAATAAATGTCTGGACGGGATTCGAACCCGGAACTCTGAGTCTATACCTCAGCGTGTTATCCATTACACCACCAGCGAATCCAATTCAAACACTTATTTTTCTTATATAGGCTATGTATTCTATTCTCCATTATTATACAGGGAATGATTGGAAAGCATTGGCTCAGGATAGGGATGTATGGAGAGCTTATGTCCGCGCGACCATGAACCTACGGGTTCGATACTGCCAGTGAGTAAGTAAGTAAGTAAGTATTCTCCATTATTACTAGATGTTGTGAGAACTCGGTCTTCACTGCCATCTAGTAGCTGACTATAACAAGTAAACAAATTAAAGAGAATATTTTTTACTTTATAGCAGTGACGCTTTATCGATGTTATAATTAAATGTTTAACATTGAGCAATGTAAGCTTAATATGGCATGGTAAGAAAAATAAATGCCTGGACGGGATTCGAACCCGGAACTCTGAGTCTGTACCTCAGCGTGTTATCCATTACACCACCAGGCGAATCCAATTCAAACACTTATTTTTCTTATATACGTATTATATTCTCCATTATTACTAGATGTTGTGAGAACTCGATCTTCACTGCCATCTAGTAGCTGACTATAACAAGTAAACAAATTAAAGAGAATATTTTTACTTTATAGCAGTGACGCTTTATCGATGTTATAATTAAATGTTTAACATTGAGCAATACAAGCTTAATATGGCATGATAAGAAATATAAATGCCTGGACGGGATTCGAACCCGGAACTCTTAGTCTGTACCTCAGCGTGTTATCCATTACACTACCAGGCGAATCCAATACAAACACTTATTTTTCTTATATATGTATTCTATTCTCCATTATTACTAGATGTCGCGAGAACTCGGTCTTCACTGCCATCTAGTAGCTGACTATAACAAGTAAGCAAATTAAAGAGAATATTTTTACTTTATAGCAGTGACGCTTTATATTTTTTTTTGTTAATAGATTTTAATATATAAGAAACATAATTTAAAATATGAACATAATAACAGTTATATTTCACATTTTAAGTAATAAAGATGGAATTATAAACTGTTAGACCTTTCTAACAAACGATAAGCACACTGTAATATTACTACAGTACGTTACGAAAAACATTCAAAATATAAAAATTTGAATTGTAAAATATTCTGACGTGGTACGCTAAAACGGATTTCATTTTTGCAATCAGTTTGAAATTATGATTCAGAAACTCTCATTTATTAAAAAAAACAAAATACACGCAGAACAGTGTTATTTTTCCATAATTGAAAAAAAAATGAAGATGATATTCAGTTAAGTTGAAATCATTAATTCTGTTGAACATTGTCACGCCTAGGCGGTGTTAATATTGACGAGATGGTTTTGATGTAAAATACGATAAGGTCTATGTCTCAGTTGTTACTGAAGAAGAAAATTATGCTTATGGCGACTATTTAACGCATGCCCCAAATGGGAGTCAATGATCAATCACGTTTCAATGAATTTTATTTACAACCAATCACATTCGTGTTTCACCTCGAATTTATCAATTTAATTTGATCATATTAAAATCAAGCTCCTCCTTTTTAACATTCTGAATAGGTCAGAGCATTATTTTGGAGTGATTGACTCTCTAAGAAATTCGTTGAATATAGCAATTTTTATAATAAGATGTAAGAATCCTAGAATGCAATTAATGCCATATTGTAGGCCTACATATTTATAGTGTACGAATGTAAGCAAATACTGCTTGCGGGATATAATAGAGAAACATTTGTAGCAATTTGATTATACCACAATAAAAATAAACCACTGTTTGCACTTTCTTAAAAGTATTATTTCCCAGGTATTTACGTTCCAGAAAAATATAATTGACATATTTACATCATAGGACATCACAAATTAATTACTAACGTATAATGTTGATTATAAATTTCTCCACTAGGGCGTATTCTTACAATATTGCGATCCTTTGGCAATAAATAATATGATCTGGTTACAGTGATGAACAAATGAAACATAACAAACGTTTCTTATTTGTTTTCAAACATCGCCATTTACATTAAATATATAAATATTTTGAAGTAACTATATTTAAATAATGATTTGTGGGTAAACAGCTTAATTTTATTCGTTAACTTTGTCCTAACAAATGCCACTCTTGATTTCCAAATCCTCTAGATAGGCTTAAAATCATTATGTCACTTCGTAACTTCGTGAATTTATCGATAATTTGGAAATCACTCGTGGTATTACTTATGATAATCAACGATTATGCATCCTTTGGGAATTTATTTTCGAAGCTTCCACACAAATTTCAGGTTTGAAATTGCGTCACCAAATGTGGAGTTATCATTGTGTTTACATCATTTATCGGAAAGTAACAAGAATAATATTATGTGGCGCCTTGTGTCCAAAAAAAAAAGCTCTTTTTTATCCCATATATGATTTAAAAAAGAATAGATTTGGTGTTTTTATAATATGTAATTGTTTATGTAGTTGTAAGACTATTTTTTTTTGTATTTTGTATTTTTTTAAAAACCTGGTTGAGTGGCAGACAAGGCCTTAAGGCCTTAACTCTGCCAGGTAAAATAAAGCTATTTATATATATTTATATAAATATGAAATGTAAGGATATTCTCAATTTACTCTAAGCACAAAGTATTCGGATAACATCTCTGTTATTGTGGAACATCAAACAGACATGAAATAAAATGTCATTCAGTTTTGTAATGCATAAAAAACATAAAAAGAGATCTGATAGTTGGTGTAGACTGTAGAGAAAATGACACCATAGCTTGAAGAACAGAAGATGTCCCGCTGAGAAAAACACAACTGTCGGCAGTCCTATACATGTACTGATGCATGTTCCGATACCGTTATCTGCGCAGCCTGTGTCGTCCCATCTACACGTCACAAGTGTTCCTCTATTGATGGATGACGAACTCAATGGTTAAGGACATTATCTCTTTCAAAATTCCAGCATGGAAGACCCATCTCAACAAAATAAAAACAAGTAAGGTTAGAAATCCTGCTTGGGACTGATTTATCTTTGGGATAAAGTGCAAGTTTTAAGGTTAGGTTATTTTCTAGTAAGAGAGAAAGTCTACGATCTTGAATTAAATTATTTATTTTAAATTAGGCGGCTCCATGGCGCAAGCGGTTATATGCTCGCCTCTCACCGCTGGGGTCCCGAGATCGAGTCTCGGTCATTCCATGTGGGTTTCGTGATGGATGAAACAGAGCTTGGGCAGGCTTTCCTCGGAGTTTCTCCCGTTTTCCCCTGCCACAATTTCATTCCACAATGTTTCCCTATTCATCTCATCCATTTCGTTCAGCTCATGTGACTGTCCGTCAGGTGTGGTCGGTCGGCACCCTTGTATTTCACAGACCTCTATAAATATAGGGGATTCATCTCATCTCATCCCTCGATCCGACCCTAAGTTGGACACGAGATGAGGATATTTATATTTATTTTAAATTATTCTAAGTTGTAGGCCTATTAACAATAGAATATTCATTATCGTAAGCAAACTATTTACATCTAATTAACTCACTGGCACTATCGAACTGTGAGATTCATGGCTGTGCGGACATAATCTCTGCTTACTATTCCTATCCGTATCCTGAGTTAATGTTTTGCATTCATCCCCTGTAAAGTTTACCTTCTTCAAATCATGGTAATTGTTATTCTCCCATTTCATTGGCTTACCTACTTTGCTATCCCTCTGGTTTTTCTACTAGGAGTTCTCACCATGCTTACTTTTCATTCCCCATTCGGCTCACATGTCCTACTCTTCGTAGTCTATGAGAAACTTTCAATGGTATGAGACTCGGGTTCGATCACCTGTCGATACAAGTTTTCTGGGTGCGGTTTCATTATGAGTTTTTCCTCACTGAAAAACAAATGTCAGGAAACTTAGGGTCCAAGCGGTCCCCGAACATCATTTAGCCATGATAAACATCATTATCACATTCGCCATGTTTAGTATGAATATGTAGTGATGGCGTGTTTCGTATTAAATATTGTGTTGCTCACGGAGGAGTCTCTAGATTGAACTGATCACTCATACGGGAAGGGCTCCATGTGTTTTTTAATCAAAAAAGTATGAGTGTGTTCCAAAGTATAAAATCCCTCTCCCGACAGGTAGTGCCATTGTAAAGCCAGATGGCGTGGCGCAACTAATTGTAGGGCTACCTATAAGATGAGAGATTAAATTTTGATGGAGAAGAACATCTTAATATTTCACTAAATTTAAACGTTATAAAGTTATTCAATTAAAATTGTACAGCAGGATTATGTCATTGAGTAGCCTATTTGATAGATTATTTTTAGAGCCGAATTCATTGAAGGCATAATTAATATTTAAATTTAATAGAAATGCTTAATAATGAATACCTCTGCTGGAGAAGTTTCACAAATGGAAACAACAGAATGCGTTACGCCTCAACTAGTGAGAAATAGAAATACTTTCGCACTTATCGCATAATGCATGACTAATAGGAGCTAACTTTAATATCACAATCTGTAAACATTCTCTAATTACATTCATACACAATCACAAGTTGTGGTAGACCTTTCTAATAATTTTTCTTAAGTCTTGCTTTCATTTTATTAGCTTATAAGCCTAGCAGTTATTGCAGATATTCTATGAATAAATAATAAACACGTTTATTTGTGTGTCGTATAGCGAATTCAGAAGGAATGTAGATATTGAGATTGTAGATGCTCAAGAATATATTTTAAAACATGTACAAAACTTAATCGATCCTACTTAAGCTTACTATATCTTACCGAAAATGACCACGACAATAGGCTAAATACGTATACAGATAGACGCCTATATAGGCCTATATATAACTTATAGCTATATGCCTATTGTCATGGTCATTTGGCCATTTCTGCAAGTTATTTGTGTATGAGTGTGTATATTAACTTAGCCTATAGCAACCGCAATTTTTTTCGGAATGAAGTTCGGCATATAGAAGTCAATTAAGAAAAGTAAGAGCGAATTCTGTAACCTGCAAAAATTGGAAAATCTTTAGGAGGAGGGGCTAACCTGAAGCGACAATTTAAAAATATTTTTGCGGCCGCAAACATTGATTTTTTACAATGGCACTCGGTAGGCCTATGTGCTATTGAAATAAAACGAGAAAGGTGTTTTTATAAAAATCAACAACATCCGACTATTAGGAATAGGAGTTTTCTAGGAAGTCCAAATTTAAAAACAGCTCTAGCGGTCTCAATTTTTTTTTTCGCAATGAAACTGGATATATGGAATACTTGTTCTTGTAAGCCCAAGTTTTCCATTAACAGAGATTTAGGCGCTCTCCCCCTACAAGGAAGAATTTGGACCATACTTTTTTAGTTACACTTGTTATCGTATAGATGTCATTTGAGTGGTCCGTGGTCAGAGTTCCGCCTCATACTGACATCTAAGAAACCAAGGTAGTACTAGGACGGAAAAATTCGGTAAATTTTGATTAGAGGCCTTTTCATTCAGACTTAAGGATCTTTTACGAGCCTGAAAATCTTCAGACTCGGGACCCACGGCTTAAAGTCCCTCCCGGAGGACTTGCTCCTTGGATTTTTCCATCCTAAAAAAATCCCCCGATCGGATTTGAACTCGCGACCCTCGGGACTAGAGACAAGGAGCATAACCACTAGTGTCCACCGCGGCCAATTATATAGAATACGATTATTGAAAAAGAAGAAAGATGTATTCCATATAGACCTACCAATAAAAAATGGATCATGAATTGAATCTGCTATGGAATTTGATCAATTTACGAAGTACCTGTCACACTTTTTATTTGATAGACCTAATACGTCCCATTTCAATAATCCACTACAGCATTAAGCCGGTAATAAGGCCTAAAAATTAAAAAATACAATACCACACACTTAGGCCTACCACACACTTTGATATTCTCAAAAGATTAGCAATTTTCACTATCCCAGAAGATCTAATTAGCCTAGCACTCTAGCATTATCGAATACGGAAATTCATGTCCGCGTGACATAAGTTCCCATACATCCCTATCCTGAGCTAATGTTTTCCATTCATCCCCTTTATAATTTATCTCCCTCAAATCATGGTTAATTTACTGACCCACCTCATTCTTGGCTTACCTTACTAGGCGCTTTTCCTCTGGTCTTCCTTTCAGTTTTCTTGCCCCTTACTTCTCTCCCCACTTCTCTCCCCATTTCCGCCACAAGATCCTGCCCATCGCAGTCTATGAGATTTAACTATTATTATTGCATCTGGTTTCTAATAAAGATCGTTCAGCTAATTGACATGTAGTCTTGTCTTTTCACATGTCTGCTCGTCTCTCTTCGGTCCAAAAATGTTTCTAAGAATTTTATTCTCAAATACTCATAATAATTTTCTCCTCTCTTAAGTGAGTCCACATAATATAACTGGAATAATAACAGTTTTATATAGACCTCTTTATAGTTCAACGTTTTCTGAGAGAAGTTGGGATGACAAATGTCCCTGAAATGCGTAATAGCATGCGTTTCCATGTTTAATTTCTTTTTGCACTTCATTCATGTTTATAACTATTGTCCCTAAATAACATATGAATATATAGTTGCAAATTTAAATAACAGACCTAATTTTACAAGTGAAGAAACGAAGGTATCGGTATTCAAAAGTAATTGTATATAAAGACCATGTAGTTAATTGATTTGTAGTTTTCTCCATTTACCTGTCTGTTCATCTCTCTTTGGTCCAAAAATTTTCCTAAGTACTTTATTCTCAAATACTTGTAATCTTCTTTCCTCCCTTAAAGTAAGAGTCCATGTTTCGCACCCTTATAATATAACTCGTAGAATAATAATTTTATATATTTTCAGTTTAATGTTTTTTTGAAAAGAGTTGGGACATCAAGAGTATCTGCAATGCATAATAGCAGGCATTTCCAGAATTGAGCCTATGTTTAGGGCCTAATTTCTTTGCGCGTCTCATTCCTATTTGTGACTATTGCTCCTAGGTACCTGAATTCAGCCACCTCCTCAAAATTTCCCTCATTTTACATCAGATGTCCATTTCCATTAGGCCTATATAATGTATTTCTACGTGTGACCATATATTTAGTTTTATTGATATTTACTTCCAGTCCTAATTTCTTAGTGTTACTCAATAGTGTGTGCGTGTTGTCCTTTAGTATCTCCTCGCTATCGGCCAATAGTACTACATCATCACCATAAACTAACAGCTTATTAATACCATTGAGTTGTAAGCCGTCCTCATTCTCTAAAGAATTAATGGCATGCTCTAGTACAAAATTAAAGAGTAGAGGAGATAGTGCATCTCCTTGCTTCAACCCATTCTGGATTTCAAAAGTGTCTGAAAACAGTTTGCCTACACGCACCCTACACTTAGTGCCATTTAGACACATTCGTATAAGTCTAACTAACTTTTTAGGAATTCCGAACTCCAGTAGGATACTATATAACTTCTCCCTCTTAATTGAATAATAGGCCTATGCTTTTTTGAAGTCTACGTATAGTTGTGTACAGTACCATTATATTCCCATTTCTTTTCTAAAATCTGTCTTATACTAAAAATCTGATCTGGTGTAGACCTCTTTCTTCTAAATGCACATTGATGATCTCCTAGAATGTCATCAATATAGGGAGTAAGTTTGCTTACTAATATATTTGTTAGAATTTTGTACGAAGTTGAAAGTAATGAGATGCCCCTGTAGTTGTTGCAATCAGTTTTATCTCCTTTCTTATAAATTGGTACGATAATTGATTTTTCCATTCATTTGGAAGAGCTTCTTTTTCCCAAATCATACTAAGCAACCAGCGTATCTTGTCCATCAATTTTTCTCCCCCTGATTTTATCAGTTCTGCTGGGATCTCATCTGAACCTGATGCTTTATACATCTTCAATTTTAACATATGTAGGCTAATTATTACAATAATCAATATTGCAAAGCTCGATTTAAAAATTATAATTTTCGCAATGTACTATTGTATTTGTTTGTTGATACAATAAATACATTTGAATAAAGTGAAGATAATTACATACTGTAGTAGGCTTACAAAATAAATGCTTGTAACTAATGTGAACTATTACATGTAAATGAGTAAAATTGTACTTTTATTTCCAGATTCTCAACGTTTGACGCTATGCCATGGACGACTCCGGAAGGTTCGATTTCTGACAGGGTAGAGAATTTCAAATCTTCACCTTAAGACTAAGTTTGTGTTTCTTTCCTGCTATGTCTTCGGTAGCATTCCTGATATAGGCCTACTGCTAACCACAAGTCCTACCGTATCTTCATAACAATGTGTGCTCAGAGTCTGCTCCCTGCCTACAGGCTAGAGGTATAAAGCATTGGTTTATAAGTCTCCTGAAGTGTGTAAGCTCTACAAATGAAGTCTAATAAAATAATTAGGCCTATGAATGAAAAGGAGAAATGAACTTGTGAAAGCGCACAGAAGCAATTTATTCAGTGCCTTTGAAAACGAGTTGGTTTTTGGCCTCCTTTTATCTATATCTTGAACAGCAATAATAATTTATATCTCCTAGAATGGACAGATCATTCTTTGCCTGGTCATGTCACTGGATTCTCGGTATTCCCAAAGTACTATTAGCATTTTTTCATCTTATCTCTAAACTCGAAATCGCGATAGACCTAGAAAGCTCTTGTTTTTCAAATTCATATGTATTAATGACAGAGGTGGAGGATCATCTAGCTAGTACAGAGGTGATGACAGAGGTGGAGGATCATCTAGCTAGTACAGAGGTGATATGCTGACACATATCGTAACCTGGTTTTCCCAATCTGGAGCCGCTACTTGTTGTAGCTCCCCTAATTACTCACGATGTTTGTAGGGCACCAGTTACACACAGGCCGAAATTCCATGTTAATATTTATTCCCGTATGGGGACTTGAACTAGAGCAAGTCCAGCATTTCTGCACCAAGGCATCGCGCCTTAAACCGCTCGACTACGGTGTAGAACTTTTCCATCTTCTCAGGTTTGTTATTTTGAATTTAATAATTTTCTAATAGCAGCTAAGTTTGTGAAGGTAAATTGTAGCCGAGTGGTAAAAATCATCAACGCCTTGGCATAGAATTATTGGATATGCATTGTATATTAATCTCCGTGAGGGAATACATTTTCTAATGAATTTCGGCCATTATGAAATCGGTGTCCAACCAGGATCGTGTGGAATTTGAGTAGCTACAGTACTATAGACTTCAGGATAAAATAAATACAGGGAGACAAAGATCTCACTGGAAATACGTGTTACAGTGGTGTGCGGAACGTGTCAATAAGCCTATACTCTGATGTTGATGATGACAATAAGTAGCGTCTCCAGATTGAGAAAATCATTCCGACTTTATTTCACCCCAACTCTGTCTGGGTGAACTTATATCCCTGTACTTGCCAAATGTGGATTTGAGGTCAGCTGTTGACTGGTAGAGTCGGCCGCGGTGAACTAGTGGTTATGTTCCTTGCCTCTGGTCCTAAGGGTCGCGGGTTCAAACCCGACAGGGGTCAATGGATTTTTAGGATCGAAAAATCCATGGTGCGAATCCTCCGGGACAGACTTAAGCCGTGGGTCGTGAGACTGAAGATTTTCGTCTTATAAAAGAAACTTAAGCCTGAATAAAGAACCCACTAAGCAAAATTTATGGATCTTCACCATCCTAGTAATACCTTAGTTGCCTACTATTGTCTCATTGGATCAGTATGTTAACCGCATACCATTCATGACATCTGTAGGAAAATAAATGTAACTAAATTGACTTGGTTTAATAACTCCTAACGAAGGAGATGCTTAGGCCCAACATTGGGTGTTATGCAATGTAGATAGATAGGATTGGCTGGTAGGTCAAGAACCTTCAAGGCTTGTGCACCATTAAGAAAATATGTAAATATATATTACTCTGTTACCATTGCGATACTAGGTTTATTAGTATAGGCTCTACTATTAAGGTAAGAGTATTTCTAATAATAATGCTAATTGATATGAGCGATGGTCAATGCAACTATATCAATGACATCCGACTAGAAGGAGGAAGAGAGGGAGACCGAAGTTAACATGGAAGGAAAACATGAAGACATTAATGCAAGCAAGAGGGCTAAGCATTGAAGATGCCCAAGATCGTAGGCTTTGGAGGTTTGGCACGGGAAGACGGCAGCAGCTGTAAAAAAAACCGTAGATAGATAGATAGATAGATATGATGTCATTCTGAAACAACCCTAGACTTCACATTATCCTTTTAAACCTTGGAATTCCATTAATGCAATGAATTAATGGAAATTCTAAATACCTTAAAGTAGGAAAACATTTGGAGAATATTTCATACCTGTGTCTCTGTTAAGAGCTGTGAAGGTGGCAGTATAGGGCGCTGGCAGCCAGAAGCGGGGTAATCACTGGTGCGCGCTCGGGAACATTGTAATGGGTAATGGCCGCCTATGGCAATAACGACCAAGCGCGACAATTATTCCAAGTAATTAAGTCGGCGGAACTTTTCAGCAGTAGTAATTAAGAGAGTTAGTTCCTGGCACAACCCACCCTCTCTCCTTCTTTCCAGCAAAGCTCTCAGATAGGCTACTCAAGTATGTTCCAACATTCACCCGCTCCAGAAAAATGCCTTCACTTATTAAATTTATTCTCTCTAATTCCTCAATTAAGAAATGTATGGAACAAACTCGCGCTAGAAATTTCATAATGTGGCAGAAAACTAAGGCAATATTCACCTAATTAATTTTTTAATTAAACCGCTTAATCAGGACAGATTATCAACGTTTGAATTCATATTGATGAAATGTAAAACGACATTTTATACTGAAGATAATTCAGTCCGACAAATTTATAAAATATACGTAGTTCATATTTTCTTTGATCATAAATTAACACTAAAAATGATGTTATCTCTGAAAAAAACTATAGGCTAATTATTCCTAATAGACATTTTCATGGTCTCAAACTACTCGTATATTCAGAAAAACAAAACTGATGATGTATAAAAATTTGTTTTGACTTATGCACTGTCAAAATTAGATGAAACACTGTAATTATCTTCATTTGAAAGAAGGACCGTAGACAAATTTTTGGCCCTGTTAAGGAAAATGTAATTTGGAAAAAAGGAGTCAATAAAAAGAATGTTTCCTGCAATTCATGAGACAAATCTTTGTAATTTTGTTTTGAGAAAAACAAACATGACAACGAAAAATTTTTCTCAGCTGTAGTTTCTGTGATACGAGGGTCACTAGATAAGTTTTGAGACATGGCAGTATGGCGACAGGAATGCCCAACTCTCTAACGTCGAAACCATAGCAGGTAGAAACGATTCCTTTCGGTTGTCTCTGAGCAGCACCTTTGTGAAGTAGTCTGTGCGTGGTGAGATCAAACGTGCCCTATGGAGCTTGAGAGGGAGTATTTTCTTGCTATGATTTTATATGATTGTAAGTGCGGTTTAAATGAGTCGCAAACACTTGAGCAACTCACACAAACATTTGGGGAGCTTGCTCCTTCACATGCAACTGTTTTCCGTTCATTTCCTGAATTTATTAGGGAGAGAACATCCCTTAAAGATGAAGGGAGAAGTGGGAGGCCAACAACAGTGGTGACAGAGGAAAACGTATCTGCAGTGGAGACTCTGATTAAGGAAGATCCACGACTGACCTACAAGGACATCGAGGGGTACCTAGGGATTAGTTCGCCAAGTGTTTCCACCATCCTGCACCAATACTTAAGAGTGAGGAAAATTTATTCTCGATGGATGTCACACCACTTGTCAGAAGGGCATAAACGCACTAGAGTGGAATTGTGTAGAGAAATGCTGGCGAGATTCAACAACGGGGACTTACCGCCGGGTGTCAGACATAGTGATAGGTGACGAAACTTGGATCTACCAGTATGACCGTGAAAGAAAGCACCAATCATAGGTGTGGGTCTTCCCAGATGAGAAGCCTCCGACCAAAGTCAAAAGACCTAGGAGTGTGGGGAAGAAAATGGTGGCAACTTTCTTCTCAACAACTGGTCATCTGGCTACAGTTGTGCTAGAGGATCAGAGGACAGTTACTGATAAATGGTATACAGAAGTTGGTCTCGCCAAAGTCTTCTCAAATATCCAGGAGAAGCGGCCAAAGACTGGACTGCGGGAATTCTGCTCCACCTCTATGCACACAGCCAATGCAACAATTAGGTTTCTGGAAAAGACACCTGTGAAATTAATGTCTGGACCTACAGTCTGGACCTAGCCCCATGCGACTATTTCCTGTTCCCGAACGTGAAGAACTGAATGTGCGGACACCAATTTCCTAGCCCAGAAGATGCTGTTGGAGGAGCTTAGTGCAATGTCTCAGATCTAGTGGCGTGGCTGCTTCCAGAAGTGGTTCCAGAGGATGCAACGGTGTATAGAATGTGCTGGAGTGTTGTTTGAAAAGATATGATAGGTATGGAAACTCTATCATGGCCCTTTGTTGCATATCTCAAAAATTATCTAGTGACCTACGTATGCAATAAGTAGAAGTAGGCATATTTCATTTCAACGGATTGGGAAAAGATATATTTTAATTGCATATGCCAATGATGTGAAAGCTCATTTGAATTTTTTAAATGGCAGTTACATTCTAAGAGTTCTAACTCGATGGAATAAATACCTCGCAGGCGGTTGCGTCTGAAGATAAGCACGAGGAGAAAATGGATTTTAAGGGACATGCATTCGAGTAGATGGTATTTTTGCAAAAGTTCTGTCGCCAACTGAGTATAATTATGATCTCTTTTTGTTGCCTAAAGTCCATTAATACACCCTTCAAGGCTTTCCAAGCTTCCATTTTTCCCTGCAAAACTCTGTAAAACGCAGGGACCCTTACAAGTTGCTGAATTTGTGGCCCAACAAAAATACCTTCTTTAACTTGTGCATCACTTAATTTCTGAAATGTTTATCTTACATACTTAAAGACCTGTCCTTCTTGGTTCATACCTTTCAATAAAATCTCATCAAACCAGCTTTACACGTAGGAGGAAGGGAGAAGATCATCGTTTGGATCCACGAGAGGCTCGGCAACGACATACTCGTATGTCTCGCTAGAGTTAAGATTTCTTTGTAGGGCAGTTAGCTTGAATATAATGTGATTTCCTATACCTATTGTACCACACACATAAAAAGCAGCAGTATTTAGTTCATCCAATTGCATTGCTAAGAATACAGCGATGACTTTTAGATCGCCACAGATTATCCGTCTGTGTTCATGATATTTGAATGAATCGAGAAGGGCTGTCATATTTTGCATAAATTGCCTTCATGCGAACTGTTGCTTTATAAAGTAGGTTAATACAACTTTCAAACTAAGCTTGGAGAAGTCTATGAATAACCTCCATTCAGTTAGACCATGATTCAAACATTTCATCAAGCCATTAACTCGCAGCAAAACAACAGCAATATTTGTTTTTATTCTAAGAAAAAGAAAGGAACCAGATCCCTGTGATGTTGTCTGTACTGTGATATCCTGATATCACTTTGGAGAAGATTTTACTCTTGAAGCCTGCCATCTCTTTTGATATGTCAAGGTTCTCGAAATCGTTTCACTCACTCTGTGGAGCTTATCATATTTTCCTCAAAATCAACATCTTGGGATGTGAAAGGCTTATTGGAATCTTCTTCTTTCAATTGGCTGCAGCTTCTACTTCAAACATATAATTTTCGGGTGGAACTCCCAAAAAAATGTTCCCCAAAGTTAAAAATGTAGACTCTAAAAATGACATCTCCGATGAAAGACTATTTGTTCATTTTTATGGTGATGATTTAATTCACCAGGTGGAAATACAGACGAATTATATATTTTTAGTCCAAAACATTTTCATTGTCTGTCAGTGTTACATGGTGAGCCAAGTTATTGTTAAATTTATAAAAAAAATGAAGGGGTAGAATAGGCTGGACATTTAATAAGAATGATTGATACAATAACTAAATGGAAAGTTTTCTAATTAAAATCCAGAAGGAAGATGAAAAATTGGTAAACCACAACTGAAATGGGAGGAAAGTATATTGAATAACATTAGAATGTTGAGAACTAGAAAACTGTGATATTGAATACAAAAGATTGACATAGACTTCTTAAGAAGACCATGGTCCATATGGGGCTGACGTGCCAATAATGATGAAGGTGACAGGCAATGGTCTTAGGAGGTCATTACGATGGCTAGATAAATAACACGAGATGTGAGCTGGGTTGTCAGTCCTATTGAACATTCGCCTTTATCCCCAAAACATACGTCTGGGACTAATTTCCTTTAGAGTACGAGTTGACCCCAGGCTCATGGTGATACCTGAATGTTCAATCCAGTTAAAAATCCTAACCCCATCGGGACTCGAACACGCTACCTTTCGGTTTGTAGCGTATCGCATTAATCAACTACGATACGGCGTATCCCCAAAAATAATATAGGCCTAAGCTCCTCTCTAAATTTTAATTTGTAAACATTCTGTTTAGATTAAAATAGTTCAATTAAAATTATGTAATGCTAAAATAATTTTTCAGAAAGCCAGAGTTATTCAATCGCAGAAGTGTCCATTTATTAGACTAATTAGAACCAAAACAAAGAACTTTACTATCTAACCTCTCTTGGTTAACTCTTGTTTTTTCGACCCCGACGCTATTAGGGCATCCGAGGGCTAGGGAGTCCTTCCTTTCTTCCATTTCTTCTTTCCTTTATTTTCTTTTCTTCTCCAGAAAGCCTGACCAGAGGCTATAAGATGGCAGCCCCATCATTGGTCTTGCCTTCCTTTGGCCAGCAACCAATCGAAGGGACTATTATTATGCTTTCAAGTCTTATATGAGAATTTCCCATAAGGGAAAATTTTCTATAAGATCGTAACAGGCCTTGGCCTAATACTTGAAAGGAAGAAGAAGAAGAACAAAGAACTTATGAATAAAAAATCTGCAAAACTGTGCTAGGTGAGATTACAATCTATGGAAATGACAATTTTTTCTTTGAAAAATACTAATGAAAGTTGCATTTGTAAATGAAAATAAGCTTTCAAATCTAAGCCATAATTAATAATAATGCAATTATGTAGAAAAAACAGAAGTAGGCCTATGGAAATTACAATTCTGTAAGGTTCTCATTTTTAGTATGACTATGTATTACTTTAAAATTCATAATACTGTATATTCATTTGTGAACCATATCAATAATAATAATAATAATAATAATAATAATAATAATAATAATGATGATAATAATAATAATAATAATAATAATAATATTAGGCCTAATAATGATAATAATTATTGCTGATGAAGTCATATTTTTTCTATTCATTTGTGAATCACAACAGTAGCAATACTAATAATAATAATAATAATAATAATAATAATAATAATAATAATAATAATAATAATAATAATAATAATAACAACAACAATATAATGATAATAATTATTGCTGATGAAGTCATATTTTCTTTCTGTTTATCTTCATTGGTTTCATCAGTAGATTATGTTTAGTGTTAAAACTGTTTATAAAAATTACAGCTGTGTTTAACCACACCGTAACCGAATGGATAAGGCAATATGCTTTGGCGTAGAGCTACGGGAATTCCGCTGGTTCGAATCTCCGCGTGAGAAGACATTTTCTTACGTAATTTCGGTCAGTATGGGACCGTTCCCAAGGGAGATAAGTGATGAAAATAATAACATATTTACTATTTTCTTTTCATTATTAATTAAAAAGGTCTAATTAATGAAATATATTTGAAGAGAATGCATAAATAAAATAAATGATAATGTTAAAAGCTAATAGAAAGTCAAAATTAGAACATGTCACAAATAAGGAAATTAGAAACATAATGGAAGCAGAAGAAAGCATAATTGAAAGAATTGAGGAGAAGGAATTAAAATGGTTAGGACATATTTCAAGAATGGAAGATGACCGATAGCCGACACTGTTATAGGCCTATCAATGGCAACCGAGCAGAAAGAAGAAAAGAGGGAATCCAAAGTTAACATGGACGGAAAGCACGAAGATAGTAATGCAAACTAGAGGGCTAAGCATTGAAGATGCTCAAGACCGTAGGCTTTGGAGGTTTGACACGGGAAGGCGACAGCAGCTGTAAAAACCCGAAGATAGATAGATAGATAGATAGAAAAGCGAATAGATAGTAAAGTAAGGCATTAATATATTTTCATCTTTAATGATTGCTGCAATTATTCATCCTAGAGTCCAAAGCTGTGGTCTCGGGGGTAGCGTGCTGCCTTGTCACGCAGCGGGCCCGGGTTCGATCCCCGGTCGGGACATTTTTTCTGGGTGAGGTTTTTATCGGGGTGTTTCCTCACCTGTAAGACAAATGTCAGGAAAACTTTAAGGCCCAAACGGTCCCCGAAATCATATGGACATCGCAATCATTATCATTCATATTCATCTTAGGTTAAGTTTAGGATTAGGGACTCTCCTGGCGCACCACTATCATCATCATCATCACTCATCATATCGGTGCAACGTAACCCCGCCTTCCATACGCCCCAACCTCAGAAATGGGTTACAATTACGCCATGCCAGGAGAGAAACCAGGAATGTCGAAAGACAAACCTGGGGCATTTGAAAAAAAAATTATTCATCCTAGATGGTTAATAGAGGAATACTTAAGAACTTTCGAATGAAAATTTGATTACACCCTTCAATAGCTGCTACAAGCCCATCGAGCATCATGAGAAATTTGGGAGGCTGCAATAAGTAGCGGCTCCACTATAACGGCTGGGGGACCCGATATGCTGACCATATGTCGCCCCTACACTGGCAGAATAATCGTCTGCCTCTGTGATTAACACATGTGGAAATGAGTTGAGCAACCGGCTACTAGGCAAGAGCCTTCTAGGCCTGTCTCGCTATGGAGTTTGGATAGTTTAACTTAGGCCTATATCTTTAAGCATTTTCCAGGAATCCTGCATTCACTGTTGTCAATAGATCGGCAAATCCAAGTAAATCCTAGCTTTGCGAGCTCTAGTAAACAGAAGAAAGGTAGGGAAGAGAAAGAGTGGTTACAATATTGACAAATTGCAGTTCCTACATTAGGAATAGGCTATAGGTTTCTACAAGTTCGGAGATGATTCCAACAACGTTATTCTTTCTGTAAGTACAATATTATCATCATATGTCTCATCATCAGCGTCCAATGCTTAGAATTAATAAATATAATCCAGTTAGGTATATTATTATGTTTTATTATTATTTTTATTATTACTATTATTCTTGTTTATTATTATTATTATTATTATTATTATTATAGTTATTATTATTATCCTTATCAATTTAGTAACAAACAATGAGGTCGAATAAATCTGGTAAGACTGAAGCTGATATTTACAGATTGCAAAACCAGTTAAAAAGACCATTGGTTGTCGATGAATTCAAACTTATAACCTAATCCCGCACTTTATGGATAAGTATTAAGACAGCTGAGGGTGTTAAGACAGAACTGAAGGTTTTATAATGTTGCATCATTTTTGGTAATGAAGTCTATATATGGTATACAACATATAATCTATGTTCTGTAATGTTGCATCAGAGTTGTAAACGAAAATGCCGTTTTGGCAATGAAGCCTATATATATATATAGTGCCTACCAGTATCTTCTCAAATACTTAAGGCTTTGAAGATCCAAGTGAGGGGCAGTAAGGGAAGGAAAAGGAAGTTCAATAATTGCACAATAATTATTATTTTCCATTAATGAACACTGACATAAGACGATTGAACGAGATATTTTTAATAAATTACTGAATTTATATTAAATCATCAAAAATCTATATTCTCTTCATGAACTCTTAGAAAGATATAAACAAGAGCAGGTTTCGGACTTACAAAGTATATTTCTGTGGAACATAAAAGTTATACTAGATACTGGATACTAAACAACACAGTTTAGCAATGTTGCTGTAACCAGACGGTACAGAAAACTATTCTAAAACACTCTGCCCTCTTACGTCATGTACAATGGTCACATCAACCACACGCTGATATCGACTTTATATAGGAATTGTTCCATCTCTAGTGATTTTTGCAGATCACACATCATCAAAGTCCTTTTTAAGTAACTGTTTAAGAAAAATATTATACCTCTACTATAGGCAGTGGGGCACGCCGTAGCGTAGTGGTTAAGGCAGTACGCTACAAATCGGAAGGTCGAGGGTTCGAGTCTCGGTGGGGTCAGAATTTTTAAACTGACCTAAACCTTCTGGTTGCGCCATGGTCCTGGGGTCGACTCAGCCTCTAACGGAAATGAGTACCAGACGCTTGTACTTGGGGGTAAAAGCTGGGCTGACAACCGGCTGACATCAAGTGGCGATTGTCTAGAAAAAGTGGGAGCCTTAACCTCCTACTACCCCAAGGGTCTCCTATGGTATGTAGTGAGATCACTTTACCTTTACTATTATAGACAGTAACTGTATTACCCAGAAAAATGTGACACTTAACTTACAAAATAGTAAAGAAAAACATATGATGTTTTGTATGAAAGATCCTTAATACATGCTGCTGATGCAACTTGGAGTAAATAGACGACTGCATTGAGTAAATGTTTTCATTCTCCATAATGAGTTTCTGCAGTAAGTCGTTCATTTCTTTCAATCAGGCCTCAGAACGTGTTGAGAGGACAGAGCAAAGAAGGAAAATGCTGAAAAGAAGAAGAGAAAAAGAAAACGAATACGCCATAGCAGAAAGTCAGTGAATAGGAAAAACGCTTTTGGATGAGGGTGCGAAATGCCCTCATCAGCCACTATAGTACCATCTTCCCTACACGGAATCTTAAACTCCAAAAGTTAATGAGCGGTCATGTATGAAAGAGGCGTATTGAAAACTGGTATAGAAACTCTTCTTTTTTAAACCCTTTTGTGAGATAAAAGCATCAACGAGATACAGAGGGAGAAAAGTTGTGAATCTCGAGTCATTTTCCTCTCAAATAGGCTACGTAGCTTTTCAAAGAAATATACAGAGTCATTATTTATGTCACAGTGTTTTATTTACATGCAGACTTTGCTAGATTAATTTTGTGACACAAGTCACACTCGAGAAGTTCATCATCTCCGCTCTTTAAGAGTCTAGAAGTTGTTCAATGTGAAACTAGTCCTTATTATAAAAAAATGAATAAAAGTAAACTAGTACAGTAATTATGTTGCACTTACTTGTCCTTTAAAATAGACTACAAAATCATTGATACAAAAAGGAAGACATAAAGAAATAAATAAGCATACATACTGCGTAGTTGATCACATCTTCACCATATTAGGTTTAGGATTTTTCTCTGTATCTGTTCTGTTCCTCAGTTATAAAATCCTCTTCACATGTCCACCTTTGTTTTAATCTTCCTATGCTTCTGAATTTTTTAGTTAGTAACTTACAATGAAGAATGTTTTAGTCGATTTTTGTCAGTTCGCTGCAAATGATATTGAAAATTATTTTCATAAGTCTGAATGCCTTCTACAATGTTTAATGTTTATGGCTCTTAATGTTGACCTTACATGTGTTTTTCTGTTTGCGAAAAATAATGTAATAACTAGGGCCTACATTATAGTTGGGGGCACGCCATAACGTATACGGAAGTTCGGGTGATGTGAACCCTTCTGTTTGAGTGGACCCTGTTAATATCTTCATTAATTGGTTCTGCCCTCGAACAGAAAACATTTTAACTTCTTCCCCTCATCAACTTTGACGGGTTCAAGGCCAGTTTATTTTATTATTTGTGCAAAAAGAGTTTATTTGTGATATTTATGAAAATGACCACTTTAAAAGTTTTTCAAGCTAAGTTTCAATTCTTAATTTCTATTATTGAATATTACAAATGTTGAAAAAAACTCCTAAATATATTATATTATGTAGATGCTGTGTTAATATATTGACGGGTTTGGTTTGATATTATGTGGCATGGTGGCTGTATAAAATAATTAAACATAACAAAGGAATTCGGTTAATGCGGATCCTTTGGGACCACTTTACACGAATACGTATATTTTATTAATGAGGATGCTATCTGTAAAAACCATTCACTTAATTAATTTGATTTAATATCCTTGTAATTTTACTAAACCCAAAGACCGTCGTTTTCTGCAGTTGAATGACGTGTGAATGTTATAATCAACAATAATTTTTCAAAACATTAAATAAATATCAACGCTTTTAATTATGATCAGTCATAAATATTTTCATCTGTGCCTGTCTGTATAAATTAATAGAGTAAATCAACTTAAAAATAGACTAAAAGCTAAGGTGGACTCTGGGGTCCACTTTATCCGAATATGGAGGTTAAAGTGAACCTTTCTTGTAATGTAAAAAAGTTGATAAATTATGAAGATGTTTCCATATTTGAATAAATTAACAATGATATTTCATAGTTACAACACTAATGATAATCACTGTAATTAAACAATATTAAAATCTTTTAATTAAAAGAAGAAAAACAACAAATTCAAAACAGGGATCTAAATTACCCGAAGTTCCTCTACTTATTAAGCAATATACTCGTACTAAAACCGTAAGGCTGTGTTTCGATTCCCGATGGGATCAAAGTTTTTAAACTAGTCTAAGCCTACTAGCAGCACAATTGTCTTGAGGTCGACTCAGCATCTAATTGAAATAAGTACCAGACTGTGTCTGGAGGTAAAAGCAGCCGTCACGCAGGGCTGACATATCGTACCGAGTGTCTAGAAAGGTGGTAACTTTAATCTCCTACTACCTAAAGGGCCTGCTAGGATCTGTAGTATAAAATAATTGTTGTTGCCGATAAAAAATTAACTCCTGCATTAATTAAACAATAATTTAATGGAAAAATAAGTAAAACTTAAGGGATAAATCAACCAAATCAATCAAATAGTTGGAGAAAAGTGTTTAATATGCAATGAAAATATTGATCTATCCAAAAGAAAATACACCTACTTGACATAAATATTTGACAAATAGGTAAAATCAACTCTCCATATAAAATAGGCCAATATTCGATACTGCCTATATAACAAATCCGTTAGGTTGAAGAGAAGTCTTCATATGAGGGAAAATGTATGTTTATAAAATGTATATTCATTTCCATCAGTAAATCTATGATCTCTGCTAACTTACAATGTCTAAGGAACTAATCACCGTTGGGCTTACAGTTCTAATTCTACAACCCAAATTTTATGCTTGAATATAAATTATATTTTTATCGTAAGTTTATAGGAATTATATATTTTCTTCCTAATATATGTTTTTAATTGGATTTCAGTGAAAATCTACAATTAGGCTTCTTTTTTTGTTTAATTTTGCCAGTCAAAGTTTAATTTATTACTTTTAAGTTACAAAACATCGGTACGATGGACTTGAGATCGGAACAGGTCGCATTGACCTAATCCTGGAAAGGAAGAAGAAGAAGACCAAAACATCGGTGGAAAGATCAAGACCTTCTTCGTTAGGTTTACCGTCAGAGGTCACATGGCCTAAAAAGGATTTGTTCATGATACTGATGATGATGATGATGATGAAGTTACAAAATCGTTTACGTAATAAATTATTCTTTTTTTTTTAGATTTTATGTTTATACAATATTTATTTTCATAATTTTATATTAATTTTGAATAAACATGAAAACAAAACCTTTTTAAGTAACCAGATTACACTCTAAACATATTCAATAAAACACAAATATCTAAGTGGCATTATGGAACCCGTGGTTCGTGGCAGCATGGACAGTCTACAAATCTCTATCTTCAGCTAATGTTTTCCAATCATCCCCTATTTGATTTATTTCGCTCAAATCATGGTAAATGTTGTATTCCTACATCATTCTTGGCCTACCTATTGAGCGGTTTCCCTCTGGTTTACCTACAATGAGTTTCCATGCCCCTCTTTCATTCCCCTTTAGTCCCACATGTCCTGCCAATTCACAGTCTACGAGACTTAACTGTTCTCATTGGATTTCCCACTGTTACGTAATCTTCTTCATTCACCTATCTATTCATTTCTCTTTGTCCCAAAATTTTCCTAAGAATTTTATTCTCGAACACTCCTAATCATTTCTCCTCCCTTAAAATAAAAATCCATGTTTCGCACCCATATAATGTGTCTCTAACTGGAAAAAATAATAATTTTAATATAATTTTAGTTTTATATGCCTATTTCTTGAGAGAAGTTGGTGTGACAAGAGTCCCTGTAATGCATAACCTAATAGCAAGCATACACAAAACGCTAGGACTCCATTGACGTTAGACCTAATTTTCAGCTACAAAATCTTGGGGATCGATTCCTGGTTATGCTATGATTTTTTTTTTATATTGGTACATTTATAGAACCAGATCAACTCAATCTCATGAAGACAACTGAGAGGCAAATTTAAGGAGAAATCCATTTAGGAAAACAGAAACTAAGGTTGTGGGATTGCATGTTGCGAGACTGCATCACGTTAATAAAATGACTCGCGTGGACATAAGCTCTCTATATATCCCTATTCTGAGCTTTTTTCATCATTCCCTGTATCATTTACTTTCCTTTTTATAAATATTACAATACAATGTAGACCTTTCGTAATGTTAAATTTTCCGGCCTTTTGAAAAAAACATAAAGTGCTGCAATGGGACGTATTAAGCCTATAAAATAAAATATACTCTTATATGCATATCGATACGATTTTTTATAATTCCTTTAGAAATAATTTACTAGACTATGATCATCAAGCGTGCATTTTTTGATAAGTACTGAACGTTCATTAAACGCAAAGATCAAACTAATATTACAAGAGAGGGTAATATATAATGGTAGGTGTAGAATGAGAAACGAGCAGATTATTGGCTGATCAATTACAAAATTAGCAGCTTGTAAAACATTGACCTCATGTGTGAGAAATTATTAGTTACGCCGGCGAAGAGCTCATTAGAAGCTAATAGGAGGTTGGTTAGGGTTAATAAGTTGTTGATACAAAGCCATCCTCCCCTTCAAAAAGATAATCCTTCCATTGACGTTAGGCCTAATTTTCAGCTACAAAGTCGGCACACTGTCTGGGTAATTTTTGCGTCAGACTATTCGCAATTTTTAGATCCGAGCTGCGTCGATTTATGACTCAGAGAAACCACAGCGGAGCCTCGGTCAATATACACACACGAGCCAAGAGCTTTTGTGTTATTTGAATTCCCTTTTTATCCCTCTCCCCCGTCGTCCCTTCCTCCCTTTCATCATCATTGCACTGTACATATAAAAAATAGAAAGACTTTGCATAGTACTTATGATTTCATACCAGCGGTTTTTAGGATCATGCCACAAAAATGTACAATAAAGGGTAGGTTTTCTTTATCCCCTTCAAGTAGCCCTCAAAATATGCATGGAATGCAAGAATAAATCACTGTTACAGAGACACTATTACCAAAATTGCTATTTTCTTACGGCTCAATATGAAAGGGAAATAAATACATAGCTATAAATAGGCCTAATTATTTGTATTGGTAAAAAATATAATAAATATATTAAATTAGGCCTATAACTGCTAATTATCTCATGGAATTTCGACTAATTACATATATATATATATATATATATATATATATATATATACACATATAAGACCGGTAACTATTCAGCATAAAAAATGAATAGCTACGATAGGTAGGGACTGCAGGCAGAGAAATGAGCTGTAAAGGCTGGGGATCCCGATATGCTGACTACATGGCACCTATAGTCTAATGGATAGGGTATTCGGCATCTCTGTCATTGATTCATTTGGATATGAATTTTAACAACTGACTGGTAGATCAAGGACCTTATAGACTTGTCGCTCAATGGAAGAGGAGGAGAAGACGGAGAAAGAGAAGAGGAAGAAGAAAAAAGTAAACGAAACAAATATTAAACTACGCCTACATCGATTACACACTCCATGGTGCGACAGATCTAGATAGCCCTGGTCTATCGGCCGGCTGCTGATCTCACATCCACATGTGTTAATTATAGAGTTGGACGATCATTTATCTGGTAAAGCGATATAGCAATTCTTTCAATAGGACCATACGTTCGACTCGTCGTCAAAACTTTAAAAAAAGTTGGTTCACAAGGGAACATTACATGTAGTTAAGAAAACGTTTAAACAATGTATAGGCCTACACCATTCAAAAGAGTATCCCAAAATCTCGAATAGTACGGCCTACATACAGTACTTCGATAAACATATAAGCGAACTACAGCCATCC
The DNA here is from genome assembly GCA_030220185.1 of Diploptera punctata. Taxonomy (NCBI): domain Eukaryota; kingdom Metazoa; phylum Arthropoda; class Insecta; order Blattodea; family Blaberidae; genus Diploptera; species Diploptera punctata. The sequence continues at coordinate 3,739,930 of JASPKZ010003044.1, read as the reverse complement.
AATGCAAGACTATTATAGAATATTATCAAGGGTGTTACTATATGTTTGAATTGTTGGTGGGCAACCAGCCTGGCGCGGGTGCATGAGGGGAATAGGCCTATATCCACGAAACTAGCGTAGCAATGCTTTTCTCACAAGCGTGACAAGATGACACCTTGAAAAATAATAGCCCTATATTAAGGGAACGTTTAACACTTTATAAACCAAATTTATATATGTAATAAACGCCTGAACCGGGATTTTATATAGGCTGTAATTAATTTCGGGTCGTATTAAGGAGTGGCTGTTGTAAAGAAGGCATTAAAAGTAATTCGTAATCAAAAAATTATAAGATCACTTCTTTCTCCGTATTCATGTCATCCATTTTCAACCATTCAATTTATCTATCCCTTTGATGGTAGGACAGGCTTACTCAGCCGCATCATTATTTATCACAAAACATTACTATTACGGACTTAGAGATGAAAGAGTGTCAATCATATTCATACCACAGGTCTATAGAAATGGCTAATTTATTAATGTAGCATTTATAAATAATGCAAATAATTATAATTTAATAATGAAATTTAATTGTCATTTCAATTCCTAAAGACCTAAATTAGTACGGTCTTGTTATTAAATAATTGAAGAGAAAGGTTGTAACACATTTTTTTCCCTAAGTTGAGTTTGCATGGAAAAAAGGGTGTTAATAATTCTTGGGATCTTTTTTTCTTTGTAAAAATCTACTTTGTAATAAGTGAAAGTTACAACCTTGTTCTGGCAGGATATTCAATTATTACACCTAAGTCTACATCATGTTCTCAAATCAATATACAAAGTTCCTGTATTACATTAGTAAATTTTCCAACGAGATTATTTGATTTGGTTTAATGATACATATCTAAAGCGTTTTTATTTTTATACAGCTATTTCATTTTAGTAAACTATTTGACATCCAAAAAGTCCTACAATTTATTATTTGTAAATAGATAAAAAATGAAAACTGGCTTCATTAGGATTTTCTTTAATGAAAGCATTGGAAAACACGATTCGTGTTCCTCAAGACTTATGGAGAGATTAAATTACAATAGACCTAAGCCTTGGAGGACAGGTTTCTGCTAGCGTTAATTGTAACTTTTTAAATGTGGTGAGTGAACGGGTATGAAACGTATGAATCATAGAGCGCGGGATTTTGAAAAGAAGGGTTCGGGGGGGGGGAGAAGGGAAAAAGCACTGTGGCACGAGGCAATCCATTTCCGGAACATTTTCGAGGGACTTCAATTGCACTTCTCGGCTTCATCACCAACTATGATGACTCCAAAAGCTTAAGCCCCTAGATTAGACGAACCCTCCAATCCTAGCAACCAAGTCTGCGCAACACTGCTCTAAAGTTTATAAAAATCGTAATTATAGTTAACCAATTCAATTCAATTAATAGATTTCTTTAAACCGTCTTATAGTTAAATCAAAGGAATAGTGGTATGACTTAATATATTTTGTCATTTATTTTAATTTAATTTTTATTACAAAATAAAATATTAAAATAAATAAATATCTTGGCAGATGCCGTCGTCCTCAAATAGGTTAATATTTTTAAAACTGTAGACCTTTCAGAAATCGGTTTTCATTTTCAGAAGAAGGATGTGCATCACTAGAGCCACACCCTTCTGTTGAAGATAGAATCCAGTTTCTGATAGGCCTACAGTTTAAAAAAAACCTAGCTGAGGAAAACAACACTTGCCAAGGTATTTATTTTTTAAAATATTTTACTTTATAATTATTCACCTCAACCGGAACTTCATTATGAAATATATTCATATTTATGAGCTTGAATGAAGTGATTTCTTTTTTGGAAGTAGTTGTTTGTTTATCTATTTCCCTGTTGGGTTAAGATTGTATGTATGCTTACTTTTCCACTCAGCCGATCTAACACATGTAAGATTTACATTTTATTTTAAAACTAATAATTCTATGAACGGTATAGCAAAAAATTAAGCATCGTAAGTCATTTTTTTTTGGAAAGCACTATAACTCTGAAGTATGAAAAAGTAAAAGGTAATGTTTAGTCAGGGGGTTATTTACCTCCTATGTTTGACATTCAGTTAAGGAAGTATGCATGTTGTACGACTGAAAGTACCTTTTCTAGGTTTCAAAGAGAAGCTGGCTTTTCTGGATTTTTTCCCCTTTACCCTTTGTATCTAAAAATTATATGATTCGTTTAAAAATAAACAATAATTTAAATTACATACGACATAAGCTCAATATGTATATAATTAAATTAAAAAATAAGAGATTGATGAATCAAATGCCATAAGAGTGTAATAAAATTAATAGGCCTAAATTTTATTCATACTATAATACATATAGGCCTAACTATGTATATCAGTGACTTATCTTAAAAAATTGGGAAAAAATTAAAATATACGCTAAAAGAGAATGAGAAAATATGATGATAATAAAATTACATTATAGATGTTTTAATAGTACAATGATAGCTATGTAATTATTTAATTTTTTTTCTGTTAGAACCTTACAATATATAAAGGATCAGGGAAAAAATCCAAGGCAGCATATGAAATTGTGAAAGATGAAAATAAAAAAAAAAAGTCTAGTGAGAAGGAATGGATAAAATAGAGGATTTCTGAAATCCTGGTATCAAAGTTATTTATTAAAATCAGTTAGCCGTTAGAGCAAATAGGCAAAACAGTACGGTTAACAGGTGTTTAACAGAATTTAATTACACAAATTACAATGTAGTGTTTACTGAGGGGAGTGCACAGACTAGTATACTTACTATATTTAGAGATGAACTTAGCCTACCATTTATCGCGCTTAATTTGTAATCCTTGAAATCGACAATGGTTATATACCGTCATATAAACATTTTATATCGTTGTCCTTAACATTTATGTTAATTGTGCGTTAGGTATGACGAAGCAAAATGGAAATTATTTTTATTTTCTAATAACGTTGAAAAGCATGTCTTAGTCTAATAATGATTAGTTGGAATATATCCCTATTAAACAAACAATAAGCAGCGACATCATTTTTTTTAATATGGGGGCCTAAGCCTAGGCTACATGTGACTTTAAACCTGTCTACACCTGTAAATTCCCATGTAGGGCAAGGTTCTTCCTTCCAAGGGTTACATAATGAAGCTAATTAATTTACGCTTATTATTCTGAAGATGTAAGCGAGTGAAAAGTGGTTAGTTCATCGCCTCAAATCTAGTAGACAACTATGGTATTTTCTTGAAAGGGAAAGATAGACCTATATTTTGCTGATAGGCACTAATTTAGCTTGAGATTATTTTAATAGTCTGTAAATCTACATGTGTTAATCACAAAGGTTGACGATCAACCTGCCAGTGTAGGGGTGACATGTGGTCAGCGTATCGGGCACCCCAGCCGTTATAGCTGGGTTCTCAATCTGGAGCCGCTTTATTGTAGCTACCCAAATTAATCACGATGCTGGATGGGACCGGTCCCATACTGGTCGAAATTACACCAGAAAATTTCTTCCCTCTGGAGACTCGAATCAGCACACTTCCCATAGCTCTGCACAAAGGTCTTACCTTAATAAGTCAGCAATGGCGCGGGACGGTAATAGTAAACTAACTATAATTAATGTCCCACTATCTTTGAACCATTAAAAATAAGCCTAATATAACGAAATTTTTACAATGTATAAGTCTAAATTCATATAGAGCAAGTTCGGGTAATGTGGACCCTTTTTTAGTGGACTCTGATAATATCTTCTTTAATTGGTACTTCCCTCGAACAGAAAATATTTTAACTTCTTCCCCTCATTAACGTTGACGTGTTCAAGACCAGTTTCTTTTATTGCTTGTGCGAAGAAGGTTTAATTTGTGATATTTATGAAAATGCCATTTTAAAAGTTTTTCAAGCTAAGAATTAATCCTTAATTTCTGCTATTGATTATTAAAAATGTTGAAAAAACTCCTAAATATATTATATTATGTAGAAGATGTTTTAATATAGGCCTACTGACGGGTTTGATTTGATATTATGTGACATGGCGGTTGTATAAAATAATTAAACATAACAATGGAATTCGGTTAATGTGGACCCTCCAAAATTCATATCCCTTAATTAAAAGAAGGAAAACAAATTCAAAATAGGAGTCCACATTACCCGAAATTCTTCTATTGTAAAATCATTGATATTCTTTCATGACGATACTCTGGATAACAAAATTATAGTAAAACACATTGGTTTTAATATTTATTTAATATAATTAACTTTAGAATGAGAGCACGGAATGGAATTTTCGTGAAAGATATATGTGAATTTAAATATATGAATCTATATATTATAATTATGTTCCTTGTCTCGCGACCCAGACGGGATCGATGGATTTTTAGGACGGAAAAATCAAAGGGACAAATCCTTCGGGGGGGGGGTGGACCTTGAGTATGAAGATTTTCGGACTCATAAAAGAACCTCGATGCTAAATTAGTGCCTTTGAGAAAAAAATTAACAGGTCTTCCTCATCCAAGCAATACCTCAGTTGCCAATTAGTTGTCTCCTTGAGGCGATGTGCTAACCACATACTGTATTACTCGATGACATCTATAGATAAATAAACGTAATTAATTAACTGGTTAATAAATTCCTCCTAGCGAGCCACCATTTACTCATGCGGCATATAGGGGTATATAGGCCTACATACATACATTAGGCCCTAAAACATTTATAGTTTCATTAGACTACTTTCCCTTAAAAGGTTGCAAATTAAATGTGACAGAAGTTAGATTAGTTTAGCTCTACAGGGATTCGCAATAACATTATTCAATTGAATAAAAATCCACGTCAATTTACATTCATTTGTTATCTCATTAAATTTGTTAATGAACAAGTTTTGTGTAATTCAAAAATATTTTTATCATGAAAATCGCTTAATTTCCCGGGTTATCGAATAAGCTTACTAAAACATGATTAAAATCAATAAACTTAGATTAATAGCATGAAATTCGTGACGGCCACATAGGACTAATTTGGCATCATTGACACGGATAATTTTAAGGGCAAATCATATATACACAACTTCCCTCCCTTGTCCGCACCATGCACAATCAGAACACGAATAGGCCTACACAAGCATTGCGGACAAAAAAAATTGTAAAAGCATTTAGTAGAAATCTTTCAATAGACTAATTATTTCAATATTTCTTAGGGTGAATTATTTATAACATTATAAAGCTTTCACACTTTAATGAAACATACATTAATTTTAATTGTTTATTTATTCTTGTGTTATCCACAGAATATGATATAACAAAAGGATTAAGACAAGGATGCGGGATGTCACCAACATTGTTCAAGATATATTTAGAAGATGTATTAATGAAATGGAATAAGTCATGTAGGGGGATGGGAATCAACATTAATGACCGTTAACTGCACAATTTATTATTCCCGATGACCAGTTTATAGTAGGACAAGATAAAGAAGATATAGAATATATGATTAGAAAGTTGGTAGATACATTTGAGGTAGGTGGACTGAAGATAAATTATATTAAAACAAAATAGGCCTATATCGTAATCGGAGGAAATTCAGAAGACCTGCAAATAAATAATAGGCCCTATGATAGGCCTAATTACATGTGTTGAAGAATTTAAATATCTTGGATCTATAATAGATAGAGCTGGTACTTGTGAAAAATATATTATTAACAGAGTAAATTGTGCAAGGAAGGCGATTAGATCCCTAAATGGTCTTTTATGGAAGAGAAATTTGACCAGAAAAAAAAGATTAAACAGACAATAATAGAAAGTATACTTACATATGGATCAGAAAGCTGGACAATAAATGAAAGGATGCAGAAAAGAATCTTGGCGACAGAAATGGATGGATTACCGAGAAGTATGAGGATATCCAGGCTACAACATATTCGAAATACATATATCAGACAAGAAATGGATGCACAAGAAACTGTTATGGAAAGGATAACATGTACAACGGATGTCGGAAGACCAGTGGCCTAAACTAAACGGGTGTTAGATTGGATGGTACCAGGCAGAAAAAAGAGGGGGAGAAGTAGAAGAACATGGTATGAGGGAATATATGATGCCATGATGAAGAGGGGTATGGAAGAAGGACAATGGGAAGATAGGAATCTCTGGAAAGCAGAAATCAAGGGCGAACTGCTGTAAAGTGGAAATCCTGTATTAGGTAGATGTTATCCTGCGTAAATTGTCCGTTCTAAATTTCATTATATTTTGTATAAGCATTACATATTTTTCCCTCAAGCGTAGATTCTTCATTGCAAACTCGAGATAATAGGCCCTATACAATCATGACTATGTTTGCTGTTTTATTAGGATAATAGGGATCCCCACTTAGATTAGATAATTGACTCTATGAATCCTGAAGGTAAAGTAAAAGTAAAGTGATTCCACTACAGACCTTAGGAGGTACTTGGACAGTAAGAGGTTAAAGGTTTCTTCAAAATCGGTACAAAATTGTCATCCTTACCCCAGAATATAGTCTGGTACTCATTTCCATTGTAGGATAAGTCCACACCAGTCATGGTGCCGCCAGGAGGTTTAGGCCAGTTTAAAAATCCTGACCACATGGTTAAATATAAGTTCCACCAGAGACCAAGTAATTCCCATTTTAGAATATACATCAATGTAACTAATTTGAAATCTTGTATTATACGTTATCACCAAACTAAAATAGTCAACGCGTTTCGATAGCTAAGCAATCATTATCAAGACTAGTTATTGATTGAATAAAAACAGGCTAAAATGTATAAACACAATATCAGTTACAATTCTGATTACGTCACATGATGCGACTTGCACTATTAAATTACTTATTGACAACATCAACATAATCATAATTTCCTTTAATTAAAGAAATGAGGGCGCTGACCGGAATAGGGCCCCTGTCATTATTCACTTTTTTATAAATATCCAAACTCTCCAGGACGTCAAGGAATTTAAAATCAATGACTGATTTAACCAGTCTAAGATTACTCATATCAATAACATAACCATAGTTAGAAATACGTTGGGCAACATATTTGTAATACAATTTTATCACCAAGAAGATTCTATTTATTAATACAGTTTGGAATCTGTTCAGTCTTTAGTAAGTTGGAATTTATAAAAATAATAGTCAGGTGGAGTATGGATAAACAAATTTTCTTTATATATAGGCCTATTTTAAAATGAAATTTACAGTATTAATGCAATGCAATTATGTATTGAATCCTCAATAATAATATGTACAAAGTGTTATACAACAAAAGCCAATGCGTCACTTTATATTATGGAGTCCTACATGTAAAAATAAAATATTTTATGCTCACATTTAACTCCTTCTTACATGGAGGTACTTTTCATTTGAATTCACAGATTTGAGTTCATTAAATTTGGGACGATGTGGAGTAGTTACTTCAAGGAGGGTTAGGGCTACTGCGTCTCAAGTTCGGTTCATTAGCGATGTCAATACTAACTGTACTCACTTCATGTTCGAACACACTTGTCCAATGTGGCAACTTGAACATGCATATTAAAACTTTAAAAACATCTACCAGTAATCAATTTCGCAAATATCTACCTCAGAAACAAAATCGATGGGAATGTGCGGAAAAAATATACAGAGTTAAAATAGTCAAAATGTCATAAATTATGAGACAATAGAACAAGTATCCAACTTAAATTATGTATGACACCGAATATTAAATATGATAAGGGTCAGGATATTTAAACCGACCCAAACATTCTGGTGACACCATAGCCCTGGGATCGACTTAGCCTATAATGGAAATGAGTACCAGACGCTTGTTCTGGGAGTAAAGGTGCCTGTCACGCATGGTTGACTACCCGGCTGACATTAAGTCCCCAGCGTCTAGAAAAGTGGTAGCCTTAACATCCTACAACCTAAAGGGTCTCTTATAGCCTGTATTTTGGGTTTCACCTTTTTTTACTTTAAAGACTTGAAATAGCGCGTGTTCTGTAGCTATGTGTCGAAGCAAGTTCTTTTATTCTACAAACAGGCCTATAGAACTAATGCTAATTATTACTAATCTATCCATAGTAATTCTCCCCGAAGGCAGGTTCTTCACTGCAGTCATAGCATTTTCATGCTATGCTTGCAGCTTTACTAGGGAATTGTAGGTGTGGTAGCTTCCCGTTGCTTTCCACACCGGTGAAGGGTGATGATGATGATGATGATGATTATGATGGCCATATGATTTCGGGGACCGTTTGGGCCTTAAAGCTTTCCTGACATTTGTATTACAGGTGAGGAAAAACCCCGATAAAAACCTCACCCAGAAAAACTGCCCCGACTGGGGATCGAACCCGAGCCCGCTGCGTGACAAGGCAGCACGCTACCTCGAGACCACAGCGGTGGACAGTTCTTACTAATATAAGTAAAATACCAAACAAAGTATAAAATATCAGGTCCAAGTAAATCAGTTGGTAAGATCGATGAAACGAAAAGTAGGAGGACTCATCTTCGATATATATATATATATATATATATATATATATATATATATATATAAACAAAATATGTCCGTTGCCATAGCATAGTTGATAGAGTCCCTATCTTCCACTTCAACGACCCAGGTTCGATTTTTGAAGAGATTCTTTAAATCTCCGCCTTGTTCTGGTTGTGTCCTGTGCTGGTTAAAAAGTTGAATAACGCAAAAAAAAAAAATGGAAATACTGTAAAAAAAAGCTTAAATAAATGTTAGTTTGCAATAAAGTTAATCGTGTAATTATACACTAGTTCTGAAAATAAACATTGATTTTTATTACTACCGTATAGTAAAATAACACTAAAAGCAGACTATAATAATAAAATAGGCATCAGCCGCGGTGGACTAGTGGTTATGCTCCTTGCCTCTGGTCCCGAGGGTCGCGGGTTCAAACCCGGCCGAGGTCGATGGATTTTTTAGGACGGAAAAATTCAAGGAGCAAGTCCTCCGGGAGGGACTTTAAGCCGTGGGTCCCAAGTCTGAAGATTTTCAGGCTCGTAAAAAATCCTTAAGCCTGAATGGAAAGGCCTCTAAGCAAAATTTACCGAATTTTCCCGTCCTAGTACTACATTGGTTTCCTAGATGTCAGTATGAGGCGCAACGCTGACCACAGACCACTCAAATGGCATTTATACGAAAACAAGTTTAACTAAATTAGTATGGTTCAAATTCTTCCCTGTAGGGGGAGAGCGCCTAAATCTCTGTAAAAGGAAAACATGGGCTTACAATATAATAAAATAGGCCACACTATTTTATATTAAGAAATTGGTGGCCCTGGCACTAAATTAATTACTCTTTCAGGGAGGCCCTCCATGTCCTTGTGTGGCCAAAAAAAGAAGTGTCCCTGTTAGGCCTGGGTGATGTGGGCATAAAAAAGTAGGTACGTATAAATGAGGAGATTAAATTAAGGTAAAGAAGAAGAGATATATTAAGAATTTGTCAAATAGGGTTCCGAATAGCTTTAGTCTATCTATAAAGTTTAATTCCTGCTTATATTATTTAATTTGGGGAAAGTTTATATGCTTTTATATCCACTCTAGATTGTTCCAAATCTCTTGTGACAAATCAATACAGGTGATAGAGGAGATCAAATTGATGTTTTGAGTTAGGGTCAAATAATTTGAAATGCATACTTCAAGCTCAACGGAATTATTAACAATAACATTTCTCATACTTACTGTATAATAGTTCAAGATTTGGTAAAGTTTCAAGTGGGGATTTCCAAACAATGGATCCTGTACCACCCTTGTACATTTTACTTAAGAGCTGTGGAGTGCTCCGAATAATAAATTAATGGGTATTTTTAAAACCTAGTAGAATAATTAGATTTTGGAAAGCCCTGAATGTCATCACGTGAGCAAAGAATCGTGAGCTTAAGATTTAACGAGTTTAGCCTATGTAATCATGTATAACTAAGATTTTCTTTATATGGCAATACCTTGTTGACAACTGTCTTTAACTATTCAACCTTTAGAAAAAAAAATTCTTTTAAGTCGTGAATAAGACTGGAAGTAATCTGTGGTGGTTTTGAGTTCCACTCCGGGAAAAGAAATGGGAAGTCCCTTTTGTTACAGTGGAATTGCGTAGGTGAATATGGAGAAAATTGTCGTCGGCATATAAACTCTTTCAGAGTCGTTAATGATTTATCCTTATGAACTTTTGTTTAAAGTTCACATCCGGGTTACAACATTCACATTCGCAAACGAGTATTTTTCATTATTTTCGTTCCACTTTGCTGCCGTGAGACGACTATAAATAATATTCTGAGTCCGTGACATTTCTGTAACTTTAAGCGTGAAATAACTTTATCTAAAAGTCTTATCTTAGGTCACAGTATATATGAAATGATTATTCAATTTTAAACAATCATTTACACACGAGGATGTATATGACATTATGGAAATAGATTTGCAGCCAAGAGGTTTTTTCAGCTAACAACAATAATACTTTTTCACCATTTGATTTTTTAATTAAATGCAAAGGTTTCAAATAGTATATTACGATGCGAGGTTGGGAAATGGTTTTTACAGAAGCGACGAAAATGTTTAAAAACCGAGCGATAACGATATTTTTAACTTCCGAGATTCTGTAAAAAATGCACAAACTTGCGTTGTATAATTTTTTGCGCGATGGTGTTTCCAAATTAATAAATAGTAGTAAAATAATATAATCTTTGTTGGAAATATTTATGTTCATTATAAACAATTTAATAACGTTAACAGTGTGGGCAATGTTTAATACTTGAAACTACAGGAGGCCGTGACACCAAGTAGTCATAAAATGGCGGCAGGTACATACTTATTGTTTTATATTGTTTCAAATAAAGATCAGTTCATTTAAAATGCAGTGATTTGTTTCGTATAATGTATATCAACACTAACTTTTGAATGTTTTTTGTATATACATTGTACGTAGTATACATAGTGGGCAGTGACTTGACTTCCATCACGCGTGTTTGTAATATGTAATATTATAGTATAGTTAATTTATTTATAGTTATTTAGGTTGGCAACCCCGAAATGTAGGTAGTTGAAATTTCAATCTTGGTCGCTATAGCTGTATGTACGGCAAAATGCACTAACGCGCAAAAAATATTTTAATCAATGCTACCAGTTTCTCTTTACGTCATTTCTGGTATTCCTGCTGAAATGGAGTACTTGTAAACCGTAGCTAAGTTTGGGGCGCCTGGAAGGCGGGGTTACGCTGCCCCGATATCATATAATGAAGGTCGTAATGATGCGCCAGGAGAAGCCTTAATCTGCACCTAATCTAATGAGGTGAATATGGTAATGATGGCCAAATTGCGTTCGGGGACCGTTTGAACCTTAAAATTTCCTGACATTTGCCATACAGTTGAAGAAAAGTCAAAAATCCAGGAAACTTGTTCCGACCGAGAATCGAACTCGGGCTCACTGCGTGACAAGACAGTATGCTACCTAGAGACTATAGCGGTGGATATAGTTTAAAAATTCCTTAGTTATATTCATTGCAATAAATACATATATACTCTATCGGCTTTAAACTGACCCAAACCCTCTGGCGGCACTATGGCCCTGGGGTTGACTCAGCCTCTAAGGGAAATGAGTACCAGACGCTTGTTCTGGGGGTAAAGGCGGCCGTCACGCAGGGCTGACAACCCGGCTGACATAGAGTGCCGATTGTCTAGAAAAAGTGGGAGCCTTAACCTCCTACTACCCCAAGGGCCTCCGGGCCTGTTGTGGGATCACTTTACTTTACTCTATCGGCTTCAGGGACAAAGAGGTTAATTTTCTTGCCTCTGGTGAAAAGGATCGCGGGTTTAAAACTGGCCAGGGATCGATGGATTTTTATAATGGAAATAACCAAATGTCAAGTCGTCCGTGAGGGACTTTAAGCCGTAATAGTAAGTCTGAAAATTTTCGACTTCATGAAAAAACCTCAAGCCTAAATTAGAGACTCTGAACAATATTTAACCTTCCTTCCACATCCAGGTAATACCTTCGTTGCTTTCTAGGTGTCTTTTAGAGTCGATGAGCTAACTACTTGTCACTCGCTGACATTTGTAGTAAAATAAGTGTTACTAAATCAACTTTATTAAATGTTCCACGTGTGGATGTAGAGTTAGACAAACATAAATTATTTAGCCATAACTTACACTTAATTAAGTTATTATATGATGATTCCTTATTATATCTGGCTTATAAGTCCCGTAGACTGCGATGGGCAGGACATGTTGCACGTATGGGGAATGAAAGACGTGCATGGAAACTTCTTGTAGGAAAGCCAGAAGGAAAACGCCCAGTTGGTAGACCAAGAATGAGGTGGGAGAAAAACATTAACTATGATTTGAGGGAAGTAGATTATACAGGGAATGATTGGAAAGCATTAGCTCAGGATAGGGATGTATGGAGAGCTTATGTCCGTGCGGCCATGAACCTACGGGTTCGATAGTGCCAGTGAGTAAGTAAGTAAGTAAGTAAGTATATGATGATTCCCTTTTTTTAAAATCCATTTAAATAAACTTGGCCATTGAATTAATGATTATTTGAATATCAGTAGGTACAAAATTAATGATTGCTCCACAAATTAGTGACATTAATTGAACGGCATTATGTAACAACCGGCTATGAGCCATTTAATAAGTTCCGAGAAAAATACTTTTTTTTTAATTTTTTTACATTTTAAACTCTAGAAAGAGCTATTTAATTATTTCCGACTTGATAATTACTTATATGATAATATTGTATATACTGATTCGTAGGCTGTACGAATAAAAACAATTTATATTTATTTTAACGGTCAATATTTCAATATTACACTTAGACGTAATGAGAATGGTGTCGTAATCGTTCTGCATCAATCAGTTAACCCTCGCAAGAAGGCGTTTCCACTGTTGGTGCATATTAGTGTGGGATATTTTATTATGTATCTATCAGCCAAGCTTCAAGGTAATGCGTATACACTGTTTATGTAAAATATTAATAGTGTTTGTATGTAGAATACACTTATTATTGATATTTATTTTATATATATTGTATTGTTCTGTAATATTTCATATATTATGAAATGTGAATGTTAAATTAATATTTTTTCTAAATAAATCCAATTTATTCATACAATTACAGTACATACAAAAAATAAAAAAAGATGTAACAATTTTGTGAAATCAACTTTTTTATTCCTTAGAGTAAAAAATATTGATAGACATCCATCAACTTGCACACAATTTTTTTATTTTGTACTATAATAGCCATGTTTTTAAAAGGCATATACATTACTAATAATATGCTTATGTAACTGTAAACAATACTTAAAATAAGTAGAACAACAGTAAATACAAATAATTTATCTCATATTTCTAATATGAATTATTCTCATTGGAAATTTACATATAGCCTATATTAAAATTATCATACAACAAATTTAGAAAAAAATATACACCTCTCATTTCACTAAAATAATAGAACGAATTTTAATAACTGATGAACCACGGATCTCTTAACTCCATCGCCTATTGCAATGATATCTGAATTAAAAAGCACCTGATTATGTATCTATATGTTTATAAAATAGGAGTATATAGACTTCATGTAGGCTACTAAAAAATATATGATTCACGTAATAAATAAAAATCTTAAATACCTGCAGTGAGATAGATGATGTCTTTCCATTTTCAGGGCAGTTCTTATAAACCATATCTAAAATTTTCTGAGCTCTGGATGTCATTATAACATTAAAACATCACATTGAGTTGACAGTCTTCACTATTTATTCTAGCGCCAAACCAACGATACTCAGTTATACATCAACAATATAAGAGCGGGAACATTTGGCGCTAAGCTGTATCATGCGAAATTTAGATAAGCATTTATGAAGATCTAGTTTCATAGTCGTTTGCTGCAAAACGCACAATCTCTGATAGGTCTGATGGCGTTTACATTTTTCTTTAATAATGAGGCTATATTTAAAGTTTTGGCGCTAAAAGTATTTGTACACTTACTTCATGAGCCAGTGCAACAGGTGGCATAAAAATATCAACTATTTAAAAATGAAACTTAGCCGGTTGTTACATAACGCCTCCAACTGTAAGCTTCTCCAATATTGGCTATAATGCCACATATTACCGGTATATCACTATTTCGTAAAAAAATGTATTTATTTATACCTTGCAAGTTAGGAGCCTAGGCCTATTTGTTCGATTTGAACTGTTTATACAGAGTGTTCCGGAAGTGCCATCTATTCCTTCAAATTACCCCTAGTACCACACCACTGTTATCGTCTCGGACCCTTCCCACATATTTTCCGGAATCCAGTAACCGAATTTTCATTTCCACGTACTTGTAGACCTACGCCTACTTCCCCGAAAGCATACTTTTCAGAAATCGATTACTCGAATATTCCAGGCTACTTAATTTCCTCAATTTAATTATTTTGCGAAATTTATACTGCTGGACAAGTCACTCAACCGGAAACTCAAAATGGAAACACTACAAACCTGTGTTCTTCCAACACTGTTATATGGCTGCCAAACTTGGAATCTTACTGCCAAACTGAAGTACCACACTCCAAGTATGCCAAAAGGAAAATGGAGAGGAAAATCTTAGGCATAACTCTAAAGGAATACAACACTTCAAGCGATGTCCTCAACAACTGATCCTGCACAACAAGCCATCAGGAAAAAATGGAAGTGGGGAGGCCACGTCGCAAGAATACAGGACGACAGGTGGACAATAAAAACAACCATGTGGGACCCGTACACAGGCAAGAGACAGCGCGGAAGACCAAGACGACGATGGGCTGACATCTTCAAAGAACAAGCAGGGGCGCAATGGTCCAGAGTCGTCAGATGCAGGAAAAGCTGGAGAACGATGGAGAGCCAACTGTGCATTAACTAATCACAGAATAGACAGTGTATACAAACCAAGTGCTACATCCAAGCCAACTTCTCACCACGGAGTAGCTCACCGGGTGACACTCTCAAATAGAGCTTAACCCCTGTACAGGGAGGCATTTGCCCTAAAGGGACATATCAGGCTTTATTTATTTATTTATTTTCCCCAAATGCCAAATAATCTGTTGCTGTTGACACGAATAAAGTGCCCGTTGCTAGATACTTTGGCTACAGGTTAAATTAACAAGGTAGGCCCTACATTCATTCATTTTTACGGACGATGAACCGAAAATTATTATGTGAGGTAAAGGATCGGATCTGAAACTTCGTCACTGTCGAAGAGAGATGAAATAAGCTTCTATTATTTACATTTGAAATAAAGATCCTTAGACAAATTTTTGACCTCATTAAGGAAATGGAATTTAGAGAAATAGTTTGACTGTGGACTGTAGGCCTCCAGATTATAATAGACCAGATATTGTTAAATCTATAGCAATTAAATGGATGGAATGGGCTGGATATTAAGTGAGAATATGTGATATCAGAAATAATGTACAGAACATTTTTAAATTACAGCCAAAAAGAAGAAGAAAAAATTATAGATCAAGAATGAGAATGGAAGGATTGTGTAGGCCTATTTAATGGCATAAGGTCATTGGACTGGAGAACTGTGGCTTGGAATGGAGAAGATTGGTGTAGACTTCTGAATTAGGCCAAGTCTCATACGGAGCTGTCGTGCCAGTGACGACGATGATGAAGGGAATCAAACTTCCTTATGTAGGCCTACTATTAAATCAATGTTGAAATAAGAAGATCGTAGAACCAGAATCAGATAAATCGCCGCAAGACCAGATTTTCTACGGATATGCGGAGGCAAATGACATATTGACATGGGTATCCACATCGCATCTGTTATAATCCTTCCTTAGAAATGTAGGCTATCTCTACATCCAGGGTGCTCTGTTGTTTAACCTAACTAATTTTCGGTTACGCTTATTCCCAACATATGTCAGAGAGTGACATCTAAAAGGCAATTATGGTATTACTTGGATGGGAAAGGTATATACAGAACATGTGTATACTCTGAATCTTACACAATATCTATGACTAGAGCATGGAACTCACTTCCCAGTCATGTCACAGACTGCCAATCACTATCACTATATAAATCCAAATTAACTGTTATCTTAAGTTCCACACAATGAAAATATTAACAGTATAGCAGCTGTATTCATCATTTTATATATAGGCCTACCTAGAAATATTATTCCTGGAAGTTTTTCTTACTTTATTTTATTTTATTACATGTCTTCTTAGTGTTAGCTAATATTAGACCAAATCCGCATTGTTTTTGTTTATTCTATACTTTAATAATATTTTTAAATTGTAATAAGTATGTAATTTTTGTATGATTTTATTATTCGCTGGTTGAGTGGAAGAGATCTTATGACCTTAACTCTGCCAGCTAAAAAAAACATTATTATTATCATTATTAGGATATCATTATTATTATTATTATTGTTGTTGTTGTTAAACTGAAAATATATAAAACTATTATTCTACCAGTTATATTATATGGGTGCGAAACATGGACTCTTACTTTAAGGGATGAAAGGAGATTACAAGTATTCGAGAATAAAGTACTTAGGAAAATTTTTGAACAAAAGAGAGATGAACGGACAGGTGAATGGAGGAGACTGCAAAACAATGAACTACATGGTCTTTATAGGAAGCCAGATATAATAAGAAAAGTTAAGTCTCGTAGACTGCGATGGGCAGGACATGTTGCACGTATGGGAAATGAAAGACTTGTATGGAAGCTACTTGTAGGAAAGCCAGAGAGAAAACGCCCAGTTGGTAGACCAAGAATGAGGTGGGAGAATAACATTAACTATGATTTGAGGGAAGTAGATTATACAGGGAATGATTGGAAAGCATTATCTCAGGATAGGGATATATGGACAACTTGTGTTCGCGCGGCCGTGAACCTACATGCTAGTGAGTAAGTAAATATTATTGTTATTATTATTATTATTATTATTATTATTATTATTATTATTATTATTATTATTATTATTATTATTATAAAATTTTGTCAGAGACTGTAATTAAGTCCTGATGTTCTTTTGAGA
Organism: Diploptera punctata; assembly: GCA_030220185.1. NCBI lineage: Eukaryota > Metazoa > Arthropoda > Insecta > Blattodea > Blaberidae > Diploptera > Diploptera punctata. The sequence continues at coordinate 3,722,929 of JASPKZ010003044.1, read as the reverse complement.
GCCCAAAAATCTTAAGACTCGGGATCCTCGTTCTAAAAAGTCCCTCCCGGAGTCTTCTCTATATAGTAATATAAAATTAATTTAGAGAAGATTAATGAATATTAAACATATAATTAATAATGAAATAATATGTATTCATTGTTTCATTTGTAATTTATAACCAAAATCACTGTTGTTTCTGTATGAAATTTAACATGCTGTATGCCGATAAATCTGCGACACTAACATTCAGGGAAAAAGCGCACGGGAAAACCGATTCTAGTATACCAATTCCAAAATTAATATTCACAAAAGAGGCAATTCAGAGTAATTCCCAATTGGGACAAGTTTTCTCGGAGATTTGTTTTATTATTTTTAAGACAATTGCAGAAAACTTCGAACACCATCTGGCCATCATAATCATCCACAACAAATTTATCATTTTTTGTTAGGACTATTTAACGAATTAAATTAAGCTGTTTACTCACAAATCATTATTTAACTGTAGTTATTTTAAAATATTTATATATTTAATGTAAACGGCGATGTTTGAAAACAAATGAGAAACGATAGGTACGCTTCATCTGCTTCTTTTGTTTATCACTGCAACAAGATCATCAAAATTTAATTATTTAGGTATATTATTGCCAAAGGAACGCAATATTGTAAGAATGCTCTCTAGTGGAGAAAAAATGAAACACATCAAACTGTTTAAAATTCATTTCTGATGTCGTATGATGTAAATATGACAATTATATTTTTCTGGATTGTTACCTGGGAAAAAATACATTTACGAAAGTGCAAACAGTGGCTTCTTTTTTTGGTGGTATAATCAATTGCTACAAATGTTTTTATATTAACTCCCGCATGCGGCATGTGTTGACATTCATGCACTATATAGGTATACAATCTGGTAGCCGTATTCCTTACAGGCTCAGTCACTGCAAAATAATGGTCAGACATGTTCAGAATATTAAAAAGGAGGAGCTTTCTTTAATATGGTAATTATAACACTGATAAATATTTCGTGAAACACGACTCTGATTGGTTGTAAAACAGAAATCATTGAAACGTGATTGGTCATAGACTCCCATTTGGGGCATGAGTTAAATAGTCTTGTTTAGTAACCTCAACGGAGTTTCATAATGTATTTTAAAAACATTGACTTGTTTATTATATTTAGTATGAATACATCAATAGTGTATCATATCTTCCTAAATGATCTTGTTGCCTCGGAGGTGGCCCTGTCATTGAGCTAATCACTCAATTAGGATGGCTCTCAACAATAAAGTCTTATTCTTCTTCTTCAACATAACTTGTAGGATTTTCATTCTGTTTATTTCCAAAATCACTCCTCGGAGGAAGACGTATTGGATGTGCTTTCATTGTCTATCCATTTCTTGGCTGGTCTTCCTCTTGTTCTTCTCCCGTTCATTGGTCTATCTTCTTTAGCTCTTTTTGTGAGTCGGTTTTCTACCATTCTTTCTATATGAACCTTGCAATATTTTTGTCTATCTATAATAAATTTGGTTATGTCTTGAATATGACATTTGTCCCTAATTTTATGTGTTGTGTGTTTTATAAAATAATGTTTTCCCCTGAATAGTTCTTAAGATTTTCATTTCACATGTGCTTATTATTTGTTTAGTTTTTGTTCTATCAGCCCTAGTTTCTGCTCCATATAAGATAACTGGTCGAACTATCATTTTGTATATGCGGGTTTTGCTATCTATTGACATATGTTTGTCAAATTAAATGTTTCATATATCCTGATATTTGTGCTGCTTTTTCAGCTTGTTTCTTTACTTCTTTTATTAAATTTTTAGTGTTTGTTATTAATACACCTAAATAATTAAATTTTGATACTTGTTCTATAATTTTTCTTTCCACTTCTAATTTGCATCTTTCTGGTTCTTTTGATTTTATTAAGCACTTTGTCTTATTCGTGTTAATTTCCATATTATATTTTCTGGCATTTTTATTAAAGATCTTTGTAAATTATCCTCAGATTCTGAAAGCAGAACGACATCATCTGCGTAACATATTAAGTGAAATCTAGTGTTTCCCATTTTATAACCCAAACGTGTTGGTATCCTCCTGGCGCGACAGGCCTACAAGGCCCTTAGCCTACCAGCCGGCTGCTGGCCTCACATCCACATGTGTCAATCACAGAGGTAGATGATAATCAGCCAGTGTAGGGGTGACATGTGGTCAGCATGTTGAGTCCCCCAGCCGTTATAGCTGGTTTTCTCAACCTGGAGCCGCTACTTATTGTAGCTACCCAAATGCATCACGATACTGGGTGGGCACCGGTCCCATACTGGCCGAAATACCATGAGAAAATTTCTTCCCCCATGGAGACTCGAACCAGCGCAAGTCCCGTAGCTCTGCGCCAAGGCTTCCTGCCTTAACCACTCCGCTACGGCGCGGGACAAACGTGGTGGTATGTTTTCAATAATTTTATCCATTATAATATTAAATAAGAATAGACTTAAAAAGAGTCACCTTGCATGATGCCCTTTGTGAGCGTTATTTCTTCAGTTTGCTGTTCATTTACTTTTACTGTTTTGCAGTGTGTGTTAATTGATATTATTTGCTCTAATCAGTTAATTAGGGATTTCATTCTCTCTCAAGATATGTACAACATCTTCAAGCTGTAACTCTATTAAAATCTTTCTTCATATCTATGAAACATAAGAATACTGGTTTATTGAATTCCAATGATTTTTCCACAATTTGTCTAACTATGTAAATTGCATCTAATGTGGATATATTTTTCCGAAATCCTTGTTGTTGTTCTTTAATATGGATTAATGTATTTAATTTATTGTTTAATATGTTTGTGAATACTTTTAGAGAACTATTAAGTAATGTAATTCCACGATAAATTTCTGGTTTAGTTTTATCATCGTTTTTATATATTGGCGTAGTTATATTCGATTTCCATTCTAGTGGAGTGGTACCGCTTATTATGATATTTTGGAATAACTTCTGTAGTTCATTTATCAGTTGTATTCCTCCATATTCCAACATTTCATGTGTTATCGTATCAGGACCTGCAGCCTTTCGATTCTTCAATCTCCGTACTGTGTCAGTTACTTCATCTTTTGTTATTTCAATTAATTCATCTTGATTTTGATATTCATAAACATCCTGATTATTTTTTTCTTGTTTATATAGTTATATAATTATTCCATCCTTGCATTGTCAATTTGTTTGTTTGTATACTATCCCTAATTTCCATTTTATTTCTTCTTAATGTTCCCCATATTTTTCGTTGGCCTCCATATATATCATATTCATATCTTTGGAATATTTTTCCCTGATTAATTTTTCTAATTTTAACGTTTGCTATATTGCGTTCTGTAGTGTATGTTTTCCAAGATTCAGGGGTTTTATTTTTCAAAAATTGTAAATATGATTCCTTTTTCTTTTTAGCTATGGAGTATTCTTCTTATTGTTGTTTACATTTACTTGTCTTAGTCATATTGCTTCCTTAGCTGCGTTTAATATACTGTCCATTATTTGTTGCCATTGTTGGTCTACTCTATTCTGTGTATCCGTTTGGACTTGTTGAAGCTTTTCCTTTAATCTTTGATTTCATTTATAAATGATTTAAAAATAAATTTCTTTATATATAAAACAAAATTTAACAACAATAAAGTACGATTAAAAAAATATGTGCTGTAGATATATGTGATTTAGAGTTTAAAAATTCTCTCCTAATGGGTCTTGTCTCCATAAGGCCCGGGAGTCGCGGGGCACCAACAAAGGGTAAGGTTAAATCGAAACAAAGAGAAAGATAAACATCAATGAATGCATCTAGAAGACTATTTCTGTAGTCATTATTTTTATTCTTATTTGAGAATTCAAAACTCAATAATAGTAGTAATAATAATAATAATAATAATAGTAATAATAATAATAATGATAATAATAATAATAATAATAATAATAATAATAATAATAATAATATGGTTTGATATAGATGCCCATAAAACACGGGTAACCTATTATGAAATGTTATTTTTCTTAGAATTTAATGCAACAAAATAAAAATCACGAAAAATAAGAATAAATTATAATGTGTGGGGTCAGCTCAAAGTATTCGTAGATATTTACTGAAAGTATTTAAACGGTAAATGATTGTTTATCGGTGAAAGTGAGATTTAGGCTGCTTATTATTTTATAATATAGTGAGAGATGTTTCCAGGATACCCTGCATCTTAAAAACATATTTAATTAAACATAGACCTATTGTAATGCAATGTATTCAATATATGCACCTTTAACTTATAGGCTAAGTAATATTAAGATTATGTGAAATGATATTATTATTATTATTAAAATTATAATAGCGTAATATCTAAGCCAAATCGAAAATACTTAGCCTATAATTTTAATCCCTACTTCCATAGTTTCGTAAATTCTCACGTTTATTAACCCTACATAAGTTTAAATCTATAAATGGACTATGCCAGCAATGTGTAAAGATAATTTTTGTTATCTATTTTGTTTTAACATAAAGACTTAGGTGTTTAATATACTAATTTGTATGATGAATTGAAATTCTAACCTATCCAAATGATTTAATAAAAAAGGAATTAGAACTAATTGTTAATCATTGCTGCACTGGCAGAATTTTATCAAAGAAATGTCGATTTTTTATTTATATTCAAGGATGAAATAAAATTAATGAACTGTGGGATAGAATATTACACCCTAAATATACAAACCTCGTCGTCAAAATCTAGAGCAGTTCATGAATTTTAAATTGATCTTAAAGAACTAAGAATGGTCGAGTTTTGAAGAACGTGGTTTATTTAGGATTGAAGTGGAATAGCAGTGTTCTAGCAGGTAATGAAGAGATGGAGTGCATAACGGTCTCTTCGTGAGGTTGAGAAGACGTGGACATGAGGTTCTTGACAGCCCAAGTAGCAGACTATAAAAATCTAAATTCGAAGCTGCTGCTGCTAGGACGTTCGTTCTTTTCAATAGCCGGCTGCAGGAATCTCCTCTTGCTGTTTTTTTCCTCCCATCCCACGGTTCTTTCCATTCAGAAAAGAACTCTACAAAAGCCTCGAGGGGATGAGTGAAGACCCCCTGATGCGGAGGGTTCCACGAGCTACCGGAGAGGGAGATTGTTCGCTACCTTGGGAGGATGAGGTAGGAGAGGGGAAAAAATAGGGAAAGAAGGAGGCTGGGTAGCAACACAACCCACAGGTGCCGAAATTTGTCCTCCCCAACGCGATACTGAGTTTTTACAGATCCATACAAGCTTCCCAATGAAGGTTTATTTCCTTTCCCCATCCCCCAGTTTGCAGAGCTGAGGATCTTCTCTCCCCATCCCACCCCTCTCGGAACTTATATCCAGCTGGCATCTATACCCTCAGGCCTCACACCTGGGGAAGAACACGAAGAGGATTTCTTACTCGCTTGGGAAGCTCAAAAACTAGTTGAACCAAGCCGGCTAAAAACCCGAAAGAGGGCCTGGCCTTCGTTTGCATTACAATTGTAGACGTTTTCCCCTCCCATACATGTTAGTCCCCAGGTGCGTGGGATATTTTGCAGCAAAGTTTTCGAACCATGTCCTCACAACGTCCATCACATGTCAAGGGAGCAAGCTTGAATCTGTATGCACAGCGAGAATGCCACGGTGGAAATGGGAGACCAAGTACAACTCACATCATCACATCCTGCGAAGTGTGAGATCCGCCCATATCCAATATCCAGGGGTGGGCAAGGTGGACAATTGTTAGACTAACAATGAATTATAATAAAAAATCATGTTAATTGTCATTCTGGAGGCTGGATTTATATACCAATAGCTCTGATTGGTCAAACTACATCACAAAACACGATGCAATAATTCCACTTATTTAGTTCAGTCTATAGATTTGTATTTATTTTTTTATGTAGGTGTGTTTAATTAGTTTAATGAATAATAATTGTTAAAAAAACTATACTAGATTTCACGATCCGTTTATCCTGTCATTTAGTGCAGGTTAAATAAAAATTAATGACCAAATAAGCATGTAAAACAATGTGATTTATTTAGCAGCATCAAATGAAGTAGGGCTATAAGATAGTATGGAATTAAGTCACCCTACTTGCATTTCACATATCGATAACTTATCTATTATAACATTTGGCCTTATAAATAGGACAGATTTAACAATTCACACTGAACTAAATACTATGCTTTGACCTGATTTAAATAATTAAAACAATTTAATACACAAGTGATGTTCATGGATTTGAGAATAAAGTTCTTAGGATTCTTTTGGACTAAAGAGAGATGAACAGACATGTGAATGGAGAAGACTGCCTAACAATGAATTACATGATCTTTATAGGAAGCCAGATATAATGAGAATAGTTAAGTCTCATAGACTGCGATGGGCAGGACATGTGGCACAAAGGGAATGAAAGATACGCATTTAAGCTTCTTGTAGGAAAACCAGAGGGAAAACGCCCAGTTATAGACCAAGAATGAGGTGGGAGAATAACATTAACTATGATTTGAGGGAAGTAGAGTTTATAGGGAATGTTTGGAAAACATTGACTCAGGATAGGGCTGTATGGAGAGCTGATGTCCGAGCGGCCGTGAACCTATGGGTTCGATAGTCCCAGTGATTTATTTAGTTAGTGATCTTCTTGGTGACAAAATATTAAAATATACAATCAATAAGCCCAATTCACCAATTAGTGATTAAAATGGTCAACATGTTTCTATAGCTAAGCTGTCATCCTCAAGACCAGATATTAACTGACAGCTTAGCTGTAGAAACATGTTGACCATTTTAATCATTAATTGGTGAATTGGGCATATTAATTGTATATTTTCATTAAAGGAATTATCTACTTTAAGCGCAATACGCATGTGTTAAATATAATTATTTATATTGCTATTCTAATTCACAAACGTCAAAACTTCACTTTTTGGTGATTTTAGCATTTGCTTTTATTTTTACCATTGAGGAAATTAGGCCTATGTAATTTCATAAGTTTAAAATACAATATAGGCCTAGGCCTACTCCAAGAGAACGAATGTGTGGTATATAGGCCTAATATAAAAATATGAAACAATTTTTCAAAGAAATTATGTAATAAAACTTATTCGTTGTCCTGTAAAATTATGAAAAGTGAAAATACGAGATTTGCGAATTATGATAACGATATGATTGCTCAGATTATTTGTTTAAGGTATATCTATAAAACGTTTGATAAAGGGAAAAAGTGAGAAATTTATAGGCCTAATAGAAATCTGACAATAAAATCCTAAATTCCTCACAATCTTCGAATCCCCTACCTTCTGTAATTTGGGACTGCCAGAGAGGAATTCTTTTAAAATATAAATAAACATTTTTCTATGTAATGTTAATACGTTAACTTTAGCTTAAGGCTATACCACTTTTTTAATGTTTTATTTAACTCTTTATTATAGGGCCTACTATATATTTTCATCGCGAGTATTGGTCTGTCTCTCTAAAACTATTTTTACATCTTGACTTAATATTATTGTCATTATTGTTCATATTATTATTTTAATTATAATTAATCAAAGTTTGTAAAAATAATATTTTATATCATCACTATCTCATTTTTAAAAAACGGATTTAGATAGTTTGCAGATGGTCGCTTTAATTGTAATCTCTAGTAAGTTAAAGCCCTATTGTATGCTTTTAATTATTACTGGTTGAATGAAACAGAAGACCTCATGGTCTTAACTCTGCCAATAAAAATAAATATTTATTATTAATATTATTATTTATTTTCATTATTATTAGCATGATAATTTCAAAATTAAAAACTAAAGTAATGGCGTTCTATGGAAAGTACCCAGTAAGAACAAAAATAGTAATAGAAGATAAAGTGTTGGGACAGGTTTCACACTTCCAGTATTTGGGCTGCGATATAACTTATGAAGTAGAACAAGATATAGGCCTAAGTAAGAAAATGCAGAAATTTCAACATATTTGTGGAACAATGAGACGAACACTGAGGAACGAAGTTAGAAAGGATAGGCCTATCGGCCTACAGCTAAGATTTTACTCAGGGATGTCACTATCAGTGGCGATGTATAGAAGTGAGACCTGAGTCCTTAAGGAAAAAGTAAAAGTAAAATTCAGGCAGCGGAAATGAGATTCCTACAGGCTGTGAAAGGTACAAGAGAAGAACATAATAGAAATGAGAATATTAGAGAGGAACTAAAAGTACAACCACTTCTTCAGCAAATAGAAGAACACAGGAACAATTGGATAGAACATCTGTAAAGAATGACAGAGGATAGGGTACCGAAGATGGTACTGATAACATAGGAAGACCAAGAAAGCGCTGGGCTGAACAGATGTGAGATCGGAATAGGCAAAAGACCTAATCCATGAAGTTGATGATGATGATTATTAACATTATTATTATTATTATTATTATTATTATTATTAAGGTAATTCATCGACATTTTGTATCCCATCACAAATTAAATATGTTTCCGAATAATTAAAGATCATTCTTAAATAATAGGCCTAACAAAACTCATTATTAACAAATATCGATAGGTATAGGTCTTGCTTACAGGACATAAAACTAATTATCATAAATCATTCAAAATTTTAAACTATATGAATAAATTAATTGAAAAGGAAGTTGATCTATAGGGAACAAAATCTCTCAGAATAATTTTAACTGAATTTTTTTGGCGATATTTGAGATAAAAAATAAAAAATATATTCGCGAAATGGAGTCATATTTATCGAGATACATTGTTTAAAAAACTGGAGATTTAACAATCAAGATGTTTATAATTTAATGTATTTTTTCAGACCAGGTAGAGAAGACCAGCTATAACGACTGGGGGACCCGACATGCTGACAATACGTCACCCCTGCACTGGCTACATGATCGTCTACCTCTGTGATTATCACATGTGGATGTGAGGCCAGCTGCCGGCTATTAGGTCAAGGGTTATCTAGGCCTGTCGCGCTTGAAAAAAATAAAATAGTTTTTGGACATCCACCAAATTATTTATATAAGTTATGCATACATGTATCTTTATGTCGTAATTTTATCCCACAACACACACACATACATATAGGCCTATATGCCATAAAGAGAAAAATAAACGCCTGAACGGGGATTTGAACCCGGACCTCTGAATTGATACTTCAGTGCACTACCACTTACGCTATCCAGGCATCCTAACACAAACATTCACTTTTTCATTTATATATAATTGTCTATCATGAGAGGTAGCAGGAACTCGGTCTCACTGCCCTCTAGTGGCTACTATAACAAGTAAGCATAGGCTATTAAAGAGAATTTTTATTTTATAGCAATGACGCTTCTTTATTTCGATTTTATAATTAAATTTTGACATTAAGCAATGCAAGCCTAATATGACAGAAAAACAAAAATAAATGCCTGAACAAAAAAAAATTATATATATATATACATGCCTACTGTACAATATATTCATGCACATAGGCTATGTACTTAAAGATAGAGTTGCGAATTATTTTATTATGTATTAGTTTTTGGACATCCACCAAAATGCTGGTCATCCCTGAATGGTAATGAGCATGCAGAAAATAGTTGAAAAACTGGGTGCAGCAACATAATAATTCGTAACGACATCCCCTTCTAAACCTGCAACAGCTGCCCCTCGCAGATCACATTGCGCAGTTGTACACAACCAAGAGCTGGGATTAGGCGCAAAATACCTCTTCGTCTCTAGTACTTACCAACTTCAAATCACATCGCATCAATCTAGACAACCAGAACAAGACTAAATCGCCGAAGCGTCGGTAAAATCTGACGTCCATCGCCTCAAGCCACGATTAGAGATCTCTTTCCCCTTCACCCCCTAGATATGAACATTGCTAAAGATACGAGCAAATCAGTTGTACGCTGACAACCAAGATAACAAACAACTGAAGTACTTTCAAAGACAATTTCACAAGGGATGATTTTTTATTGTTTCTAGTCATTTCAAATTAACAATATGATGAAGACAAGCTATGTAATGATAATAATAATAATAATAATAATAATAATAATAATAATAATAATAATAATAATAATAATAACAATGCTTTATTTTAGCGGGCAGAGTTAAGGTCATGAGACCTTCTCTTCCACTCAACCAGCGCAGCCATATTAAAATTAGACAAAAATAGATACATATTACAATTTTGAAATATTATTAAAATATAGACTAAACAAAAGACAATGGGGATGTGATCTAATACTAGCTAATGCTGGAAAAACATGGAATAGGCTATAATAAAATTAAAATATTATAAAATAAAATTAAAGTAAATAACGTTTCCTAAATAACTATTTATAAGAAGGCTTATATACAAAATGCTAAATATATTTATTATGCAGTTAATGTTTTCATTGTGCCGAACTTAAGATATCAGTAAATTTGGATTCAAACAATGATAAGAATGTAATCACGTAGACTTTCACGGCCGGAGTTGCTATGATGATCTTGATGAAGATTTTCGGGCTGTAGGCCGTGGTCGTGAGGCTTGAAGTTCCCCGACGTTTCGCCAGAGACTGCGCCTGGCATCCTCAAGGGTTGTCCTGAGACAGTCTCACGGCTATAGGCCGTGGTTGTGAGGCTTGTAGGGAACTGCAAGCCTCACGACAAACCTTCAGGATGCCAGACGCAGTCTCTGGCGAAACGTCGGGGAACTACAAGCCTCACGACCACGGCCTACAGCCCGAAAATCTTCATCAAAATCATCATAATAATAAGAATCTTCATAATTACAAAGAAATTAACGTTATCTCAGTCAAAACATAAATGTATTAAGCCGACGTTTTAATCTCCTTATGTGAGACCATTTTCAAGACATGGTTGTTTATAAATTTATAAATAACCATGTCTTGAAAGTGATCTCACATAAGGAGATTGAAACGTCGACTTAATAAATTTATGTTTTGACTGAGATAACGTTTATTTCTTTGTAATTATGAATATTAATTACTCTTAGTGAAAAATATTTTAAAAAAAGTATAATAGCCTATACAATAATAAGAATCGTCGCTCAATGTTTTAACTGAATAGCCTATGATTTTTAATAAAAAATAATTCTGTTTTATTAAGGATCTGTGAAGACTGTGTAAACTGATATTCATAGAATATCATCCATACGCAAGAAAAGTGACACATATAAAACATACTAAATTTTACAACTCAATCCTCTCTATTATATAGCCTATCTTAAATCTCAAAGATTTTTGTGCTACGACAGCTCCATTTCAAATAAACGCTATAATAATAGTAAAAAAATGTTATTGGCCGCAGTGGTTTAGGGGTTTAAGTTTCTTGCCTCTGGTCCTGAGAGTCTGAAACTCAAACCTGGCCGAAGTCAACGTATTTTTAGGATGGAAAAATCCAAAAGACAAGTCCTTCCGAAGAGATTTTACGTAAGCATGGATCACGAGTCTGATGTAAAAACAAGTCCAGGCCTAAAATAGAGCCATTGGGCATAATTAAATCACTCAAATAATGTTATGGTTGACTTTTTGAGGTGATGAGCTAACCATTTGTCACTCGCTGACATATTTAAGGTAATAGCCTAAGTAGGCATATACCTAAACCAGCTTGGCCACGTAATCCAGCAGCGGAATACCCTTGTCCCACATGGGGATCTACGGAAATAGAGAGACAAAAAAAAGGCAATTTTGTATTCCTTCTCCTATAAAATTTAGTTATTTTTAGATATATAACTTTTTTTTGCCGATGAACGATGTAAAATATATATATAGGCCTATATAGCCTATATGACACTATAAGAAATATATACGCTTAGACGAGATTTAAACCCGGACCTCTGGATTGATACTCCAGTGCGCTACTAATTACGCTACCAAGAAAATCTAGTTCTAACATTTATTTTTCTTTATATTTATTCTCTATTATTACGAGAAATAGCGAGAACTCGGTTTCTACTGCCATCTATTAGCTCCTATAACAAGTAAGCAAATTAAAGAAAATATTTTTACTTTATAGCAGTGACGCTTCTTTATTTCGATGTTATAATTAAATGTTTGACATTGAGTAATGCAAGCTTAATATGACATGATAAGAAAAATAAATGCTTGGAAGGCATATATAGGCCTATATATCTTAATAGGCCTATATAAAAATTACGTGTCACGTTGTTTATGCGCGATGGAATACTAAACTACTGAACCGATTTTAATAAAATTTTGCACACTGTGTGCTGTTTGATCCAACTTGACACCTACGGTTGTTTATAACTAAATTTATAGTCGCATTATTTTTATTGCAAATTATTTGTTTATTATTTAACAAAGAGTTATAATTATCTGTGAGTTCCACACGATTCTAACAGATGACGGTGTAAGGTAATTGATTTATTATTTAACCAGGTGGCGGTGCTTTTTGTTGCAACCGCGAATTTCAATTGAATTACAAATATTGATTATTTCATAATTTAAGTGTGTTTGTGTTTATTTTTTTTTCAATATATTGATAATAATATTAATTTCATGTGTAAGTATTAGTTTTAAGTAATCTGGCTGAAAGACAGCAACTTAATTTAAATTTAACTGGACCGAGAAGGGACATTGAACAATATGGCGAATCAGTTCTAGAGACCATGAATGATAAGATATCAAGTGAATTTCCGCAAATTGGTATAGGCCTATGTGACATAAATCTTACATTTAAGAAGAATGTCAATTTAAAAACATATGAAGGTCCTAAGGAACGGAATAACAGAACTGTAAGTAAGTCTGTTAGTTATAATAATATGCCTAATATTACAGAAACAATCTCCATGCCTCAATTAAATGAAAAACAAGATGACTATAATATATCACAAGATGATATTACTATACAGAGACTTCTTGATGATGATGAGAATCCAAACTGCCAACAAGTTCGTAGAAAAAAAAACGAAAATATAATGAAATCAGCAAGCCTCCTCAAAATATTCCATCAATAAATGTATATAATCCTTATGATACACTTATGGATGATACTGAGAATGCAGACAACATAAATTCATCTCAATCAACAAAACCACTTCCACATAAACCACCATCCATATTTATACCGGGTGTAGTTAACGTACCAGAACTAAAAAAAATGCATAAAACAAAAACTCTCTGATTTAGATTTCTTACTTAGTTTACTACAACATTATATATATAAAACAAAGTCGGATTAGTTACACTATTTATAACTCAAGAACGGTTGGACCGATTTTGTTGGATTAGTTTCCGCCCCGAATAGCAGATAACTATTAAACATCGGAAAAATTAACGTAAAAATATTTAAAGGCGATACGACGTTCGCCGGCGAGCTAGTAAATTTTTTACAAGAATGCTTGTAAATTCCCATTATACATTTCTAAGGTCAGTAGAGGGGATTATTAGATAACTTTTGAATAGGAATCATTGTCCGGAAACGTATCGTTTGCTGTAGGAACCCTACAACAAGTTTACATTAAGTGTTTAATCATCAATTGCGGCGATTTTTTTTTTTATAAATTTTGGAATGATAATACATCATAATGACAATGGCAGTCTTTAATTGTTCATGCTGTAAGTTGTAACATAGCATATAATATCCCCACATGTAACATTTAAAAAAATAGTGTTGCTATTATTATTTCTTTAAATATTTATTATTATTATTATTATTATTATTATTATTATTATTATTATTATTATTATTATTATTATTATTAACTCATGTTTTCCGGGCGGGGACTATTTCAGGGAATCCATGCCAGAAGCTCACCCAGTTCGTAGACCAAGAATAAGTTGAGAGAATAACATTAACCATGTTTTGAGGGAAGTAGATTATGTATATACAGGATGAATTGGAAACATTAACTTAGGATAGGGATGTATAGAGAGCTTATGTCCGCGCGGCCTTGAACTGACGTATTCGATAGTGTCGTTAGTCATTTTTAACTCATATATAACTTTCTGCTTCTTTCAAAAAAATGTAGTTAAATTATTTTCTAAAATTTATTCGTCTTATTTTATTGTATCTTTTATATGTTGTCACTGTCAATTCATGTATAACAGTGTAGTTAAAACTACTTTTGCTTTATGCAAAATAAGGCTCTTAAAAGTTGGAATAAGATCTACTACTGTCGCCACTACTACCAGACTTACTATTACAACTGCTGTCTCTACTACTACTAATAATATTATTATTATTATTAGGGCCTATTATTATATATCCCAAACAGAGATATATTTAGAATTAAGATGAATAAGTGGCAAGTTGACCAAGAGGACAAACCGAAGAAAAAAAACTGGAACAACTTGGACAGATGAGAGAGAACAAGCTCATAGCAAAAAAAATTAAAGAAATTTGGGCTCAAATAAACGCTTCTAAGTACTTTGCGTAGTCCTACATGGGCTCATCCGCAATTAAAAATAATAATAATAATAATAATAATAATAATGATAATAATAATAATAATAAACTTTATTAAACATACTGTGTGCAAATAATGATAAAATGATATTCTTATACCAAAGCGAATTCCTTTAAAATTATGTTTATTTACAAAAATATGAACCATCATCATCATCTCATCTTCACCCTTATAATGGTACAACCCGTTTTAACGAACGAGGCTCTGAAGTCCGAGTCACGGCGGTATCCTAATGTCTGTCAAAAGACTTAAAGGTAGCAGCCCTACCACTGGGATATATACGAGTACTTGGAATCGGACTAGTAATCCGAACTGAGGAATCTCAACTTTAATTGCAAGTCTCAGCATGAAGAAATCCAGGAACAAAAATATTCCTTTTCCTATAGGCCTATTGTAATAAACTGATGTACTTTATTATCAAAAAACTTCCACAAATAAGCTGCAACAATTTGTTTTGTATGTATTATGTAAGATATTTTAATTTAAATAATTTATGTATGTCTAGGGCAAAATATTAATTTTTAGTTTCACTTTGTAAAGCTAGAGAAATTGTCTAAGGAAAGAAAAATATTCTACATAAAAAATCCAATGATTTCTGAGTAAGTCTATTTTCCTTTCTAAGAAACACGAGATGAGCTAATAAATTATTTCTCTGTTAGCATTAGAAGAAGCCGAACTAAATAAGAGTTTATGAGACATTAGTTTTTCATCAATCTAGCTCTACTTCCAAAGTGATATCAATGAATTGAAAACGGAAGCTAATAAATTCACAAAGCACAAGTAAAGCCTATTTGAACAACATTTCTAAGTAATAACAGGCTGAGGCTGCAGTCTCAGCTTTTTCATCAAATCAAAAAGGAATAATTAGACTTTTAATTAGACTGCGAAGATCTCTGAGTAAATTGTCAGCTCAATACTACGCAGCGTCTTTCAAGAATTCTTAATTCCACAACGTTCCTTCAGTAGTGATTTTCTTTCTTAATTCGAAATTAAGATATCTTACCTACAAAGAAATATAGAATGTATTTTTAAACATGCAGACCTGTAAGTTTACAAGGCAGTAGTTGGAATAATTCTTTAACAAAGGATAATGAAGTAGTAAGATTTTTAATTAAGGTTCTTCCTGTTCTAAGTATGAATGGTATAAATTACTTCTTTATATCAGTATAAAAATAATCATAACTCCAAGATTTAATTCATTGCTGGGGAAACATCTTTATCTATTAGGTCTATAATCTCGCTAGTTGAGGTACCGTGGGGACATTTCTTTAACTTCACATCAATCTGCATTAAATTTTCCATTCTTAAGGTTCTTTCATAATAATTCACTGTGTTTCATTCCAAGGCGCGACAGGCCTAGAAAGGCCCTTGGCCTACTAGCCGCTGAAGGCATCTCATCAACTTGTGTTAAATACAGAGATGGATGATCATACAATAAGTATGGGGGTGATATGTGGTCAGCATATAGCTTGTTTTCTCATCTTAAAGCCGCTACATGTATTGTAACTACACAAATTCCTCATGATGCTGGATGGGCACGATCCCATTCTGGCCGATCCATGAGATTTTTTTTCCCCATGGCAACTCGAACCAGTGCAGTTCCGTAGCTCAGCATCAAGGCATCATGTTTTAAAGCATTTGGCTACGGCGAGGAACAATTCACTGTATAAAAAAAATAACATATAATGATTCTGTTTGAGTCTCTGACAAGCACAGTTTATCTTAAAATTCACTTCTTCCCACTCGCAGCAGTTATCACTTTCAACACATTCTTCCTTCTACTCTTCAGATCACCTGTATGGATCCACTACTCTGACACAATTGGATTCTCGCGAATGACTGACTGACAGATCACTCGAATCTCCTTTATATGTAAGGGACAACAATCTGGAAGTTCAGCCTTGACTTCTCTCGAATATAAACCTCTCTAAGGCCGATACTTCCAGAAAGAGAATCATAGATGCGACTGGAAAAATTCCTAGCAGGCCTTTCTGACTCATGAGTCGTCAGATCACGAAAGTCCTTTTACCATATGAGGTCACAATTGATTCCCGCCGCTGCCCGGGGATTGAAACAACCTTCCCAACAATGCTTTTTGATATATAAATGATGCGATATGTAATAAAATAATTATATTTTTTTATGTACAACTCTTGATAAATTATAGTTACTTAGAAAAAGGTAAAAAAAAGCTTAATTTGTGGAAAGAGTTTTTTTATTTAAATACATAACTAAGTTATGTTTATTTTCGTGTCATCGCTAATTATGTGGCGGTTTCTTGGAGTGATTGGTCAAAATCACAATCTACTTCTGGGTCCGAGTTTGCAATTCGAACACTCCATGTGGGGTTCATGGAGGATGAAAAGGAGCCAGTGTATGTTTTTCTTGGAGTTTCTCCAACATTCCCCTGCCACAGATTTCATTCCAACATTTCTCCATACTCGTCTCGTCTATTTCATTTCATCTGCTCCTGTGATGGTGCGACAAGCCTGGTCGTCAGCATCCATGTGAATCACAGACCTTCATTAATAGGGGCTTCACCTCATCTCTTTTCTGGATTTGTCATTACTACGGACAAGATTGGAAGGTTTACTTTATTATTTACTACTATTCTTCGAACATTCAATTTCGTTTCCTGTCAGGTTGAAACTGGTGTACTAATGAATTGAAAGTGATTTCTTCCTTGTAGTAAACATTATCAGTTTTCCGAATTAACTTTATTTAAAATATTGATTATAAACTTGAGCTGGAACAATGAATTGTCCCATTAAAGTTGTGTTTTCTTCTTTATAATTGTTAAAATTAATAAAATTCATGATATAACTCCGTTGATGTATTAGTCATAAAAATTAAAATGTAATATAAAATTATAAAATTGTTACCTAATAGGTCAGTGTCCTCAAATTCGTAAACGATTGTCAGAAGCGATTTCGGGACTAGTACCATCCTCAGCAGAAGGAGCAGGAGATAAAGATTAAATTCCCAAAGTAGGCTACTACAGAAATCGTTTACAAAGTTGAAGAGACGGACCATTAGGAAACAATTTTATAATTTTATATTACAATTTTTATTTTAGTTTCTAATTGTTGCTCTCGAAGTGCATTCGTCATGGGTGTTGGTTTATTTTATTAAGATTTATAGAAAATAGTTAAATCTAAATTTGTATTCAAGTAGACTTTCACGGCCGGAGTTGCTATGATGATCTTGAAGAAGATTTTCGGGCTGTAGGCCGTGGTCGTGAGGCTTGTAGTTCCCCGACGTTTCGCCAGAGACCGCGTCTGGCATTCTCAAGGGTTGTCTTGAGTCCCTGGCGAAACGTCGGGGAACTACAAGCCTCACGACCACGGCCTTACAGCCCGAAAACCTTCTTCAAGATCATCATACATCTAAATCATTTAATTAATAAATGAATAATGAAAGAATTTTAAAATTATTTCACACTTACAATTTCCTTTTTTCAAAAATACAAATATGCCTAACAAGGGAACTGTCAACCATTGCATGCCGAAATCTATCTTGAAATGTCTCTTAGAGAAGCGCTGTGATGTACCAAGACCGTGTCCAGAAAAATATCTGCCTTTTAACTAGAAGGCACAGAAATCGAAGCCAGAATCCAGCAATATCAACCCACTCAACGGAGTAGTTGGACTCCCTGCTTGAGTAAGAGCGGAGTGGACTGTGGCGGGACGCGGCGTGTACCCCAGATAGTGAGGGTTATCCAATCTACGAATTCGGGAGTTATATTACTTCCCTATAGATTAAATTAGATGTTTGGCGCTGGATTTTAATGCCTTGCAGTTAAAAAGGCAGATATTTTTGGACATGGCTTTGGTACATCACAACGCTTCTCTGGAAGAAATTTCGAGATAGGTTTCGGTTGACAGTTACTTTGTAAGTTACAAAATATTTCGTTTACATTTGTGCAATTACACATACATAAATATATGATAAATTTTAAAGATAGACAGTCCATTTGGATAGGCTTAGTTGTTTTACATAAATCTTTGTATGATATGGCCTTTGGCTATCATATTCCCAATATGTTTTGTCAAATATCACTTAGTAAATACTGTAGGCATACTTGTGAAATTTCCTATTATAAAATATAGGCCTAGTTTGTAAAATTTATAAGATATCGATGAAATTTTTAAGGCATGATGCTTTGGCACTTGCACTGGTTCGAGTCCACATAGGGGAAGAAGAAATTTTCTAACTGAATTTCGGTCAATGTCGAATCGGTTCCTATCCAGGATCGTGAGTACTGTGGGTAGCTACAATAAGTAGCGGCTCCAGGTTGATAAAACAAGCTACAACGGCTGGGGAACCCGTCATGCTGATCACATTTCAGCCCCTATTCTGGCTGGATGATCGTCCACCTGTGTCATTAACACATGTGGATGTGAGGCCAGCTACTGGCAGGTAGGCCAAGGGTCTTTTAGTCCTGTCGCGTCAGGAGGATTTTTTTATTAAGCAATAATTGTTATTTTAGTATGATCACAAATTCAATCCTTAAATTTGCAATGTATCTTGTAAGATAGAACTACATTTGTCATTTGTTTAGTATTTTTAATAAAGGAATGGAAAAACGAATGAATAGAAATTACAAAAATATGTGTCAAATTACACAATGTAGAGTAACTTACAATTAGACCCTTATATGGATTTTGTTTTCACTGTGGTCATATTTTAATAACTGGCACAAGAAATTAGTGTCTCGCCTATTTAAGTAGCCTATGTATGTACATACCCCTTAAATCCCACATGTGGACACGGGTTCTTCTTGCGGGAGTTTCTTAACCAGCTAATTTAGTTATACTACTTATTTACCCTCGGAGGATTTGTCCCTTGGATTTTCCATCCTAAAAATTAGTCGAGCTCGGTCGGTTTTGAACCCGCGACCCTCGGGACTAGAGGCAAGAAATATAACCACTAGACTATCGTGGCCGACAATTTAGAATTTGCGCATAGGGCCTATCTAAAAATTTCGAGTATATTTGAATTACACAGATTTTATTTGTAATATATACAAAATATATTTCGCTTCTGCAGTGAATAACATCAATAGTAACGCATTTCTAATATTTGTGTGGTTACTTGGAATTAATTTACCTTCATACAGATTTGATAAATCCTCAGATTGAAAGTCTTGGTAACCTGTCGCCCAGTAAATTGTGTAGAATCTAGTCGGTAACTATGAATAGCAGGAAATTCGTAGAATAGTGACTTTGCACCTCACCTGGGTCATGATTGCGAACAAAGGTCGCATGTTATCAACGCTTCGAGTTCGAAGCGCGTGCACATGCTTTAACACACTTCATTAGGAGCTGACCCCATGTTCCGATACTGCAACTTGCAGACAGATGCAGATCTCACAAGAGACAGCCATCATTTTCTAGATATCTTACCTGACCATTCATCACTATTCCAGACATACTATTTACAGAACAATACATAACTGTCTTGCATTATAAAAATTACAGTTCTTAATAAGGATTAGCTAATCAATCAATTAAGATACCTGAACCAAATAAATCATGTAGGTATATCTTTAATACGAATATTAAGTTGTATGAAAAAAGTCAGACAACAAAAGTGAATTATATAATTTTGCCATCTAATATAAACAAGTCCACCGCTGTGGTCTCGAGGTAGCGTGCTGCCTTGTCACGCAGCGGACCCGGGTTCGATCCCCGGTCGGGGCAGTTTTTCTGGGTGAGGTTTTTATCGGGGTTTTTCCTCACCTGTAAGACAAATGTCAGGAAAACTTTAAGGCCCAAACGGTCCCCGAAATCATATGGCCATCATCCTTATCATTATCATCCTTCACCGGTGTGGAAAGCAACGGGAAGCTACCACACCTACAATTCCCTAGTAAAGCTGCAAGCATAGCATGAAAATGCTATGATTGCAGCGAAGGAACCCGTAAGATAAATTTCAGGAAACTTTAAGGCCCAAAACTGTCCCCGAACACCATCTCGCCATCATTATCATCAATATCACATTCGCCTAATTAGCTTAAGTTTAGTTTAAGGCCTCTCCTGGCGCATCATTACCATCATCATCGACTCTCACATCATCGGGGCAGCGTAACCCCGCTTTCCAGGCGCCCCAACCTCAGAAGTGGATTACAATTAAAATTCAATTAAATCCAAAATAATATAATAAATTGTAAAAGTGAAAACCTGTAAACGTTTCCTTAATTAGCATTAATAAAAACGGCGGAGGGCTGAAGAATTTGCAAAGCTTGATGCTAATACAGTCCTTTCATTATCTTACATTGCATGACATTGTACTATCACTTATTTGGAGAAAGTAATTACTCAAAAAATCATTAAAATTGGAATAAGAATTGGATCTACAGTGACCAAAAATAAATATGTCACGCGGTCAGCATGTCGGTCCCAGCCGTTATAGCTTTTTTTTTCAACCTGAAGACGCTACTTATTGTAGCTAACCAAATTCCTCACGATGCTGAGTGGGCACTAGTCCCATACTGACCGAAAATCCATGAGAACATATCTTCCGCTATGGGGACTCGAACCAGCGCAAGTCCCGTTTCTCTCCACATCATGCCTGAAGCCATTAGGCTAAGGCGCGGGACAATACAAAAGAAGTGAACATTTTTAACGACCTATTAAATAAACTAATATTTATGGCAACTGCAAGCACTTAAGTGTATTTTTTATTTATTTTGCCCATGTTCAATGTGTAATCCCTGCGCCACATAACACACAAGACGAAATCAAATTCATTCTACTTTTAATGTAACATATTAGTATTGAGACTTGCCACAGCCCCTCTTCTGTAAAATGTTTCTTAGGGAATTTGTGAAAGATAGTATTTTCGTCCCTCTATTTCCCAATGATTTAATTGAAAGAACAAATCAGAAGAGCTGTAACAAGTTTTGGTACATATACTGTATGTTATTGGTTTAAAATAAATTTGATCATATTTTTGATATGTGTCACGTGACATAGAAATCTCACATTGAACATTTACAGGTTCAAAAGCTAAACTTCAAGACTTCCTCTGCAAAACATTAAAACGTATCCCAGGATCCGTAAATATGTTTAGTTTTATAGAACATTAAATCTGTTCATTTTATTTGTAATAAAAAATTAAGTGATTCCAGTAGAGCCCTTGGGCTGTAAGAAGTTAAGGCTCCCACCTTTTTAGACAATTGGCGCGACATGAGAGCAGTGTCGTCACTCCTGCATGTCGGCTACATTTACCACCAGAACAAGCGTCTGGTACTTATTTCCGTTAGATGCTGAAACTACCCCAGCGCTATGGTTCCCCCAAAAAGTTGAAGCCAGTTTAAAATCCTGATCCCATCGGGACTTTTCGGCTTGTAGTGTATTGCCTTAACCAACTACGCTCGGCGTGTCCCCAATATCTTCCGTGAAAAATCTTGGTGTATATTTCGACCAAAATCTTAGTTGACAGGTTCATTTAAGAGAAACTTGAAAAAAATATATTCAATCATTTATTCCCTAAAACGTTTGAGAAACTTGCTTCCTTCTTTATTGAAAAAAAGTACTTGTCTCAACTTTGATTATGCCACATTTCGATTATTGTGACTTACTCTTCACTGACAAAGACTACAACGAGTTCATAATGCTTGTGCACGTTATACATGCAACCTCCGTAAATCAGACCACATAACTCCTGTTTTTGAAATGTTGTCTTCGCTCCGATTGGAAGACAGGCGAAAGATACATTGCCTCTGCTTCTTATACAACACTTTGTCCACCTCATCACCCCTTTATATTTCTACTCGCTTTCATTCTCTATCCTCCCACCACAATTTAAACACACGACCGAAAGAAAATTTAACTCTAGCTGTACCTCTACATCGAATATCTCACTATTTCTCATCCTTCCTTGTTTCTATCACCCGACTCTGGAATTCCCTCCCCTCGTATATCTCGTATATCAAGGACTGCCCGACTCAAAAACAGTTTAAAAAGAAACTCACTTGTTATTTCCTTACTTTTATTATTAGCCTACTTTACATTTTAAACTATATAACCAGAAATGTCATAAAAGACAACCTGGTGGCATTAGAAAAAAAATTAAACTATATTTACCAAGCCATTTACTTTATCTAATTATAAGTTATTATTTTTGTTGTTGTTATTATTATTATTGTTATTATTATTATTATTATTATTACTATTTTTTCTTTCTTTCCCTTGTTAACTATAGCCTATATTGTGTAGTATATAATTATCTATTATGTATCATTTATCACAATTCTTGTTGTATCATATGTATAATTTAACCCTGGTGAAGTGGAAGAGAAGACCTTACGGTCTTAACTCCATCAGGTAAAATAAATAAATAAATAAATAAATATAAATTAAAATTGTTTTGTAGTAGTTCTGCACTCAGTAGTTTTGATTTACTTATATGTGTATAGGCTATTGTAATTTGAACCCTAGTAGGCTATATTAAATGTTAAAATTTGATCCAAGTAGTTGAATAATAACTAACTGTATTGTTTATGCAGCACGTAGGTTCAGTGCCGTATTTAGTAAGTAATATCCTCTACCGTCCCCATCCTAAGTCAACTGAACACAGTTTAGTTCTCCGAAATCCAGTTTTATCCCAATATAATATTCTTCCACTTACACTAAGGCCTTCTTAATGGTCATTTCCCAATAAAAATGTTGATTCATTTGCAATATCACTCATTCTACTACATGATCTCTACAATTCAATATCCTAGACTTAATAATCCTGACTACATAGTAGTTGGATAACAATTAATGCATTTTTTTATTTGTTATTTGAGGAATGGGTATCAAACATAGATAAGTCATAGTCTCCACTTCGAGATAAATTATGTTCAGCCATTGACACTTACGAAATGATTATCAACTGGCTTTTAAGAGGAAATAGCTGTGAAAAGGAATAACAATTAATTCGTCATACAAAAAATTAAACTCTGTTTCTAACTACATGACCCTTTTGTTAAGTAAAGGCTTACTTCATTTTAAATAAATAAATATATATATATATCCATCCATAGTAATTCTGCCCGAAGACAGGTCCATCACTGCAATCATAGCATTTTCATGCTGTGCTTGCAGCTTTACAAGGTAATTGTGTAGGTGTGGTAGCTTCCCGTTGCTTTCCACACCTGTGAAGGACGATGATGATGATAATGATAAGGGTGTTGTTGATGATGATGATGGCCATATGATTTCGGGGACCGTTTGGGCCTTAAAGTTTTCCTGACATTTGTCTTACAGGTGAGGAAAAACCCCGATAAAAACCTCACCCAGAAAAACTGCCCCGACCGGGGATCGAACCCGGGCCAGCTGCGTGACAAGGCAGCACGCTCGAGACCACAGCGGTGGACTTATATATATATATATATATATATAATCTTTAACCATTCAAATTGAATTAGTTTGTTATTTATGCCCCACAAGATGAGAAACTGTAGGACTACTTCAATGTAGGTATGGAATGGATAAACTTCAATTATTAATATATTAATTCATACCGGCATAAGATGTATAAAAATGTATATATATTTAAAAGTAAATATATCCTTAATTGTCACAAAAATTGTAATAATATCAAGAAAAGTATAATCAGAGATATACATTCTTTACGAAGAGTTATTTTTATCACTCTTCTTAGCCGACTTTCCTTAAGCAGATATAAAGGTAAAGTGATCCCACAATAGGCCATAGGAGACCCTTGGTGTAGTAGGAGGTTAAGGCTCCCACTTTCTCTAGACAATCGACACTTGATGTCAACCGGATTGTCAGCTCTGCGTGACG
The DNA here is from genome assembly GCA_030220185.1 of Diploptera punctata. Classification (NCBI taxonomy): domain Eukaryota; kingdom Metazoa; phylum Arthropoda; class Insecta; order Blattodea; family Blaberidae; genus Diploptera; species Diploptera punctata. The sequence continues at coordinate 3,698,718 of JASPKZ010003044.1, read as the reverse complement.
GCCGACTTCACCCCCAGAACAAGTGTCTGGAACTCATTTCCGTTAGAGGCTGAGTCGACCCCAGAGCCATGGTGCCACCAGAAAGTTGGATAATTTTAAAGATCCTGACCCCACCGGGACTCGGACCCTCGACTTTAAGCAGATATAGGGGATTTTATTTATTTATTTATAATTTTTTATCTATTTTCATCACCATCTGAATTAAATATAAAGTTTTCCGATATGAGTAATATTAACTATTATTTAAGTCGAATTCCATCCCATTATATCAGTTAACATCTCACTTTACAGCTTCATTTACATGCCACGCGCCACCCGGGCCTTACAATGATTCAACCATCGGGAGAGGGATTTTAAACTATGGATGACACACATGCTTATTTGACCATACGACGACATGTGAGGAATGAGTTATTATCTCAAAAACCATCATCCAGGAAACTTGTCCCGACCGGGGATTGAATCCGGGCACGCTGCGTAGTAAGCAGCGACGCTACTCCGAGACCACAACGGTGGAGTTTCTTTCTTGTGTGAAAAGTAATAAAATATTATTTTTGTTAAATCTGCATTACTTTATTTTAATAATATCTAATTTTATTCTCAGAAGTCATATTCTACACAAAAAGGATTTTCATGAGATATTAAATGTTATGGGAAAATATACAATTATTGCAATAGAAATAAATAAACTAGACTGCTTACTGGATATTATATTATTACTTCTACTTATTACACAGTAAATTCAATATATATATATATAATATATATATATATATATATATATATATATATATATATGATATGAAAAGAAAAAAGAATGCTTGAGTCGGGATTTGAACTCGAGTCTCTAAAGTCTGTACCTTTAGCGCTCTAACCAATAGAGCTACCCAAGAATTCCAATACAAGCATACAATTTTCTTATATATGTAGTATTTATAATATTTATAATATTTATAATATAATATAATATAATATATATATATATATATATATATATATAAGGTTCATGTTTGAAATTTCAGAAGGAATTTGAGTCTCCAAAGGGCAGGAAACGGTAGCTTAGAGGTTGTCAGATTAAAATGATTACTATTTTTAAAGGAATTCTACACTTGTCAGATTTCGGAAAGAACAAACAATTCATGGTCAATTGGGACAGCTAAACAGGGTCGGGTCTTTTGTACCAGTCCAGATTAACGTGAAACTGAGTAAACAGCGGCCGTACACTCTCCAGGTAGCGGAGTCGAGCAAACAACCTACTGTACTGACAGGGCTGTACACCTACTCACACATTTTCACAAAAACATTTTAAATAAAACCTTATTCTCCCGTGTTAGTATGGACTGCCAAACTATGATCCCGAGTTCGAGTCAGATTCTACAATCAGAGACATTATAACTAAAAGAAGAATATGAAAAATGGGGACTTGATATAAATATAGAGAAAACTAAATATCTGTATATAGGTGAAGAAATGGAAAATGTAAATTTCAACAACGGAGAAGCACTAAAACCTAGTATTAAATGCACTTATTTAGGAAGAAAATTAGACCATTCAGGCGGTAACACAGTGGAAATTACAAATAGAATCGCACAAACAAAAACAAGCAACAAACCCTGTTTGGTGGAGCAAGAATATTATAAAAAATAGAAAATTACAAATATCCATCCATAGTAATTCTGCCCGAGGGCAGGTCTTTCACTGCAATCATAGCATTTTCATGCTATGCTTTGCAGCTTTACTAAGGAATTATAGGTGTGGTAGCTTATTACAAATATATCAAACCATACTTCAGATAATTTTAACCTATGGTGCGGAAGTTTGGCAAATTACTACCAGGGAAATGAAACGAATTGTAGCTAGGTCTAGAGACCTGGATGTTTTAAGAAGATCCAGAGTGGATAGCATACGAAATAAGAGAAATTATGGGTGTGCAAGAGGAGCCGGACATCATAGACATTATAGAAAAGAAAAGATTACAGTGATATGGCCGTGTCAAAAGAATGCCAGAGCAAAGATTGCCTAAAATTGTTATGAAATGGATCGCAATGGAAAGGGGGAAGAGAGGAGGACCGAAGAAAACTTGGATAGAAGGGGTACAAGTAGCTATGAATATCAGAGGATTGGAGGAAAATCAATGAATGGACAGAGAGGAATGGCGTTTGGTTTCGGGAAGACGGCGGCAGCTGCCATGATATATGTATATTTATTCTTCGCATGCCCCATTACATTATGTAATGCCACGTGCCAATTAATCTTTAAGTATTGCAAAATAATAATTATTTTTGTCTGTCTTATATTAATCGTGCCTATATTGGTTATAAAACTATACTATTCTATATGGAAATCTATAGAGTTTCTAAATCTATTGGACTTATAAATCTAATCAAACTATTGGGTTGTTTATTAACTAGATCATTGTTTGTGATCTGTCATTTACCACTATTTATCATTACTTCAGTTCTTAATATCCGTCTTTTCTCTTCTAGTAGTTCACAATTCCATATAAGATGATTTACTGTCTGGAGGCCTTTGTTACAAGTGCAGTTTGGATTATCTGATATTTTAAAACCTGTGGAAGTGTTCATACTCAGAGATATTAAAACGTCTTGAGACCATAAAGAAACACAAGAGATTTGTCTATTTATTGGAACACGCATTAACATAGTTACATCCTTTACTGCAGCCTTAATGTCAGGCACTTCTTCTCCAACCATACAAGAGAACAACACAGTTCAAGACCAAGGCAGGGAAGTACAAAGACCAACTTCAGATGCTCATGTAAAGGGATTTTTCCAAGGCGTACAGCCAATATTGGCTAGTTTATCACCCATGGAGAAATTTCACTTCATGAACAAACTAATTACCCTATGCCTTGCATAGGTTAAATTACATTGTAAGATGGACTACTACCAAATGTGTGAGCTTTTTACTCACTCAAGACAGTGAGAGTCATGCTGCGCCGTTCGGCTTTCGGACTTTCTGCTTGCTGATGGTGCAGCTTTTAACGTCTTGTTTTGATATGGGAAGGTCCGTAAATTTTTCTAACCACTTATCTTTCAATATAATTTACTTGTCACCATAAGGCTGAGGTTATATGAACCACAACCCTAACTTGATAGCCCGAAAGGAATTTGCTGCAATGATCCCCAAGTAGGGAGCAGTATGCAGCTAGTCACCGTCATACAAGTCAGTCAGTCAGCACAGTTGGTCAAGTCAGATCGAGGATTCGAGTCCCGGTAGAGTAGGATTTTTAAACTCGCCCAAATCCTCTGGTAGCACAATCGTCCAGCGGTCGATTCCATTTCTAACTAAAATGAGTACCAACGTATGTTTCGGAAGTAAAGACAGCCGTCACGCAGGACTGAAAACTAGGCTGACATCTCGTGACGATTGTCTAAATGATGTAGAAGCCTTAACCTCCTAATACCCCAAAAAGTTCCTAAGGCCAGAAGTAGGATCACTTTACCTTTTTACTAGAATTTATTGATTTTTGTATTTATTTTTGTTGTTATAATATTGTAATGGTCCCAAGATACTTAAATTGTGTAACATTTTAACGTATGTTGTCATTTAGCTCTCCGATATAGTTTCTGGCCTGTATTTACATTAAGCTCACGTACTGTAGGCCCTATATGGGACCAGTGCCCACACATCGTCATGAGGAATTTGGGTAGCTATAATAAGTGGCGGCTCCGTTTGATAAAATTAGCTATAATGCCTGAGAGGTCCAACATGCTGACATTTCATCCCTGTACTGGCTCTGATTGTAATAATAATAATAATAATAATAATAATAATAATAATAATAATAATAATAATAATAATTTATTTAAACTGGCAGAATTAACGTCATTAGACCATCACTTTCACCATCACAGTGAAAAATACAAAAAAAAAATACATAAGATCATAACATAAAATAAATAATTATAAATAAATATTTATACAAATTAAACCAAAATTAAAATTAATCAAATAAATATTATTATAGTTGAGAAAAATCAGAAATGATAAATTAATCCGCTGAAAGACCAATTACGAAAGAAAGAGATTTAAATTTATTTTAAAGGAAGACTATGTCCGGCAGTCCCGAATGTCTTGTGATAAGGAATTCCAGAGTCTAGCAATTGGTGCTGTATTGGAATTAGAATTGTGGGAGGTTCCCGCGCCGTAGCCGAGTGGTTAAGGCAGGAAGCCTTGGCGCAGAGCTATGGGACTTGCGCTGGTTCGAGTCTCCATGGGAGAAGAAATTTTCTCATTGTTATTTCGGCCAGTATGGGACCGGTGCCCACCCAGCATCGTGAGGCATTTGGGTAGCTACAATAAGTAGCGGCTCCAGGTTGAGAAAACCAGCTATAACGGCTGGGGGACTCGACATGCTGACCACATGTCACCCCAACACTGGCTGATGATCATCTACCTCTGTGATTGACACATGTGGATATTAGGCCAGCAGCCGGCTGGTAGGCTAAGGGCCATCTAGGCCTGTCGCGCCAGGAGTAAAAAAAAAGTGTTGTGCGATACCAAGTAGGAGATTCTACGTAGTGCGATCGTATACTTGAATTGTGATTGGAAGAGGACAAATAGTTTGGCGTAGAGGTTATGTTTAATTTTAAATAATAGAGCACTACAGTCATCAGTCATTAAAATATCATAGACAACATGTAAGAACAAAAATAATAGGCCTACCGGTGGCAACAACAGTTCATCTGCATACAACGGGACCAAAGGACTGTCGATAAAATAATTTTGTTATCCATGTTCAACATGTTTTTAAAGCGCCGTATCTCATTTTGTCATAATGCCAGTGGAGCTCAAACGATTCACCAGAGGAGCTCAAAGACAGGTGGCAGTCATGAAACCAAAGAAAGCCGCTCGTTAATGAGAATGTCAACAAACTACGCATGACAATTCTGGTACATGAATAGGAATTTTAGTGGCCCTGAAAAAAGAGAAAAACGGTCTCGCCCACCACAAATTTCGCCGGCAGCAAGTCTAAATACCTAAATTGGGTTCGAAGGTTAGCATGTTGATATTTTTTCCAGTGGGATACAATGCAGCGGGCCCGGGTTCGATCCCCGGTCGGGACAGTTTTTCTGGGTGAGGATTTTATCGGGGTTTTTCCTCACCTGTAAGACAATTGTCAGGAAAACTTTAAGGCCCAAACGGTCCCCGAAATCATATGGCCATCGCTATCATCATCATTCATATTCATCTTAGATTAAAGCTTAGGGTTAGGAAATCTCCTGGCGCACCATTATCATTATCATAACCCATCATATCATCGGGGCAACGTAACCCCGCCTTCCAGGCGCCCCAACCTCAGAAGTGGGTTACAAGTATGTCATGCCAGGAGATAAATCAGGAATGTCGAAAGATAAACCTGGGGCATTTGAAAAAAAAATAATAAGGATGGTTGCTTAGAGAGCACGCAGTATCTCCTGATAAGGTCTACCGCAGCAGTAGGCGAAACGTCGAGTAAGAAGACAACCAGACAACGGCCTATAAGCCCGGAAGACGAACCAAATATGGATCAAATAAGGATGGATTAACATACCCCTGAAAACTAAAACCCTACTTCTGCGAACGGTTTCATATACTAAACTCCAATTATTATTGCTGGTCAAGCAAGAGCGAAACTAAATATCAGCCCAGGTAGCCATTCATTGTTATGTTAAATGTTTCTACCTAATATCTGAACGAGGTCGGCCAAACGTTTTTGTACAGCGCAGCGGGTCTAATGGAAGAGGCACAAGGGCTTAGGCCCTTATACCCTACAGCTGGTTATAGACTATTCTTGTTATTATTATTATTAATTATTATTATTATTATTATTATTATTATTATTATTATTATTATAAAACTATTATTCTACCAGTTATATTATATGGGTGCGAAACATGGACTCTTACTTTAAGGGAGGAAAGGAGATTACAGGTATTTGAGAATAAAGTACTTAGGAGGGTTTTTGGACCAAAGAGAGATGAACAGACGGGTGAATGGAGAAGACTACATAACAATGAACTACATGGTCTTTATAGGAAGCCAGATATAATAAGAACAGTTAAGTCTCGTAGGCTGCGATGGCCAGGACATGTAGCACGTATGGGGAATGAAAGACTTGCATGGAAGCTTCTTGTAGGAAAGCCAGAGGGAAAACGCCCAGTTGGTAGACCAAGAATGAGGTGGGAGAACAACATTAACTATGATTTGAGGGAAGTAGATTATACAGGGAATGATTGGAAAGCATTAGCTCAGGATAGGGATGTATGGAGAGCTTATGTCCGCGCGGCCATGAACCTAAGGGTTCGATAGTGCCAGTGAGTAAGTATTATTATTATTATTATTATTATTATTATTATTAAGAATAAAGACTTCTGTCAATAGAAGTATTTCAGCAGATATTAATCGGGGAGTAAGAAAAGGGTGTACTCTTTTGCCTACTCATTTTAATACTGATATTGACAACATCATAAAAATTGGTTAAAGATTTTAAATAATATTTTAACTATTAACCTGTGGCACAAGGGATAAAACATTGACTTTTTATCGCTTCTCGAATCAGCGGGGCTGTAGAACTATATGCTACTTCGTTTAACAATATTTTAGTTTTAATAGAAATATGATGTTCGTGATTAAAGAAAAAACGATGAAAGATAGACTAATAAAAAGTTAGTTTGACCTAATCCGAGATTTAATTGAGTACAAGTCTATCCCCGTGGTGTAGTCGATGGAATCCCTACCTTCCACTCCAGCGACACGGGTTCGATATCGGCAGGGTAGCGAATTTTAAATCTGCATTTTGCATTTATATTCTATGCTTATGTTATAAAAATGTAAAAAAAATGTTAAAACTAAAGGGATAAATAATACAACGAAAAAAGCTGAAAATAAGAAAGATAAGTCGCCGTATTCTTAAAAAAAACTAGATGGAATTAAAACCCTGAGTGGAAGTTATCAGGATTTATTCAACAGATAAGAATATAATTAAAATGACCAGTAGTCTTAAAATATCAAATTTATTCACATGAAATTAATTATACTTTAAAAGCGAAGAACTGGACACTAAATTACATTATAGTTAAATGACGTAAGAATAAATCAAGGTTCCACATAGTATAAATCTTAATTTAACATATTATACTTCACTGGATATATAGGCATATGTATAGCTATAGTGAAAGAGAGACATAAAGTAAAAGAGAGAGAGAGAGAGAGAGAGAGAGAGAGACAGAGACAGATATTAAAAAAACAGACCGATATTTAGAACAATTTAATATAACTGTATTCTATTGTTTTAATTCAGTTCCCTAAAATTTATTCTCCATAAAAATTGAATTAATTTATTAACAGTACACTGATTTTAATGTATGGTATGTATTTAGGCTATTATATAGCATGAAGGTTCCTAGATTAGACGCTAAAAATATTCTATGAAATAACTAACGGATGTGTATATTTAATTTAAATAAGGGTTATGTTAATCTTTTATTAAAGATCTGAACATCAATCACATTTTGAACTAAATACAGAATTTATTCTTTGAAGTCAGACATGAATATACATACGTCAATGATGAAGATGAAAAGGGATGAATCCGGCAATCTTATTTGTCTATAAATGTGGGAGGAGGTAATTAATATTTAGGTTCAACACAAAATTGAAATAAAATGACCGTAAGATAAGAAAATTCAATAGAGTATGTGTCATAGACAATGCAGAAATAAAGGAAGCTGTCGTAGTAAATAATGAAAGCCGACGATGTGATGCGTTCGGAATTAAATGACCACGAACAAAATTGCAATGTGAAAATAAAAGCAGAGGCCAGATAAGGAACAGATACGAGAATTAAGTCCAGTAGGAACACAAAATCAAAACGATTCAATGCACGTATAAAAGTCGTTTCCCCCCACTATTTTTTTCGGCCCGTAAGGACCAATGCTACACAAACGAGTTCCTAACTAATGAGGCAGAAGGCTGATAACTGCCCCCGTCTCGTTAGGCTGTCCCGCCGGGCAGCACAATACTGCATCCAGCACGTGGGTCTGATGGGCCCAACCGATGCTGACATGGAAAACAATAGAAAACACAAGCAAGTAGGAATATGATCGATTCCATCACGGGAAATGAGTTTCTGGATTTGCAAACTCTATACTGTAGATGAGGACTCCATGCTGTTGTACCTGCAATAGGCAATGTGCGTATTACATTCATTCTGTCAAACCCTTCGTATAGCTAATGTCAGTTTCAATATTGCAATGCTGGATATTATTTTCTCTCATTCTCTATTCCTCTCTCTTTCTCTCTCCTTTCTCGTCTCATCCTACTCTCCCGAAAATTCATAATAATATATCATAGACGTAAACAATTGGATTGTTCTGCTATGTAACAACGAAGCATGTTTTCAAATATGAGTAACAAGCTAAGCGAGTTTTGGAAAATGTCTGCACCTCACCCTCCCTCTCAATGTAACATGTATGTTTTCCCTCGCAGTACAATTCGGTTACGGATGATAGGCCTTTATCATTATGGGGGAAAATGGATTGATGTACTGACAGATTGTATGTTTTATCAAACGTGGTGTAATATTTCTAAGCAATGATTGCAGTGATGGATGAGATATTCAGGAATAACAGAGATATCCTCTTCAAACCCATTCGTTTTGGATATAAAACACTCAAATTAATCGCTTATTTATTAAGGCATTTTGTAATTACCAGTAACTTAAGTAATATTCGTAACAATATCCATTGCAGTAGATGTAGAAATCATGAAATCTTGAAATCAAAGAATGAAACTGAGTGGGCCTTTAGCCTAAATCAGGGGCGGGAGTTACGGACGACGGTGCGCTTACACAAACATTGCCGCACTGACTACAGATAAGAGAAAGTACAAACAGTTCAGTGTTGTGTCTTTTAAAACGTATATATTATAGAACTCATTTCCGTTAAAGGCTGAGTCAACCACATGGCCAAAATGCCGCCAGAAGGTTCCGAAAGTTCAAAAGTATTGACCCCCCCACCCTCAACCTTACAGCTTGTAGTGTATAGTATTGACTTAACTACTTCGCTACAGCAGTTATTGTGTGTAAGTTAGTATAGGTGTATATATCCACATCTACAGGATTAAGATTGCCAGTTTTCTGAACACTATGGAGTTATACCACCATGTTTTTAATTTTTTTTTCGCATAATTTTGTTTTTATCCTATAAACAAATAATGAATTTCGTGAAGTCTACTTTCCATTCATATGTGTCCTAATACTTTATTAGCTTTTCGAAATACATATTGATTAATATTTTTTTAAAGTTTGATATGGTTCGAGCAGTAAATATTGTAGTGGTTGAGAATATTCAGTGTGAAAACTTAGTGGTGCATGTGCTATATCACCTCGAGCGGGCACGTGTACTCATCATAGTTCATGCATGTGTGGTCAACATACGCATCAATTCACACACACATGTCAATCTGCAATAAGGTTCATTACACACCGCATATAATATCCTAGACTCAAGTGTCCTTCTTCTCATCTTTCGCATTATGAGAACTACCTAATTCATTATTTTTGTGACTAACATTAATTACAGTAGTTGTTAATTATTTGAATATTAGGTTATTATTATTATTATTATTATTATTATTATTATTATTATTATAACTACTATTTACTCACTCTTACTAGCTAATTCCGAATAACTGTTGATATATTAAGGTCGTTCTCATGAAAATATATTTTTTTAATTTAGGCCTATAGATCTTCATCGATCCTATTTACTAGACACCGAAAATGACCATGCCATATATATATATATATATATATATTTATTTATTTATTTATTCGGGATTGTATCTGTTATTTACACAGGTATCCTCAACCGAAATACAATTTTTTTCTTCCGCACTTCCCGATCTTGTGTGTCTATTTCTGTCATATTTCTCTTTTTTATGTTGTCTTGAATTCCCTTTATCCACGTTGGCTTTGGTCTATCACGTTTCCCTTTTCCAGGAGGTACCCATTTCAATACTTCTAATTTGTTTCTGTGTCCCTTCTTCTCATTATATGCCCATATCATCTTGTAGTTGGATTTCTTCAATCTCTTGTATCCTTTTCTACATTAATTATTACTCTTATTTTATTATTTTGTCTAATTTTGATATTCTTGCCGATCTTCTTAAAAAAGTCAATTTCTGTGACAGATAATTTATTTCTGTGTTTTTGCTTCAACGTTCATGTTTCCGCACCATATAATAAAATACTCTTCACAATTGAATTAGGTCTAAATATTAATAATTTAGTTCTCTAGATTATATTTCTACTCCATAAAATATAATTGAATATGCCAATAACTTCTTTGTCTCTATTATTCTTTTTTAGATAGGCCTATCTAATTCAGATAGTCCATATTTTTGAATTAGTGTCCACCGCTGAGGTCTCGAGGTAGCATGCTACCTTGTCACGCAGCGGGCCCGGGTTCGATCCCCGGTCGGGACAAGTTTCCTGGGTGATGAATTTTTCAGGGCTTTTCTTCACCTGTAAGACAAATGTCAGGAAACTTTAAGGCCCAAACGTCCCCGAACATCATCTGGCCATCATCATCATCATCATTAATATATTCATTAAGTTTAGGATTCAGGCCTCTACCATCATCATCACTAACCATATATCGGGTCAGCCTAACTCCGCCTTCCAGGCGCCCCAACTTCAGAAGTGGGTTACAATAACGCTATGCCAGGAGAGAATACCAGAATGTCGAAAATGATAATGTGGTGGTATTGAACAAAGAAAAAATCTTTTTTGAATTATTGGTCCCTAATACTTAAAATATTCCACTGTTTTAATCTTTGTTCCATTTATTTTTAATTCCTCGGAAAGATCTGTGCTCATATTCTGTTTTATTATAATTAATTGTTAAACCTCATCTTGAGTATTCTTACTCTAGTTTCCTACCCATATATATTTATTGATGTTATAATTAATTTTTGACATTGAGCAATGCAAGCCTAATATGACATGAAAAGAAAAATAAATGCTTCAACTGGGATTTGAACCCGGACCTCTAAATTAATATTTCAGTGCGCTGCCACTAACGCTATCCAAGCAATTCTGGAACAAACATTTATTTTTCCTTATATATTGGCCATAGTAATTCTGCCCGAAGGCAGGTCCTTCACTGCAATCATAGCATTTTCATGCTATGCTTGCAGCTTTACTAGGGAATTGTAGGTGTGGCAGCTTCCCGTTGCTTTCCACACCGGTGAAGGATGATGATGATAAGGATGATGGCCATATGATTTCGGGGACCATTTGGGCCTTAAAGTTTTCCTGTCATTTGTCTTACAGGTGAGGAAAAACCCCGATAAAAACCTCACTCAGAAAACCTGCCCGGACCGGGGATCGGACCCGGGCCCGCTGCGTGACAAGGCAGCACGCTACCTCGAGACTACAGCGGTGGACTATATATATATATATATATATATATATATATATATATATATTCTCTATTACGAGAGGTAGCAGGAACTCGGTCTCACTGTCCTCTTGTAGCTACTATAACAAGTAAGCAAATTAATGAGAATCTTTACTTTATAGCATTGACGCTTCTTTTTTCGATGTTATAAATACATTTTTGACATTGAGCAATGCATTGAGCAATACGATATGAAAAGAAAAATACATGCTTGAACGGGAATTTGAACCCGGACCTTTGAATTGATATTTCAGTGCGCTGCCACATACTATCCAAGCAAACCTAGCACAAACATTAATTTTTCCTTACTGGCTATATATTCTTTAGTAGAAGTCAGGAGAATTGAAATTAATATATCAATTTTCTGCTTTACAGTAAGTCGGAATGTTTTCATTCATGCATACATATATGATATTTATGTCTATTTGCAGAGCTAATAGAGTAAATATATTATTCATTGTAAAATATTTTTTTAAATGTTTACATTTTCATACACTAGTCCTTCGTCATAGCCTAATCGGTAGTGTCCTTAAAAATTAAACTGCGATCCGCGTTCGATTCCCGGCAGGACCGCTTCGGTGGCAATAACGGTTATCATGTTTGACTAGCTTTCGAAGAGTCCAAGTTCAGTTTCAGGTAAATACCTTTTTTTCAGTAGGCTTATAGTGCTTACTGTCTGGAAAAGACTTGCGGGATCACAATAGTAGCTACTTGATACGAGGAAACATGTTGTCAGGGTAAGACAACTAAAACTAAGTTTGAGGGATTATTCTACGCTATATAAAATGATTGCCTGTAGCCTACTGTCATTTGCTACTCAGTGACAGCAAATAATTCATCGGTCTTTGATCCTAGGACCAGTTGTGCTATGGAGAAAACTGAAATTAAGCTCTAGGGAATACTCCACGTTAAAAGCGATTGTCTGTACTGTCGACTGCTAACAAGTGATCTACTTGAACGGTCTTGGGTCCTCGGACCTGTTGTACTACGGATATATTTGATTTACTCTTGTATCCCATAAATATAAGATTTATTATTAATGTTATTGTTTTAAAAAACGTGTAAACCCTTCAATAATAGAGTTTTAAACGATTATTTAATAGGGTATCCCTTAACACGCATTACTTGAATGTCCTGGGACTAGGGTAACACATATGAGATTTAACATGAAAAAATACAATGCAATCGCCTTATCCATTAAGCTCTTGGAGACCAGCCATATCATAGTGATGGGGTAAAGGAGGTTTTTACTTTAACGAGATTGGAGAGCACCTAACATTCGATGTACAGGAGGGTTTAAAAAATAGGTGGGGTTGCGTAGGACATGACGACCGGGCCTCCATTCTCTCTAACGGCCGATTGGTTCGAAAATCGAGGGGGATGATTAATGTCACGTGACGGACACACGTTTCTCCCTATGGAAAACTCTAAACATGAGATCAGGGATAGAACCATTTTAAAATGGAAAAGGGTGTAGGAGCGGTTATATTCGTCTCTCTCCAGCTGCCACGACACCCCCTACACACCCCACATTACATCCTTAACCGTATGTGCGTATGAACTTATAGTCCGTCAACTGAAAATATCAAGCCCTTACGTTGTAAAAAAGAAAATCGGAGTAAAATAAGTACTTTATAGCTACTTATTAGTGAGAAATGTGTAATTTATTAGGAAGAATATAGATAAATGGGAACAAAACGGAATACATTGTCTAATTATTTTACAGATATAGGCGTATATTTCCTTTAAAAAATCAACTACCTAGATGCTATAAATCATAAAAGTTGAAAAAAAAATAATTAAAGCCTCGTATTAATTATATATAGTCTAATGTCACTTTTACAATTTTCTTTAGGCCTGTAACTTAACAAACTTTAACTGGAGTATCTGGATATCGATTAGTTACTCTAACATCAAAACCCATTAATAAAGTGCTTACAGAAGAGAGACGAAAACATTAGTGCATTTAGAAAATTACAAAGGCTACAATGAGCTACACGATTTTAATGGGAAACTAGATCTATTACGAATAGTTCAATCTCGCGCACTGCGAAGGATAGGACAAGAGGAAGGAATGAGAACTGAAAGAGGAACATGGAAAATTCTTGTAGGGATATCAGAAGGAAAGTGCCCAATAAATAGGACACGAATGAGGTTGGAGAACTGCATTAATCATGATTTGAAGGAGATCATTTATGGAGGAAATGATCAAAAACATCAGCTCAATAATAGCAATGTATGGAGAGCTTATGATCGTGCGGCCAAGAAATTCCTGGTTCGATAGTGCCAGTTAGCCAGTTAGTTACCTATTAACATCAAATTCCATACAATTGCAACGCAGAGGGTGATATATTAACAAAATAACAAGACATATTTTTGAGATTATAATTAAACTTACCGAAAAGAAGAGAAGCAAGAAACAGGGAAAATAGGAGGCTTTACAATTAGGAATCAGGTGAAAGAAGAACCAACAAAATTGCAGGTAGAAACAGGAGGGAATATAGGCCTAAGGAGAAAAAAGGTGATATAAGATTTACGAAGGTCCAAGAAACCTGAGATAGAAATCGGAAGTTTCTTGGTGCATTTTTTTATAAATCATAAAATAAAATACACATACCGGTAAATAATTAAAATATTGAAAGTCTTAATTTTGAAGATATTTCTTCTTCTAGACATAAATGTTGTATTTTTTTTTAAATTATATTTTAATTCAACAACAGATAAATCTTAAATTCCGTGGACTTATGAAAGTTAGATTAAGCTTATTTAGTTTTTAGGATTTCAATCAGATACAAATTTTACCAATTGTGTTTTCTGAAAAAAAGAAGTAATGTTCACAAAAGCATCTGACCTCTCGAAATTATAGTAGCCTAATTAAAAAATAAATCAGAGCGCTGTGAATTATGTTTAGATCTAGATAGCCTAATTTCCCTCAAATTCATTTTTCGAAAAAAATATTAAGCTGTGCTGCATATAATTAAGAAGCAAAAAATGATTTCAGTAGTTCAGTTCTTGGCGATAGAACACGAAGTTCGATCGTAAATTGATGGATGAAATTCAGTTACCTCGGTCTTTATTGAATTTGTGTTTTAAAATAGGGCTTTCATCATTGTTCAAAATCTATGTGCAAGTGTAGAATACTATTATGAATGGAAATCCCGTAGCATTTTTTACTTTCCTCGGGAACAGATAAGCCAACATCCTATGATCATACATTACTCTTTTTAAAGTATTCATGGTGTTAAGAGAGAGAAAGAAGAAAATTAACACAGTTTATTATTTTAACATGTCCGAAAATTAGTAACAGCAGAAGCAATTCATTCTGGAGTAGTAACACGAAAACTTAGCATTAGATAACTATTCTCATTTAAATACTTCCGAAAATGTTAATATTGCTCTGCTTAATTTATGTAAACATATACACATACCATTCATCCATAGTAATTCTGCCCGAGGGAAGGTCTTTCACTGCAATCATAGCACTTTGATGCTATGCTTGGAGCTTTTAGGTGTGGTAGATTCCCGTTCCTTTCCACACCAGTGAAGGATGATGATGATAATGATAAGGATGATGATGATGATGGCCATATGATTTCTGGGACCGTTTGGGCCTCAAAGTTTTCCTGGCATTTGTCTTACAGGTGAGGAAAAACCCCGATAAAAACCTTACCCACAAAAGCTGTCCCGACCGGAGATCGAACCCGGGCCCGCTGCGTGACAAGGCAGCACGCTACCTCGAGACCACAGCGGTGGACTATATACATACATAGGAACCATTAATAAAATGTATTGTAAGTGACGAATTCATGATAAACAATAAGATGAACTTTTAGAGTAATAATAATAATAATAATAATATTAATAATAATAATAATAATAATAATAATAATATTAAATAGACCTAATAATGCTCTATTTTAGCTGGCACAGTTAAGGCCATAAGGCCTTCTCTTCCACTCAACCAGCGAATAGTAAAATTATACAAAAATTACATATTTATTAGCATTTGAAAATATTATTAAAATGTAGACTAAACAAAAGTCAGTGGGGATGTGATCTAATACTATCTAATACTAACAAAACATGAAATATAACAAAATTAAATAATATGAAATGAAGTAAGTAAAGCTTCTTAGATGAATATTTATAGGTTTATACGAAATGCTGAATGCAGTTAATGTTTACATTGTGTCGAACTTAAGACATCAGTTAATTTGGATTTAAATAATGATAGTGAATGATAGTCCCTCACATGACTGGGAAGTGAGTTCCATGCTCTAGTCATAGATATTGTGTAAGATTCAGAGTATAGACAGGTCATGTGCTGTGGTCCGAAATTGTGATTTTGAAAACGCGTTGATAAATAACTTGGTAAATACGTGTGCAGAATATGAAATAGTAAAACACGTGAATATAAAGTTCTTCTATCATTTAGACGTAGTCATGGTAATGATGGAGACACGTGGTCATAACGACGGAGATTGAATACAAATGGAATGCACGCATTATGAGCACGCTGTAGTCTGTCAGATAGGCCTAGATCAGTTATCAGATTGGCCAGTAATACGTCGCAGTAATCGATGTGTGATATTACAAGAGTCTGTACAAGTATTTGTTTTAATTTCGTGGGAAGGAAGTTTTTAAACCTATTTGGGTATAATTCACCTGGATTTTCCAGTCTAGGTATAGGTCCATGTGGATAACCAGATGTTTTATTACTGAGCTGTAGTGGATGTTTTTGTTATGCAGGAGAATGGTAGGGATATTTTCGTAATTTTTAATGCTTTGTATTCGTCGATGTCCTATAATTTGCACTGTATCTTGTCAACATTAAGATTAAGTCCCTGTTTCGTCCACCATTGGGAAATATATAAAGGATTGTCCGATTTAAAAACAGTTCAATAAAAAGCTTACTAAATATATAACACATAACCGTGTTCCACGTACACTCTTATTATTTAGCACTTTCTTTAGCAAGCTAATTAATTAATTAACTTACAGGCTATTATTGTTATTTTTATTATTACTATTACTATATATTTTTTTGTTCTTTCCTTGTCAACTGTATATTATGTAACCAATGCATATTACTTACTTACTTACTTACTCACTGGCACTATCGAACCCGTAGGTTCATGGCCGCGCGGACATAAGCTCTCCATACATCCCTATCCCGAGCTAATGCTTTCCAATCATTCCCTGTATAATCTACTTCCCTCAAATCATAGTTAATGTTATTCTCCCACCTCATTCTTGGTCTACCAACTGGGCGTTTTCCTTCTGGCTTTCCTACAAGAAGTTTCCATGCACGTCTTTCATTCCCCATACGCGCAACATGTCCTGCCCATCGTAGTCTACGAGACTTAACTGTTCTTATTATATCTGGCTTCCTATAAAGACCATGTAGTTCATTGTTATGTAGTCTTCTCCATTCACCCGTCTGCTCATCTCTCTTTGGTCCAAAAATTTTCCTAAGAACTTTATTCTCAAATACTCGTAATCTCCTTTCCTCCCTTAAAGTAAGAGTCCATGTTTCGCATCCATATAATATAACTGGTAGAATAATAGTTTTATATATTTTCAGCTTAACGTTTTTTGAAAGGAGTTGGGACATCAAAAGTCTCTGCAATGCATAATAGCATGCATTTACAGAATTGAGCCTATGTTTAATTTCTTTGTGCATCTCATTCTTATTTGTGATTATTGTTCCTAGGTATTTGAATTCAGCCACTTCCTCAAAATATCCCTCATTTGTCATTAGCTGTCCATTTCCATTATATACTGAATTTCTACGTGTGACCATATATTTAGTTTTACTGATATTTACTTCCAGTCCTAATTTCTTAGTGTTACTCAATAGTGTGTGCGTGTTGGCCTTTAGTGCCTCCTCGCTATCGGCCAGTAGTACTACATCATCAGCATAAACTAACAGCTTATTAATACCATTCAGTTGTAAACCTTCCTCATTATCTAAAGATTTAATGGCATGCTCTAGTACAAAATTAAATAGTAGAGGAGATAGTGCATCTCCTTGTTTCAACTCATTCTGGATTTCAAAAGTGTCTGAAAACTGTTTATGCATATTATGTATTATTAATCAAGTTGTAGATAATTCGTGGTTGTTATTGTATGTATAATTTAATTCTGGTGATGGTGGAAGAGAAGATCTTACGGTCTTAACTCCATCGGGTAAAATAAATAAAAATAACAATAATTTGGATTCTACACTGATGACTAACTTTCTATATAATTTAGATTAATTTTATAATATAAATTTATAATTAGTTTTGAATTTTTATATTTACGTTCTAAATATTTCTATGTCTATTAATACAACATAAATAAGTTATCAATATATCTATTAATGTAGGGCTACATGTATTAAAAATATTTCGAACTGCAGAGGAAATGAAGATCATAATACACTATTAACCAAAGTTACAACTAATTTTTACTTCCTATTGGGATATCATCAGATCTAATTACGCCAGTTAAAGTAATCAAATATAGGACAAAGAGGAAGTATACTCAATCGTCTATGAAATCAAATAAATACTGGTATATAGATAACTCATTATATCTAAATTAATTGTAAAATGTGTGATTTTGCAAAAGTTTAGGCCTACCTATGATACTAGTAATCTTACAAGCTAAATAAAAATGTAGAAAGGAAAATTTCATATGAAATTATCATATGAAGAAGTATCTTAATAAGTATGCAATTAGTAGACGAAATGCTGGTAAATTGTCGAACCTTACTTTCAGTTAACCAACTATACCATTCACAAACGTATGGGTACCCATTCTTTAATACGACACTAACTTTTCCCAATGCTAATGCAACTACTTTTTCAGTTGTGGGGTTGGAGGGGTTGTTTTTTTTAACACAGAGAGTGGATTGCCTATATCTACACATGCTGACTAAATAAATAGGAAGTGAAGAGTAATAGTGTGACTGCTTAAATAGCGTCATGGATGTAATTGAATTTGTTTGCCAGAATTATTTGAAGCCCGCACAACATTGCTAAGTAGAGAGTCCAAACCAATTTTCGTCACATGTTACAATGGGCATGCAGAATAATTTGAATAATTACTTAAAAAGCCTTTGCATACAATGAGCCGCACTTATGTTTATAAAAAGTTGATCCGTTTGTTACTAGTACAAGCATGTTAAGAGCATTGTACTGAACTATCATGCGAGTAATGATCCTAATTATACCTCGTGGCTTTGTAGTCTTTGTACTCCCATGTACTCACAACAAACAATCGATTAGGTATGCGTTCGATTTTAAACTAACATTTTAAAAATGACATAACATGTCATTAATTATTGCATATAATCATTCATTATTATATAGTGACTAAATGAAATGCAAAGTTGAAGAAGCAGGTAGTCCTAATTCAAAATAAATAATTATAATCAGCTTCATTGAATAAGCCTTTAGAGGCTTGTTCCGATCTCATTCTTTTAACACTATTAGGTCAATTTTGTCCACGTTCCACCAACTATTATTCTACCTTTCAGTTGTCAATTTGGGTGTAAGCCCTTCTTTCATTCTTAGTGTATGTTGTTTCCAGACATTTCAATATTTTTTATTCTCTCTGTTAGTTTAAATATGTAATTCCCCGATTTTATAGGTTTATATAGGGCCTACACTTGTTTTCTTATCCAATAACGTGTACCACTACAATTTTTATTTATAGTGTTATGCCTCAGGGTAGGTCCTTCACTGCAATCATAGTATTTTTTGTTGATGTTATGCTTTGCAGCTTTATTAGGGAATTATAGATGTGGTAGCTTCTCGTTGCTTTCCACACCGTAGATGATGATGATGGCCAGATGATGTTCGGGGACCTTTCGGTCCTCAAAGCTACCTGACATTTGTCTTACAGGAGAGGAAAAACACCGGGAAAAAATCTCACCCAGGAAGCTTGTCCCGACCGGGGATCGAACCCGGGCCTGCTGCGTGACAAGGCATGCACGCTATCTCGAGACCACAGCGACGGGCTACCACTACAATAACAAAAATAAATCTAATTTCTTGTGTTTTAAGTTCTAGTTTAGACACCGCCATAGTTCTAAAAAAAATTCATTTCTTCCTTTTTTTAATTCTCTTTAGCCACCGCTATAACTTAGTTCTCAAAAATCTAATTTCCTGCTTTTTAAATTATTATCCTTTAGTCACGGTTTAAAAAAATCATATCTGCAGTTTCAATTCTCTTTCTTTTTTTTTTTTGGTCGAAATATAATAAGTATAAATATAATAGGCCTATTACTTAGGGCCTATAACAGATTAAATGGGATGGAAATAAACAATAGTTTAAGAAAAACTAAAACAACACGCTTAATTAGAAAACCAAACTAAAAAATAAATAATAGTTTAAAAACTAAACTAACACGCTTTATTTGAAAACCGAACTAAAAAATGAAAAAAAAAATTAATTTCCAACACGCTTGGGATAAAATTAAAGTGGTCAACAAAATAATCATATCCGACACATCTAGAATAAAATAGAGTTATCTACAAAACATAATTTTACCGTCAAAAGCGTGGGGTGCTCTATATCAATTAACATATTTGATAATAAACAGATATTGGTAAAAGTAAAGTCTCTAAGAAGAAAACGTAAAAACCATAAAAAGCACCCGACGCTACTCTCTCCCTCTCTCTCACTTTTTATTAAATGATATACAAATTTATAATTTTATTTTTTGAGAATGTTATGGGCCTATTTATTTCATGTTATCAACTATTTAGAAGCTTATGGTTGTTACTAATATGAAAGACATTCCTTTTAAACGCATTGCTTGTGAGAAATCTACAATAACAATTAAAATCACTGTATAATTTTTTTAATAAATTTAAAAAAATACACTGGTATCGTAGGCCTACTATATCATCACCTATTGAGGCTGTAGGATATTGAGGTTTCGAAAGCATAGAGAATCCAATTTTAAACATAAAAAAAATTTTAATTCTTATAGGTCTAGTCTAATCAACAGCCGCTGCAAGTTAGAATTATTGGATATCTACGTGTTGTCCTGATTTGAAAGTAATATTTATACCTTGAATCATAGTTTTAATGCTTCTAATGCCGTATGTTGATGATCATTAAATTCGCCGACCTTAGGGCACTTTTGAAGTTACGACTTCTAGCCCATTACAGAGAACCTCCGAGAATCTTCTTCGAGAGACTAATTAAAATAAATATTTCACGATTTCACAGAAGACATAGGCCTATAGGCAATATGTGTAGTCGTAGGCCTATATGTGGGTAAATTTTACCTGAACACTCTTAATGATATTCTGGAGCTAGAATACTTACCGGAATTTAAATGATAACGATTAAATTGAATTAATTTGAGAGACTGTCACTGGTGAATATTTTTTTGAATAAATTGTATTTTCTGAACCCACGATCAATTTAGCATAAATTAAATAAAAATAAATCAAATTAAATTATTATTATTATTATTATTATTATTATTATTATTATTATTTATTATTATTATTGCAGAGGAAACAGACCTTTATATGATTGATTGACTTACTAAGCATCTCCGTACGTCCCCATGGGGTCATGGCTACTCCCTTGCGTGAATATCTTAACCAAGCTAATTTAGTTACGGTTATTTCTCTATAGATTTCTATGTGACATGTGGTCTGCAGAACGATTCGGAGAGACATCTAGAAACCAACTGATTAGTTACTCGGTTGGGGGAGCTGATTAAATTTTGCTCACAGGCACTAATTTAGACTTGAGGTTCTTTTATGAGCCCGAGAATCTTCATAATCGGGATCCATGGCTTAAAGTCCCTCTTGGAGGATTTTCCCTTGGATTTTTAGATTATTGAGGGAAGTAGATTATACAGGGAATTATTGGAAACTTTAGCTCAGGATAGGGATGTATGGAGAGCATATGTCCGCGCGGCCATGAACCTACGGGTTCTATAGTGTCATTGAGTTATTTAGTTATATGCACATCAATAATTCAAAATACAATATTGTACGGAATCGAGACATAGAAATAACAGAATTTAAAAATAAAACTTTTAGCTATCGAAATGGACTTTCTAAGACTTAAAAATGGAGAAGAGAATAAGTAGAGATATTAGGTAACAAATGAAGGAAGATACAAATTTAGACCATATAGGCCTAGCTTATAGCTAGTTGTCATGGTATAGCGCATGAAAAGAGTAGTGGATTCAAGGATTCCCAAGCAAGTTGTGGACAGAAACATAAAAGTTTGATATAGGCCTAGTCAAACTTGAATAGAGGAGATGCATTTTCAAGTAATTTAATTATTTCATTCTATTTCATTGGTTCTTATAATTCAGGCGAGATCATTGTCAACGGTTTAATATGCAATTTTCTATCCATTCTTCAATGACCAGCTCCTATTGGAATAATGTAAATAATTTAAATATTAGGCCTATTATGTTTGTAATTATAAACAAATAAATTCCACATTATATGAAATAAAAAATTGTGCATTCCAGAAATTGAATTTTTTCACGAATTCCTTCAGAAATTATGCTCAAATTGTATACATAGAATCTCAATTTAAATTCCTGTAACAAAATAACTATGCATGGTAGAATTACATTTTATACAATGCCACTTTTTAACAGATATGCTAATGCCATTAAAGACGCAATTCAAAGCTGGGCGTGAACTAACCGACAAATTTTCCTTAGAGATCTCTTATTTCAACCTTGAGGACCCTTTTACTTGCTGCAAATTTACGACACGGGACCAATGGCTTGACTTCCTTCGAAGGATTTGAATCCGCGAATCTCGGAAACAGAGACGAGCACAGTAATCACTAGTCTCCCAGGCCGATTTTAAGTAAAGTAATAGTTTATTACATTTTAATCAGTGTTGGATCAAGAAAGACTAGCTGATGACTAGACCTAATGTCACCAAGATAACGTCTGAAATATGGTTGCAATCGCCCCTAGCCTGTTGTGAGCAATGAATTAAACCAGCTAAAATAAATCGATATCGGTGTTTAGGACCAAAGTTACCTTGATTTGATTATAAAACACCACTTTTCCTACTCAAATTGCAATGTTATTTACACGAAAAGAATATCATTCAGCTATCCATCTAAAACCGATTTAACATTGTAAACACATAATTCAGTGTCCAATGTTCATGTTTTCTTTTTCTTCTTCTTCTTCTTCGTCACGGTTTAGGCTTTTGCTAGCCTGTTCCGGCTTCAAATTGCTGCTCTTTTCAACTTTTCTTTGGTCGTCCCACACTTCTTCTTCCTCTTGGTGAATAGTTGAGTGCTGATGTTAGTATTCTGTTCTCAATCATCCTTGCTAAGTATTCTTTCCAGTTTGTTCTGTATTTCACAATTGTTGTGTTTAATTCCTCTACTTTTAGTTGCTGTCTACGTGTTAATATTGCATTTAAATTTCTTCCCCAGCCTTTTCCATTACTTCATTGTCCTGTTATTTTATCTCTTTGTTTCTTTTTATACCCTGTACCCAAATATGATCGCGCACTCTGTATACTGGCGGATCCTTGACGCCATTGTTGTACTTGGGAAAACAAGAGATGACTTAAAAATATCGACTCATCTGTTATTGTTGAAGATGCATTTCAAATGTGAATTGCACTCAACGTATAAGAGATTTTAAGTTAAACTGAACTTAATACTGACTGCAAAATTATGGACTGTAGCACACTACAGGAATTATCTCAATACTGATACAAGCAACAGAATCATCGTTCTCATTCAGTTCCGTACTAGGGGTTGGTATGTAGAGTAAGAGGTAGCACTTAGGCTATAAGACGACAAATAAGTAATGGTCCCCAACCGCCAGTTAGCAGTACGTGAACTATAACATTTGGTCGGCTCTCTTCAACCTCTCGGTTGTTCTACTGTATAGGGTGATTCAAAATTTACTTTACAACTTTACAAGCTTATAGAAATTTATTTAGAAGACCTACAGAATTGGTTTTAATGTCATATGATAGCACAACTCATCAAGTTTTCACCGACATAGTTTTATAGTACCTAGTTCTCTCACCGCGTGCGCTAACGTAGTTCATATCAAAATGGCTGCTTTCACAGGTGTCGAGCGTGCTCATTGTGTGTTTTTGTTCGAAGAAACTAAATCTGCGACAATTGTTCAGCGTAGATTTCGTACCCAGTATGGTAAGGATCCTCCTAGCAGGCCAACAATTTATTCTTGGCACCAAACATTTGTTAGGACTGACTGTTCTGTTAGTCATTCCAAGCATACTGGCCGTCCACGTACGGCTGAAGCTGTGGTTGAACAAGCGAGGGATAGCTTTGCTCGGAGCCCTAGCGCACGCGGTGAGAGAAGTAGGTACTATAAAACTATGTCGGTGAAAACTTGATAAGTTGTGCTATCATATGACATTAAAACTAATTCTGTAGGTCTTCTAAATAAATTTCTATAAGCTTGTAAAGTTGTAAAGTCAATTTTGAATAATCCTGTACATAACCAATGTAAACCCTCTACTTGTGCCCGGCGTAATACCAGGTTGAAAATGAGAAGAGATGAAGGTATATGATATTCAATAATGGCGGCTGATCAAGCCTGTCATACTATCGCAGACGAAGATGAAATGAACCGAAATAGACGTTTTAGAGAAATGGTAGAATTAAGTTTCTTTGTAGGGGAAAACGGTAGAACCCTCAAAATATCTTTCCTGGCTCTAATTCGCCCACCATGAACCCCAAATGGAATGACTATGACGCGAACTTGGGTCCCACAGGCGGAAGATTAGTAACTAACCACTTGTGCC
This sequence comes from Diploptera punctata, assembly GCA_030220185.1. Lineage (NCBI taxonomy): Eukaryota > Metazoa > Arthropoda > Insecta > Blattodea > Blaberidae > Diploptera > Diploptera punctata. The sequence goes on along the minus strand of JASPKZ010003044.1, from coordinate 3,674,462 downwards.
ATGGAGCCGCTATATTTCTAATAGGCTATAGAAGTTTTTACTCCCGTTTTAGTTTTTATTACATTGATTCTATTATTGTCTTTTTATATTAAAACTGATCTCCAAAAATATATTTCCATGTAACCTATACACCTAATATTTAGAATTTGTTTTAAACTTTAAATGCCAAGTTTCTGACTCATATTTGTTTGCTTCTTAGTGCATGGTTAATACAGAAAGATTAGTTATATTCAAATAACACTATTAAAATGAGGGATTTATCTCTTCTTATGGTTTTTGACTTAGGTATTTGATTGAATTTCTTGATTGAAGTAACTAATTAACATAGTGAAACAGTGTTGGACTACGTGATGATGATTTGAATGCTGGGTTGATTCAATTCCAGGGGATGTAGTGGTACCTGCACACAGCCAGGCGGAGAGTCGATTGAAAACGTGCCTTGAATAATGGATTCAAATAAACACTGGGGGCGCTCTGTCACGAGCCTGGCTTCTGGATTGATTTCTCCTGTAGCAGCATGGTGCCGGCGAGCTCCTGAATTTCAACTATGGTCAAATACAATAACAAATTATTTGCCCAAATTCCTTCTTCTTGTTCCTTCTTTATTAACTTTACTAATAGTTATTTGAATATAGGTAGGCTTACAGAGACGCTAATTAAAATAACTAACTGGCTGGCACTATCACACTTGGAGGATTATGGCCGCGAGGACACAAACTCTCCGTATATTGCTATCACGAACTAATATTTTCCAATCATTTTCTTTGAAATTCACGTATCTCAAATCATAATTAATGTTATTCTCCTACCTCATTATTAGTGTTTTCTTCTGGTTATCCTAAAAGACATTTCCATAACCTTTATTATTTCCATTTCGTCTCACATGCTCTACTCATCCCAGTCCAAGAGTCTTAACTTTTCTTAAAGTATCTGGTATCCCATAAAAATCATCAAGTTCATTGTGTAGTTTCCTTCATTCATTTGCCTGTTCATCTCTCTTCGGATCAAATATTTTCCTAAGTACTTTAATCTCAAATAATCATAAAGTGTTCTCCTATTTAAAAGTAAGAGACCATGTTTCACACCCATAAACCTATAATATTACTGTATCTAATTAAAATATATTAATTATGATAAATCATGCGAATAAAATGAGTAGAGATAAATTAAATTGCATTAATCACGTTAATAAAATAAATGACATATAAAAGATATAACAAATAATTTATACTTACCCATAAGGACCTAAAACTATAGCTGTTCCTATAGTTACAAATACAATTAGAATTCCTGTGGATTAAGTTTGTAAATATTTAAATTATCCATAATATAAGCCTAATTCTCGTTCAACATTTAAGTAAATACAAAGATATGACATATTGATGGGATTGTGTAAGCCCATGAGTATTCAGGATCTGGTAAGAACCAGAATACGGAACTGGGGATAAATATCGTTGGATAGAATTGTCCGGAAGAGATCCAATGAGGAAGTGAAAGCTCTGATAGGGATGGAGGGACAGTTATGAAGGACTATATTACTCACATATTAGTTCTTGGGTTTGTGTTCATTGGGATCTCACGACAGGCAGAATATACAGAAATACATTTAACTCAATTAGATAAGAATAGACCTACCTCGAAAGGGGTCAACATAGAAAGGGAGAGTAGGGCTAGTTAAGAAGAAAAGTGCTCATTTTAGACTATAATTCATTGACAACAAAATGCAGTGTCAATACCTTATCGCTTGCTTTGGAGCTGGTATCATCTGTGAAACAGTGTTAGGTAATAAACAATAATGATGTTGACGATGCAATTGAACTTCTCCCAAGCTTACAACTAAATAACGTGATCGCGGATAAATCCCAGCACAGGCGCTGGAAGGGAAGCTATAAGTCATAGAATGCTAGCGCATGCGCAGCACAATTGCACTTTGTTCGCTGCCAAGCTATTGTTTCTGAGATTGAACTATAGGCCTAATAGTTAGAAATAAAATTATACATTCAACGGAATAAATATTTAAAATGTTTAATGATCCATAATATGTCTGTCCATCGCTGTGGTCTCGAGGTAGCGTGCTTTGTTGTCACGCAGCGGGCCCGGGTTCAATTCCCGGTTGGGTGAGACAATTGAGAACGAGAGGATTCACATAGGATTGTAGGGTCAATTAATAATAGTAATAATAATAATAATAATAGGGTCAATTAATAATAATAATAATAATAATAATAATAATAATAATCAGAGACTAATTCCTGGGATTGAGCTACATCTGGGTTTAGTGAATAATAAGATTTAGAATTATAATACAATATTATACTGTATATCTTTTAGACCCATCTCCTCAACCGTTGAAACATTGAAACATGAAGTCACTGTAGGCCTTTCTGGACTAGTTCCATCAACAGTAAAAATTACGCCTGCATCCACTGACTTCGAATATAAGACTAGCTGGTCCGTTATAACTTTAAATAGTGGGTTTGAAGTACTGGGTGTGTTCTCGTTTAATAGCAAGCCATTACTCATCATCATCATCATTGGCGTGACGGTCCTTTTAGTTTGACATTAGCCTTCCTCATAACAACCATCCATTCTCTTCGGTCAATGGCCTTATTTCTCCAATTTGTTATTCCAATCTTATGTACGTCGTCCATCCATCGCAACCTAGGTCTCCCAACTTTTCTCCAGCATCCAGCTTAGCGTTTGATATCCTCCCGGGCGAACGTGTCTCGTTCATTCTACAAATATGGCCCAACCATTCGATACGTCTAACTTTAATATCTATAACTATATCGTTATCTTTATATAGGTCATATAATTCACGGTTAGTTCTTATTCTCCATGTATCCTTATCCTTAATTTGACCATATATTTTCCTTAAGATCTTTCTCTCCCAAGTGACAAGTCTTGTAGCAGTTCTTTCTGATATGGTCCAGGATTCATTGTCATACACTACAACAGGTTTAATAATTGTTTCATATATTATTTTAACTTTCTTAGGTATATATCTAGATTGTATAATTTTGTTCAAAGATCTTAAACATCGGTTTTTCCTGCTAGTTTTTATTTTATTCCAATATTCCTGGATACCATGGATCCTAGGTACTTAAAATTCTGTACTTCTTCATATGTCGCCCCATTTAATATTCTGTTAGTTCCTCCAAAATCAGAGTTTAAGTTTGTCAAATATTTAGTTTTTTCAGTATTGATTTCTAGTCCTGCTAGTATTGCCTGATTTTCCATTTGAGTTAAAATATAATTTAAAGTCTCTTGACAGAAGAACAATATCATCAGCATATACAAACTATTGTCCAGATCTGTTAAATATTGAGCCACCAGAAAAAGTAGTAAAATTTTCAGTGAATTTGTTTTGTATCCTTACTTTATTATTGTAACAGAAAGTGTCATTTTTGTGAGATTTATAAGTTTTTTTGAGATCATTGTTGGTCTGTTTAAATATTTCCAATTCCTCCAATACGTTGATTCTATTCGGATTATTATCTTTGTCATTTGGCATTAATAATACACTGACTATTATGCACAAAGATAATCCGAATAGAATCAACGTATCAATAATTTGCAAGCAGAGCAGAAAAAATTAAAATCATGATATGGTGATGTCCATTGATTTAATATTATTTTAATTACACGTCAACGAGAATTATTTTATTCTTCCTTCGTTTCCTCAAAACCTAATTTCGTCAATTCAGCAGTCAATGAGTAACATATCAGAAAATAGCCTATACCTTATTTGACATCGAAATAACGTGTATTATCTCATTCCTATATAGACTACTTTACGATAGTTTTGGCCTTATTTTCTAAGAACTTTGTTATTAGATTTCGAATACAAATCATCTTCTTATTCTTCTTCTTAATGTTTTATTAAACACTCCAAGGCGCGACAGGCCTAGAAGGCCTAGAAGCCGATTGCTTGCCTCACATCTACATGTGTTAATCATAGAGATAGACGATCATACCGCCAGTATAGGGGGTGACATGTGGTCAGCTGATTTTCTCACCTGGAGCCGCTACTTATTGTAGCTGCCCAAATACCTCATGATACTGCGAGTGCACCGGTCCCACACTGATCGAAATTCCATGAGAAAATTTCTTCCCTCATGGAGACTCGAACTACCGCAAGTCCAGTGCTCTGTGATAAAATATCTTGCATTAAACACTCAGCTATGGCGCAGGACTCCTGTATTATTAGATCTGAAAACTATTTACGGTGAATATATTTAAATAGCATGGGTGTAACTGTTAGCAAATCTACGAGAGCAATTAGTAGGCCTATAGGCTATAGTATAGATGACATTCAAGGAGCCCGGATCTAAAATCCATGTAGACCTAGAATAGGAATAAAGTTTGAATTGGTTCCAACATTGCTATTTTAGTTTACACACGGAGCTTATCCATTGGACTTCCGACCAAACTCTCATTTTTTAATCCCGAGTCTAGTCAGCAGGGATCGAACCACAATATCCATCCATAGTAATTCTGCCCGAAGGCAGGTCCTTCACTGCAATCATAGCATTTTCATGCTATGCTTGCACCTTTTACTAGGGAATTGTGTAGGTGTGGTAGCTTCCCGTTGCTTTCCACACCGGTGAAGGATTATGGTGATGATGATAATGATAAGGATGATGGCCATATGATTTCGGGGACCGTTTGGGCCTTAAAGTTTTCCTGACATTTGTCTTACAGGTGAGAAAAAACCCCGATAAATACCTCACCCAGAAAAACTGCCCCGACCGGGGATCGAACCCGGGCCCGCTGCGTGACAAGGCAGCACGCTACCTCGAGACCACAGCGGTGGACTAACCACAATATAAGAAGAAAAAAAAATCAGGAAGGATCGTGACTTTATTTGATGATACTGGAAACAAAAAAAAAAATGTGTTTAGGTACTTCAGCAATTTCGATTCGACAACTGTGTAGTATCAGAGATTTGGCAACTAGGATGAAGATGGCATGATATCAATGGAAGGCGAATAGTGGCTAATGATTCGGAACAGAGATCCCATGACAGTCGGAACGGAACTCATGTCGCGCTCATGCGCTTTCTGCTCCAGCTAGAATATAAGAGCTACCGAGCATCTGGAAAGAATAAATGAGACTCAGCAACAGATTTTATTCAAGTTTTTGTATACAATCGCAAAGTAACCCAGCACTTGTTTCCCAAATAAAATTCAACTCTATCAAAAATGAAACTGTAAGTCTAAACTCAACTACATTAAACATTTATTAATTTCAGGATTGTTTCTGTTATTTACACAAGCATCCTCAACCAAAATACACATTTTTTTTTTTTTTTTTCCCCACACTTCCCGGTCTTGTGTGTCTGCTTCTGTCATATTTTTATTCTCCATGTTCTTACTTTAAGGGAGGAAAGGAGATTACATGTATTTGAGAATAAAGTACTTAGAAAAATTTTTGGACCAAAGAGAGATGAATAGACAGGCGAATGGAGAAGAGTATATAACAATGAACTACATGGTCTTTATAGGAAGCCATATATAATAAAAACAGTCAAGTCTCGTAGACTGCGATGGTCAGGACATGTTGCACGTATGGGGAATGAAAGACTTGCATGGAAGCTTCTTGTAGGAAAGCCAGAGGGAAAACGCCCAGTTGGTAGACCAAGAATGAGATGGGAGAATAACATTAACTATGATTTGAGGGAAGTAGATTATACAGGGAATGATTGGAAAGAATTAGCTCAGGATAGGGATGTATGGAGAGATTTATGTCCGCGCGGCCATGAACCTACGGGTTCGATAGTGCCAGTGAGTAAGTAAGTAAGTAAGTTGTCTTGAATTCCCTTTATCCACGTTGGCTTTGGTCTACCACGTTTCCCTTTTCCAGGAGGTATCCATTTCAAAACTTCTTTGTTTGCTTTCTGTGTCCCTTCTTCTCATTATATGTCCATACCGTCTTAGTTGGATTTCTTCAATCTCTTGAATAATATCCTTTTCTACATTCGTTATTTCTCTTATTGTATTATTTTTTATTTTACCTAATTTTGATATTCTTGCCGATCTTCTTAAAAAGTCCATTTATGTGACTAATAACTTATTTCTGTGTTTTGCTTCAACGTCCAAGTTTCCACACCATGTAATAAAATACTCTTCGCAATTGTGTCATATACTATATAAATAAATACTTAATCGCAGAAACATGGGAATTAAAATCTAGAACAGTAAGTAAATTAAATTCAGCATACATGGACTTTTGGAGGCGTTCAGCTGAAATTTCTAGAAGAGATAAAATAAGAAACAGCGTATATAAACAAAAGATGAACGTTCAAAGCTTCAATTGTGTATTTCATACAAAAACAAACAATTAAAAGTGTATGGTCATGTAAAAAGAATGACAGAAGTCAGATTCCCAAGAAGAAGAATAGTGCCACTTAGTAGAAGAAGAAGAGGACGGCCAAAAATAACGTGGAATAATGCCGTTTTGAGCAGCATGAGAGAAAAAGGATTGTACGATGGAGATTGGAATGACAGAGATGTGGAGGAGAACGCCAATAAATTAATTGGGCGCAGGAAGTGTTGTGAAACCTGCTAAATAAATAAGTAAATAAATAATAAATCTTCTTCTTCTCCATCGCGGTTAAACCTCTCATGTTAAAGGTAATTTCACATCCCCCCACGCAACAGTCTGTGCCTTAAAATGACAAGACCTCTCGACAGATGGAGTTTTTTTTAATATTGGAACACACATACTTTTTTAACCACCTGCAGACATGTAGGTTCTCCAAGAATGAGTAATCAGTTAAATCCAGGGCCTCCTTCGAGACAACACAACATTAAGACGAAAAACAACATTCACACACACATTCATACTAAACATGGCCATTATGATGATGATTATGATGGCCAGACGATGTTTAGAGACTGATTGAGCTTAAAGATTCCTGATATTTCAAATACAGGTGGGGAAAACCCCGAGAAAAATAATCATCCAGAAACTTGTCTCAATCGAAGATCGAATCCGGGCTCTTTGCGTACGATGCAGCGACGCTACCCCGATACCGTAGCAGTAGACTCAAATAATAAATAAAAATAATAAATATAACAAGCAAGTCGGTACATAAATAATTTCTATGAATTTTGCGGGTCCCTGCTTAGAGAGGAAAATATTCAAGTTCAAAATACTATTTATAAATTATCCCAATGAAATAAATATAAATTGTAAACAGAACTATGTTTTACTAGGATATAAAACCATTGAATATTTGAATAATCGTTAAATTATTTTGTTGCTCCCTTCCTTACTTTAACTTAGGCTTACCCATAAAATGCTCTCAAATTTGTCTTTTAGGTAACGAAGAAACAGAAAATAATATTATCCAAGATATCTGTCCAGACTGGGGATTGAACCGGGACTCACTGCGCCTGAAATAATGATGCTACCAATAAACCACAACTATTCACATATTTGGTGGATTTAACGTGTTTTATTTCTATAGAAATTCTAGAGCAACCGGAACCTTTATGAATATTATAATAATTATATGCATATCCTAGGAACATTTTAAGTTACCTTGAAATTAACAAAGCGCCATGGAAATTCTAAAATAGATACGTTCTCTACACGTGAAGATTCCTTAACGTGTTACACTTCTCTTTTACACGAGACCGACTGCTACCAACTTCAATTTAGATCCAGGAATTGTCCTGATCAGAAAAAAAAATCGAACTTGGCTGTAAATAAACCGGTAAGTCTCATACCCAGAAATGGATCTGATAGGAAATTGTGGGACACACATAAAAAGAAATTAAAGCAATCTGAAGATTCCAAATCAATAAATAAGATTTTATGTTTAAAATGAAGTAGTTAACCTTATCTGCATAATTATTAACCCTCTCGCATGTTACAATAGTACAAGATACGAAAGAAATGTATATTTACATTATTATGCATTGGGCTTCATCAGAAGAACAATGCAGAGTGATATCCTTAATCTCCTCCAGCCCGCTTCATATTGTGAGTATTGATTAAAATTCAAACATGTATGGAATGACTGCTCCAATCCCTTGGGTTACATGGAAACACCAATTTTCATTAACATAAGCCCAGCAACAGTGTTCCCAATAAATACCTTGACGTTTTAACCTTTCAAGCACCATTCGGCTTCAACTGATATTAACAATAACATAAAGACTTCATAAAAAGAGTTTGAAACCTTATACTAGACTTCCTTCTAATTCTATAGAAATTATAGCGGTTCCTTTCAACTTTTAATGTGACTATTTAACTCATTCCCCAAGTGGCAGCCAATGACCAATCACATTTCAATGAATTGTGATTAACAACCAATCACAGTCGTATTTGACCTCGATTTTATCACTTTAATTTTATCGCTTTCATTTTATCAAGTCGTCTCAGATTATATATATATATATATATATATATATATAGTGCACGAATATAATCAGATTCTGCTTGCGAGATGTAATAGAAAAACAGTTCGTAGCAATTAATTATATCATAAAAAAAGAAACCAGTGTTTACACTTTCTTAAACGTATTATTTCCCAGGAATTAAAGTTGCAGAAAAATATGATTTACATATTTACATCATAGGACATCAGAAATTAATTAATAACCTGTAATGATGTGCTTAATTTTTTCTCCACTAGGGTGCATTCTTTCAATATTGCGATTCTATTTGGCAATAAATATGATCTGGTTGCAGTGATGAACAAATGAAACATAACGTTCCTCATTTGTTTTCAAACATCGCCGTTAACATTAAATGTACATAAATGATAATGATTTGTGAGTAAACAGCTTAATTTTATTCGTTAAATAGTCCTAACAAATGCCACTCTTGATTTCCAAATTCTCTAGATAAATTCACACCTCACTTCGTGAGTATGAATTTATCGATAATTTGGAAATCACTCGTGGCATTACTTATGATAAAAGGCAACAAACCGATATTTCAGTGAAATAAAATTGTTAATTAGATGCAAGTTACACTAATTAACTTACTGGCTGTATCAAACCTGTAGGTTCATGGTTGCACGGATATAACCTCTCCATACATCCCTATCCTGAGATAATGTTTTCCAACCATCCCCTATTTAATCTACTTTCCTCAAATTATAGTTAATGTTATTTTCCCACCTCATTCTTGGTCTACCAACAGTGGTTTTCCTACAAGAAGCTTCCATGCACGTTTTTCATTATCTGTTTGTGCCACATGTCCTACCCATCGCAGTCTACGAGACTTAACTGTTCTTATAATATCTAGCTTCCTATAAAGACCATATAGCTCACTGTTATGTAGTTTTCTCGGTTTCACTGACCCTACTTAATTATAAACTACTGGTATGAACTTCTTCTTCTTCTTCTTCTTCTTATTATTATTATTATTATTATTATCCATTATAATTTAATTTCTCACCTTACAGACACATTTACATGGCCCTAGTTGCCCGAGCCTTATAGTGCGACCTGTCGGGAGTGAGATTTTAAACTTTGGATCATACACCTACTTCTTTGACCACACAAGGGCATGGAGAGCTTCCCCAAATGAGTGCTCAGTTCAATCCGGGGGTCTTCTCCGATACAACATTAGGAGGAAAAATCCATTTACACACATTTATATTGAGACCAGCCTAATGGCTACTGGCCAGTGTTTCTGATTATAGTTCATGAGGTTCCGGGTTCGATTCCCGGTCAAACCATGGTGATTTTTCCTTAAAGGGAATTACTCCTGTGGTTGCCCATGGTCTGGAATGTAGGTTAAGTTTAGGTTTAAGAGCTCTCCTGGCGCTTCATTATCATTTATCACACTACATATTATCTGGGTAACGTAATTCCGCCTTTCAGGTGCCCCAACCTAAAAATGCCAGGGGAGAAAACCAGAAATGTCATAAAAGACAACCTGGTGACATTAGATAATAAAAAAAAATATATTCAACATGGCAAATATATTCAACATGATTATGATGGTCAGATGATGTTCAGAGACCGCTTGGGCTTTAGAGTTTTCTGAAATTTGTCTTACAAGTGATTAAAAACACCGATAAAGACCACTTCACATGAAACTTCTCCCAAGGGGGATCGAACCCGGGCCCTCTGAGTACGAAGGAGCCACGTTACCCCAAGATCAGAATGGTGGACTCGTATTAAACTAAAATATTAATACTATGAATTTATAGTTTAAGGCATAGAACATTGAAAATAAGCAAACACTATACTCGTGCTCGGTATAATTCCAGGTCGAGGTATGAGATAAAATGAAGCCCTTATTATTGGAGTCTATGATATAACTTACAAGGACTACCGGCTGGCCAGGTCTTTTCGTACCATATAAAATAAAGAGAAACGAAATGGATGGCATGAGTATGGAGAAATGGTTGAATGAAGATTTTGCCAGGATAAATTCCGAGAAAAGTTTGCCCTGTCTCTGATTCGTCCACTATGAACCCCACATGGAATGACCGAGATACGAATTCGATTCCCAGAGGTGGAGGGCGAGTGTCTACCATTTTCGCCATGGAACCGCCAAAAAATACATAGCCTATTTATAGTAAATAGGAATGGACGATTTTATTTTGGAAATTAATTGCATAATTTACATAAAAAATCATGCTGAAGTAGGCCTAAATCTGTTGTCAAGACTGTTCTGGGGGGGGAAAAAAAAGCGCATTACAATTATTAAAAAATATACATTTTTCATTACATATTTTGCATAGATTAGTTATAAAACATCACTGTCAATTGCAGATAGTTTTTTTTAATAAAGTTCTGATAACTTCACATTTAATTCTCTCTATCTACATTAATACGAAAAAGTAGAACTGCAGTCCAATGCATAATGGATTGTAGATTTTTTAGTTGGAAAACTTGTAGGAAATATGTCCTAAGATAGTTGAAAATGCATTTGAGAACTGAATTCAATTAAGTCAGGTCCAGGCGTCTAGATACTCAATGCAAGCGCGCCTCTCTTTGTCTACATTTGTCGATCCCTTAGTTGCATACCTACATAAACGCCATGAAGTCTGATCAGAGCGGTATAATGTATTTTTTGCGCGATAGTGCATTTTGCCATACTTACAGCAATGACGACCATAGTTCAGTTCAACCTCCTACATTTCGAGGTTACCAACCTAAACAACTATACTGTAATATTACATATTACAAACCTTGTGCGGGAAGTAAACCACTGCCATTTATGTATACTACTACAATGTAGTTATACCTATACAAAAATATATCCAAAAGGCAGTGTTAATATACATTATTGAAACAAATCACTGCATTTGAAATTAACTGAACTTCATTTGAAACAATATAAAACAATAAATACGTACTTTCCACCATTTTATGACTGATTGGTGTCACGGCCTGCTGTAGTCTCAACTAAAATCATTGCTCACATTCTTAACTTTATTCAGTTGTTTATAATGAACGTAAATGTTTTCAACGAAGATGCTATTATTTTACTATTATTTAATATTTTGAAAACACCATCGCGCAAAAAATAATGTACAACGCACGTTTATGAAGTGCTTTACAGAATCGCGGAAAATAAAACCTAGCCATCGCTCGGTTTTTGAACATTTCCTCGCTTCTGTAAAAAAACCACTTCCCAACCTCGCATCGTAATATACTATTGTCACCAAAATATTTCTACAACAGGATATGCATTTTGAAAGACACAACACTGAATTGGTTTGTATATTATCTTATCTATAATTAGTACGGAAATGTTTGTGTCAACACACCGGCGCAGCGCGGCGTTCTGAGAGTTATGTAACCCAACCCTAAATTAATTAAAAATGGGTTATAATTTGGAGATTAAATAACCATACTCATCCCCCCAACGCACGACTCCTCTAGAAGGCCCTTGATCTACCAGACGGCTGCTAGGCTCACATCCACATGTGTTAATCACACAAGGTGGATGATCATCCAGCCAATGTAGGTGTAACATGTGGTCAGAATGTCGGATTCCCAGCCGGCGCAGCGCGGCGTTCTGAGAGTTATGTAACCCAACCCTGAATTAATTAAAAATGGGTTATAATTTGGAGATTAAATAACCATACTCATCCCCCCAACGCACGACTCCTCTAGAAGGCCCTTGATCTACCAGACGGCTGCTAGGCTCACATCCACATGTGTTAATCACACAAGGGGATGATCATCCAGCCAGTGTAGGTGTAACATGTGGTCAGAATGTCGGATTCCCAGCCGTTATAGTTGTTTTTCACATAAACCTGAAGCCCTTACTTACTGAATCTATCCAAATGCTTCAAAATTCTGTGTGGACACCAGTCTCATATAGGCCGAAATTCCATGAGAGAATGTCTTCTCCCATAGGGACTCAAAAAACAGTGCTTGTCCCTTAGCTCAGCGCCAAGGCGTGAGTCCTAGAGTACGCGGTTGCGGCATCGAATATACATTACTATATAATAATAATCATTAATTTTCTGATGAAGGAGAATTTTACAATAGTAGCCTATATAGTCAACTTCTAGATAGGTGTATGCTATAGGCTACATAATTAGCTACATAGCGATGCATTTTTACAAAATACAGTAATTTGCACGCTGGATACAAAACCCAATCTCTTGAAACAAAACTCATGGATGTTAATGTGTGAAATAAGGACGAGTGTGAGGGAACGAGAAGGGTGAGGGAGGAATGGGTTGGGAATCAACACCGATGATTAGCAATAAATCACCTCAAATTGAGTCCGTAGTGCAGGATATTAGTGAGTCTGATAAACGATAATCCGATTAATCGAGTCGCTTCCATTATCCGCTAAGCTTCTCAGTGTGTTGGAACTGTCATCCTATTGCAAGTAACCTTATCCTAGAAAGAGACAGTTGAAGGGGCTTAGCGGTATTCCAGTAGCGATAATCAAGCGTGACAGAAATTGAATTTTGTGTCACCCGACATGCATTTGCAATAGCCAATACTGTAACATGTTGGGGAAAATCGTGCACAAATGAGGCAACTTTACTGACAACTGATTTTCTAGTTCCGCTAGCAAGATTTGTGATTGAATTTCAATAATTTTCAACCAAAGTTTATATTATTATTTATAATCATTTTATATTTCGAAACATATAGGCTAACTAATTAACTAACTAACTAACTAACTCACTGGCACTATCGAACCCGCAGGTTCACGGCCGCGCGGACATATGCTCTACATACATCCCTATCCTGAACTAATGCTTTCCAATCATTCCCTGTATAATCTACTTCCCTCAAATCATAGTTAATGTTATTCTCCCACCTCATTCTAGGTCTACCAACTGGTTTTCCTACAAGAAGTTTCCATGCACGTCTTTCATTCCCCATTCGTGCCACATATCCTGCCCATCGCAGTCTACGAGACTTAATTGTTCTTGTTATATCTGGCTTCCTATAAAGACCATGTAGTTCACTGTTATGTAGTCTTCTCCATTCACCTGTCTGTTCATCTCTCTTTGATCCAAAAATTTTCCTAAGAACTTTATTCTCAAATACTCGTAATCTACTTTCCTCCCTTAAAATAAGAGTCAATGTTTCGCATTCATATAACTGGTAGAATAATAGTTTTATATATTTTCATTTTTACATTTTTTGAAAGAAGTTGGGAAGTCAAGACGAAACCTATAAGCTACTTCAATTATTTAAAAAAATCTTCGTTACATTTATCTTTAAGAAAAGTTGAGATTTTTATCTTTCAAAAAGTTCTTAGAATTAAATATCGTACTTGAGTGATTTATTAGATGAAACAAAAAAATAATATATGAATTAATAACAGGTATATAAGAGTAAATTCATTTCAAAATAATTTTACTATTATATCTATATTGACAAAATGAACAGTTAAATCTTCCTCACACAAGACTTCATTTTAAAAGGAAAAAAAAAAATTAAATAGTTCATTAAAAAAAGTTTAAAGTAGAATTTTAAATAGGCTAAAGTCAGATGGTTACAACTTCAATATAATCAAATCAAGTAATCGATTTCACAATTGAATCACAAATTGAAATATGAATTGATAACAGGCTATAGCCTATTAGTAAAATATTGTAAAAAATAGCTTAATGATTACTGTTTTTGACAAAATTAAATATTCGCATTTCACTTCAGGGATTTACTTCTAAAGGACAAAAAATAATTAAAAGATTAGTTGAAAAATATAAAATTAATGGATATGATCTACTGATGAAACTTATTATTCAGACTCGAATTAATAAAATTAAAAAATAACTTAATTTAAATAAAACCTAAAGTTACCCACAAAGTAAATTATCAACATGCAATTGCTGAATTACTTAACCCTATACCTATACATTTGAAGGGTGACGGATAAATCAATCAGAGTCACATTATGCTAATTTATCGTTTCTTAACTTTTAAATAAATACATAATTTTAATCTTAAATGAATAGTAAAATTACTGATTGAAAACACTGAAAAAAGATTCTATTACAGGTACTGAAGGCAACTAATTTTTATGCCCATAGGGAAATTGCACTATAAAATAATTAAATTGAAAAATGGAATAGGCCTATGATCTTTTTATCAGCCATCCTTTATTTGATATCTATGTATGAATATATTATACAATTATTATAATCACGAATTATGTAATTTTATATTTATGGAAGTTTCTTCAGAAGCAAATCACGATATAAAAGCGATTAAATAATCACAATTTTCCTGGGTTTTGCTTTAATATTCGTAGACACTTCCAAGCATATGTCATGTAATAAAAGACGAACTCACAGAGTAGGCACTGAGGTATTTCGTTCACGAAAAATAGGATCTATGCAGTCCATCGCAGTCACAGAAGCGAAGAGACCCTACCTTCCACTCCAGCGGCCCTGGCTCGATTATCGGCGGGACAGCGGAATTAAAATATCCGTATTTAAACTGGGGACATGTTCTATAATTGTGTGTTCATATGCGACAAGGAAAAAGAGTAGGTAAAATAACGGCTAAAATAAAAAAGTTAAAACAAGAACATTTAAAACTGAAACATTTAGTTCTGCCCTATATATATTGGAAATATACACTTAAACAATCTTCATCAGAACATGCGAGGAAAATGAGATCAGCACTGCTATGTATAGGTAAATTGATCTAACTACATGTAAGAGGAGACTCTGGGGTAGAAGGAGGTTAAGCTCCCTGTGTGACGGCCATCTTTACTTCCAGAACAAGCGGTTGGTTCTCTTTTCCGTTAGAGGCAGAGTCGACTCCAGGGTCGTGGTGCCACCAGAAGGTTTGGGTCAGTTTAAAAATCCCGACCTTACCGGGACTCGAACCCTCGACCTTCAAGCTTGTAGCGTATTGTCTTAATCATTATGCTACGTCGTGCCCTATATATATATATATATATATATTGTATGGATGTGAAACTTGGGCTCCAGTGAAAAGACAGAAGGATAGAATACAGACGGCAGAGATGCGGTTCCTAAGACAAGTAAAAGGATGTACAAGACTTGATAGAATAAGAAATGAGGATATAAGAGAAGAATTGAAAGTACAGCCTTTATTGGATAAAGTCACGAATTACAGACAGAAATGGATTGATCACATGGATGGAATGAGTAAGGAGAGATATCCATTGTTAGCAAGAAATTATCAAGCAAGAGGAAGGCGTAATGTTGGAAGACCTAGAAGACGTTGGGCTGATGCATTATGAAGTCGGAACGGGCAATTGCCTAATCCTTGGAGTGATGATGATATATATATATATATAAATAAATGAATGAATAAATAAATAAGCCTGCTATGTCCCTTTAGGGCAAAGGCCTCCCTGTACAGGGGTTAAGCTCTATTGTGAATGTCACCCGGTGAGCTACTCCGTGGTGAGAAGTTGACTTGGATGTAGTACTTGGTTTGTATACACTGTCTGTTCTGTGATTAGTTAATGCACAGTTGGCTCTCCATCGTTCTCCAGCTTTTTCTGCATGTGGCGACTCTGGACAATTGCGCCCCTGCTCGTTCTTTGAAGAGGTCCGCCCATCGTCGTCTTGGTCTTCCGCGCTGTCTGTTGCCTGTGTACGGGTCCCACATGGTTGTTTTATTGTCCACCTGTCGTCATATATATATATATATATATATATATATATATATATAATGAAAATTCACTTGTTTAAACTGCCGTTAGGATTAACTTTTTCTTCATTGCCATGAAAGCTAATATTATTTGTCTGTCCTATAATATAATGCCTAAAGCATTATTAAACCCTTCTTTCTGAAGCATTATCAATAAATATACATTTAAAAAATTGGAATGAATTTATTTACTGTGTGAAGGTAATGTACTACAGTGGAATCTTCCTGTTGGTTGTCAGGATACTGAATTTTTTATCGGCCACTATTATTGCTCTTCCCGAGCCATAGTCGATTAGAATGTCGTAAAGTACAGGACGTAAGCCTAATAACTAGGGCAAGGCAATTAATGATTTTGCATCATTTTCTTAACTCCGCCATTGCCGGTCCCAAGCCCGGATGAGAAAGGAGGAGGGGGAGGAGTAACACCTCGTAAAAAAAACCTTGGTTCAGCTGGCCCGGCTGATAGTACCATGTGAGGGCCCCTTGCCAGGGAACGGTGAAGACCTCAACGGCAATGAAGGCGGAGAGGGATACCCTTAATGCGGCAGATTTGGCGGAAGAGGCACCCTACCCTCACTCAGGGAAAGAGAGAGGAACCACTGCCTTGCGGAGAAGGAGAAATTTCAAAGGCTAAGGGAGCATCCCCTACAGAAAAGCATGCCTGTCCAAGAGGCATTGAGGTGGCAACCCCACCACTGGACTTACCCAACTATAGGCCGGTAACCTATAATGGGGAAATCTTTAAATACTCGAAAGACTACAGGAAATAATCAGGCGGATAATAAAACTATGACGACAGGCAAAGAACAAAGGATTTATGATTACTGGAATTTGGCAACCTGGAACGTAAGAGGACTTAATAAAAAAGATGAAGAATTGGTAGAGGAATTGAAGAAAAGACAAATAGACATAGCTGTTATTAGTGAGACAAAAAAGAAAGGAAGAGGATCAACAGAAATGGGAGATTATCATATGATCTATTCAGGAGTAGAAAAGACAGAAAGAGCCAAATCTGGAATTGCTATTTTAATAAAACAAAATTGGAAAAAAAAAACAACTTATTCCTGGATAAGTGACAGAATAGTAACATTAAGATTAAAGTTAGGAAGAGATAATTTAACAATAATAGGAATATATGCCCCATCTAATGGAAATAAAAAGGAAGCAGAGAAATTCTATAATGAATTACAAGATATAAAGGATAGAATAAATAAAAATGACCAGATAGTAATATTAGGAGACTTCAATGCCAGAATTGGAAATAAAACCATTAAAGATTTAATTGGCCCACATGGAGAAAATGAAGTAAATGATAAAGGGATAATTTTAAGAGATTTTTGTATGTATAACCAGCTACGAATTACAAATACATTTTTCAAACATAAAGAAATACATAAGTTCACTTGGATGAGTCGGGGATCCAGATCTATAATAGATTACATAATAGCAAACAGAAAATTTTGGACACAAATAATGGATACGAGAGTCTATAGGGGGACAGAAATAGATTCTGGTCACTTTTTAGTGGTTGGAAAAATTAGAACGAACAAACCTTATTTTAGAAGGAAAGTAGAAAAGAAATCAGAAAACGAAAAATACAAATTACAGCTATTAGAACAAGATAGTATAAGACAGTTATATGAAAATCGAATAAAACAAAACTTGAAACGAAGAGTTGGAGATGTAGAAATTGATTGGATAAAATTAAAAGAATCAATAAAAAAAGCAGCAAATGAATGTTTGGGAACCTCCAAAAATAGACCAAAAAATCGATTGAAAGTTTGGAATGAAGAAATAAAAGAAGCAATCAGTAATAAGAAGATAGCTTATTTAAAATGGCTTAATTCTGGGACTATTAATGATAGAATAGATTACAAACACAAAAGAGCAATAGTCAGAAAATTATCTAGAAAATTAAAAAATGAAGGATGGGAAAGTTTTATAAAAAATATAGAAAGAGATGTCACAGGGGCAAAAAGATATGGTTTCGAAGTATTCCAGCGATTAAAAGAAGAGTGTACGGATTGTTGACGCCTCAGGTTAGCTGCCTTGAATGGTTGGCGGGAGTTGTCAATGTTGGCCAACCTGAGTCCTCTCGTGTTTTGAACCGCGTGGCGTACGCACTCTTGCCTTGTGCTTGTGGAGCTCCTAGCGAGCGGTCGTGTGTGTGTGCGTCTCGTAGATGTCGGACGTGTTTAGTGGTGCGCCTCTGCACATAGTGTTTAAGCATCTACACGAGCACATAAATAACTGTGAGTGATAAATTAAGGCTGAAATCAATAGCCACACATTATAAGCATTATTAAGTGAATTAGAAGAGTGACGCTCTGTGTAAGTACTTTGTGAGAGAACTGAAAGCGACGAGAGCACGTGGTAAACTTACTGAACAAGACGTGAGCACGTGCAACCTTAATGTATTATTACTTGTTTAAATATAGTCTTATCTTCACTTGTTTAATTATTTGTGTCACAGCATTTCCTAAAATACAGTCCACTTTCCAGAGAGAAGAACTTTATCGCTATTTACAGGTTAGAAATAAAGCTCAGTGAACAATTACCTGTATGTGTAGTAGGTATTTATTATTATTCTGCTACATATTTTTGGTCCTCCGGGCCGGATATAACAGTCGCCTTGTGAAAAATCGTGATATTGTGACACAAAAAGTATTACTTACGTGAAGAACTATATTAAACAAAGAAACAGTGAAAGCGTTATCACGTGGTGTTTCGGTTATCAACTAGTGGACCGCGACCCCCTCGCAGATCTTCGAGTGAGCTATCCTTTGATATCAACGGTGCTGTGACCTTCTAGCAGCGTGGTGTCCCATTCTAGAGTACCACAGATGTCTGGTCTATTGGAAATCCTAGTAGAGACCTAAAGATAAGTACTACTGCATGCTTGTATCTCCTATCTTAGAGCTGATATCCTACCTCATTCAGTATTTAGTCGAGCTGACATGATATTTCAAATTTCCATATTATTTGTGTGATTTATATATATATTTTAATTATTTTATAAAATATTTGTGTTATAGTGTTCGGTAATTTGTTATTTATCAAAATGTCATTTGAAAGTGAGGCAAAGGCTATCCAAAAGCGAGGCATTCTTAAAAGAAGCCTTACTAATTTGGAAAATTATATCAATAGTGAAACCATTTCCCTAAACACCCTAGTAGCTAGACAAAGTAAGCTAGGAGATATTTGGGAACAGTTTGAGGCAGTTAGGAATTTCTTAGAGCTTGAAGTAGACCCAAAGCCAGGTCAGGATCATGCAAGGGATCATGAGGATTTTGAAAATGAATATTATGAGTTGTGTGGCAAGGTGCAGGATTTAATAGAAAGTCTTCAAAAACCTACAGATAGTCATGGTTTTGATGAGTCACGTGCATCTAGTAGATCGAGTTGTAGTTTTAAGTTACCGGCTATTCAGATTCCCCATTTCCAAGGAGAATTGACTGAATACCTCTCATTTAAGAATACCTTTGAGTCCCTGGTGATTAACAATACCAACTTAGATAATGTTCAAAGGCTTCATTATTATTTATTATCGTCACTTGAAGGCGAACCTAGGCAATTACTCAGTAATTTAGCGATAACTGAAGGCAATTTTGGTACCGCCTGGAAGTTAATTCAGCAAAGGTACGACAACAGACGCATGATATTGTCTCAGCATGTTAAGTGCTTACTCAGCTTACCTTCTTGTAGTACAGGTACTGCTGCAGAGTATAGGAAAGTACTTAACCAAGTAAAAGGCAATATTAATGCCATAGAGAATCTTCGGAGTGATGTTCTGTTATCAGATCTAATGTTGCAGGAAATTATATCGAGTAAAATGAAAGGTATTCATAGGTCAGAGTGGGAAGCTAAACACGGTGCTACGGATATCCCTAGCTTAGTCGAGTTTATGGAATTTTTGGAGAGAAAGGCTCAAACTTTGGAGCTCAGTGAATGTAAAAGCATTGTAGTGAATGAGAAACTAGATCTAAAGCCTAAAGTCAAATCTTTCCATATTGCTAATGACAGCAAATCTAGATATTGCCATAATTGCAAATCAAAATAAACATAATTTAACAGATTGTGAGGAATTCAACCAATTAACTGTAGATGATAGAGTACATTTAGTTGGTCAGATTAGATTATGTTATAATTGCTTTTCAAAAGGGCATACAGCGAGATTTTGTAAAGAGAAACCTTGTTCCAAATGTCAACGCAAACACAATACTCTAATACATTTTGAAAGAAAGCCTAATGTTGAGCATCCAGCTATTGTGTCTCCCACTGCTATGAAGATAACCACCGGGCTAGGCTCAAACGTACTTCTTAGCACTGCCTGTGTTAATGTGAAAGATAAAGTAGGACGGTTAGTTAAGGTTAGAGCGTTACTGGACTCTGCCAGCCAGTTATCTTTTATGACTACAAATCTGTTGAGCAAGTTAGGTCTTGCAACCCAATCGTGCAAACTTCCTATTGTGGGTATTGGAGACTCAGATGTCTCTCCAGTCAGTCTTACTTGTAAGGTGCAATTGTTGTCCCGAGGGTCTAACTATAGGTTGAACTTGGATTGTGCTGTCGTAGAGAATATCACATCTCAATGTCCTGCCACCGAGATTGATCATTCAAACTGGAATATTCCATCTAACATTGTGTTGAGTGATCCAAACTTTAATAAACCTGCTACGATTGAACTTCTTCTCGGCGCAGACGTGTACCATGATATTGTTTGTTCTGAGACTTTGAGAAGGAAGGGATACCCCACGTTGATCAAAACAGAGTTTGGTTACATATTTTCAGGTGCCTTTCCTGAACTTTGTATTAAGAAAAGAGTAGATCATCGTTCGGTAAATTTTGTGAAACTTGATTCTCTGGATAAAAAACTGGAAAGGTTCTGGCAGCTAGACGAACTGCAAAACCCTGTTCTTAGTCCAGAAGAGAAAGCGTGTGAACAACATTTCGTTGAAAACATCCAAAGAGATGAATCTGGTCGTTTTATTGTGAAGTTACCTATACGTCTTGATGTTCCTTCGGTCGCTGAATCTAAGCACACTGCTATTAAGAGATTTAAGCACATTGAGAGTAAGCTTGATAAACATTCTCAATTAAAGGAACACTATGTCGGATTTATGAGAGAATACAGCGATCTGGGACACATGGAGCTTGCACCTCCCGTAGAAGGAAACAAGAGTACGTTCTACTTACCGCATCATTGCGTAATTAAAGAGTCTAGTACAACGACCAAATTACGAGTTGTTTTCGATGGAAGTTGCGAATCTTCTAATGGAGTTTCCTTGAATGCTACGCTCATGGTTGGACCGTCTATACAACCAGAACTGTTGTCTACTGTCATGAGGTTCCGTACTTATCAGGTTGCGCTATCTGCCGACATAGCTAAAATGTATCGTTGCATATTGGTGCACCCCGACGACAGGGACTTGCAACGCATCGTCTGGCGTGAGTCACCTGATGAGGCTTTAAGGGAGTATCGTCTTACTACAGTGACCTATGGCACTGCTAAAGCGTCGTTTCTAGCAACAAGATGTTTGCTTGAATTATCTAAGCAATGTAAGGAATCACATCCTATCGCTTCTGATGCCATACAGTCTTGTTTTTATATGGACGATTTCATTTGTGGTTCGGATACCGTGGAAAGTGCACAAGAATTACAAGGTAAAGTGTCTTCTGTGCTAGATAGTGCCCAATTTCATTTAAGAAAATGGAAGTCAAATTGTCCAGACGCTCTTGTTAATGTTCCAGAAGAAGACAGAGAAACTCTAACACCTTGTAATCTTACTAAGGAGGAAGCAGTCAAAACTTTAGGTATCATTTGGCATCCCTCTTCTGATGAATTCCAAATTCAGATCAAGATCAATCCAGATCAAGGAAGGATCACCAAGAGAAACATTCTTTCCACTGTAGCTTCAATATTTGATCCTCTTGGTCTCTTAGGGTGTGTGGTAGTGAAGTGTAAACTCATCATCCAAGCTCTTTGGCAGTTAAAGGTAGAATGGGATGAGCTATTGGAACAATCTTCTTCTATAGTGCAACGTTGGTTGGAAATCTGTAATGAGTTGTGTGCGTTAAATAATATTCGTGTTCCTAGAAATGTAATGCCCTATGTTAATGCAAAATGTGTGGAAATACATGGCTTCTGTGATGCTTCAGAATCTGCATACGGCGCCTGTATTTATATTCGTAATGTATCGCAAAACAATCAAGTATCAGTGCATTTGTTGTGTTCTAAGTCCAGAGTTGCACCATTGAAGCAACAGACTATTGCTCGTTTGGAACTCTGCTCCGCGTTGTTACTTGCTAATTTGATGTCCAAGGTCATTGAGTCTTTAAAACTTCCTGTACCATTTGCTACTTATTATTGGACTGACAGTACAATCGTCCTGTGTTGGTTGCAAAAAACCCCATCTACTTGGAAAATCTTCGTTGCAAACAGAGTTTCCGAAATACAGTCTCTAACTAGAAGCTCAGAATGGAGACACGTATCTACGCTGTGCAATCCTGCTGATCATTTATCAAGAGGTGTCAATCCTTCAGAATTGTCATCTTTGAATGTTTGGTGGAAGGGACCTGAATGGCTCCATGAAGTCGCTCCGACTTATATTGATTTCATTAACAGTGAATCGCCAACTAGAGTGGACTCAGAATTGAAGACACAAATTCGGGTACTGATGTCTAAGGTACAAGCTCCTGAATTTGAGAAGTACTCTTCATTTCTCAAACTGAAACGCGTATATGGATATGTGCTGAGATTCATCCATAATACTCGTAATAGAGACAAATTATATTCCGGTTCCTTGTCTTCAATCGAATTGAAACAAACTGAACTAATGGTGGTGAATCGCATTCAAGCCGTTGAATACAAAAGGGAAATCCACGATTTAACTTCCAAGAAACAAGTAGATTCTTCAAGTGACTTGAGATCACTCAACCCATTCCTGGATAAAAATGGACTTCTCAGAGTTGGTGGCCGTCTTGAGAATTCTCAGTTGACATTTGATGAGAAGCATCCAATAATATTACCAGCTAAAAATGTTGTGACTAAACTGTTAGTGAAGCATGAACATGAGATGTTACTTCACTCCGGTGCTCAAGCAGTTCTGTGTTCACTGCGCACCCGTTATTGGATACCTCGTGGTAGAAATACTATTCGTGGGGTAATTAGGTCCTGCTACAAATGTTTCAGAGTTAAACCACCCCGAACTAGTCAGATGATGGGACAACTTCCTGAGTGTAGAGTAGAGCAAAGTCTTCCCTTTGTTAAGGTAGGTTTGGACTACGGGGGTCCAATTGTAATAAAGGGAGACAACCCAAGATCTAAGGTGAAATTCAAGGCTTACATAGCACTGTTTGTATGTTTAGTAACTAAGGCTATCCATTTAGAAGTTGTCAGGAGCCTTACTACTAAGGACTTTATTGCTGCCCTCTATAGATTTGTTGCCCGCAGAGGACGCCCTTGTCTCATATTGAGTGATAATGGTTCAAATTTTGTGGGTGCCAATAACGAGCTATTGAATTTTGTCAAGAATCATGCGAATGCTATTACCGAGAACATAGCAAATATGAATATTGAATGGAGATTTATTCCTCCTTCTAGTCCCCATTTTGGTGGACTTTGGGAGGCAGGAATAAAATCGGTTAAATCCCTTATGAAAAGGACTATAGGCAAAACTATTCTTAGTTTTGAAGAATTGTGTACTTTGTTGTGTCAGATCGAGTCTGTACTGAATTCTAGACCTATCTGCACGCCCAGTGAATCCCATGAAGAAATGTACCTAACTCCCAGTCACTTCCTAGTCGGTAGACTATTAACTAGCACTATCCCTCCCGATATAGCCAACTGTCCCCTTTCCTACGATACAAGGTGGAAGGTAGTTCAGGCTCTCTACAGGTCTTTCTGGCAACAGTGGTCCAGACAATACCTGCAGTCGCTTCAGCAAAGGAGGAAATGGCTGTCTGCCGGAAGATGGTGCCCAGCTGTCGGTGATCTTGTGATCCTTCGGGACGACAACGTACCACCTCTGGTATGGAAGAATGGTGTGATCCAACAGCTTCACCCTGGGATCGATGGTGTGGTGCGAGTGGTCACCCTTAAGACTAAAACTGGATTATTTCGACGAGCAATTGTGAAACTTGTTCCCTTACCCAGTTGTGTTGAGAGATTCACCGATGTGTTAAATCGTGAGATCTCTCAAAGGGGGGAGCATGTTGACGCCTCAGGTTGGCTGCCTTGAGTGGTTGGCGGGAGTTGTCAATGTTGGCCAACCTGAGTCCTCTCGTGTTTTGAACCGCGTGGCGTACGCACTCTTGCCTTGTGCTTGTGGAGCTCCTAGCGAGCGGTCGTGTGTGTGTGCGTCTCGTAGATGTCGGACGTGTTTAGTGGTGCGCCTCTGCACATAGTGTTTAAGCATCTACACGAGCACATAAATAACTGTGAGTGATAAATTAAGGCTGAAATCAATAGCCACACATTATAAGCATTATTAAGTGAATTAGAAGAGTGACGCTCTGTGTAAGTACTTTGTGAGAGAACTGAAAGCGACGAGAGCACGTGGTAAACTTACTGAACAAGACTTGAGCACGTGCAACCTTAATGTATTATTACTTGTTTAAATATAGTCTTATCTTCATATGTGTAATTATTTGTGTCACAGCATTTCCTAAAATACAGTCCACTTTCCAGAGAGAAGAACTTTATCGCTATTTACAGGTTAGAAATAAAGCTCAGTGAACGATTACCTGTATGTGTAGTAGGTATTTATTATTATTCTGCTACACGGATAAATTGGCTATAAATGGAATGACAGCAGAACAATGGACACAGCATTTCAGACAGTTATTATATGCAGAAGAAGAAGAAACAAATACACCTCCCTGTCCCACAGAAGAATATAATGCTATAACATTGGATAAAGTGATAGAAACTATCAAGAAAATGAAAAATAGAAAAGCTAGTGGAGTAGATGGTATACCAATGGAGCTTTGGAAATATGGTGGGAAACCACTATATATTAGATTGGTACAAATTTTTAATGATATATGGGCACATGGAATAATACCTCAGGACTGGAAAACATCATTAGTAATACCCATCCATAAAAAAGGAGAAAAAAGTAACTGTTCAAATTATAGAGGTATATCATTGTTGACAACAGCATCTAAAATATATACATCCATTTTAAAACGAAAACTTCAGAAAATTACAGAAGATAAAATTGGAGAGGAACAATGTGGATTCCGAAAAGGCCGATCGTGTATCGATGCTACATTTGTTATAAAACAACTAATTGAGAAGTGGAAAGAATTTAATATCCCCCTATATATATTATTTTTAGATTTTGAAAAGGCCTATGATAGAGTCAAACGGGACATAATGTGGAAAATATTGGAAAGCTACCAAGTCCCCAATAATCTAATAAATGCTATAAAAAGTTTATATGAAACCACATTTATAAAAGTAAAGTTAGATCATGGGAAAATAACAGATAAATTTGAAATTAACCAAGGTTTAAGACAGGGATGTGGACTATCTCCATTACTGTTCATTCTATATCTAAATAAAATTGTCCAGGAGTGGAAAAAACTAAACCCCCCAGGAGTAAAAATATGTAGAGGAAATCAAATACAAACAATAATCTTCGCATATGATCAAGTGCTTCTAGCGGAGAATGAAGATGATTTGCAGAGATCAGTATTTAAATTGCAGAATACCCTGGAAAAATACAACATGAAAAATCTGAAAATAAAACCAAATCCATGGCAATCACTGGAAAGGGACTTTCGAGAGTAAAAATAATAATAAATAATAAGCCAATAGAACAAGTAACACACTTTAATTATTTAGGTAATAATATATCACAGTTTCATAATCAAAAAGATGTGGAAACAAATTTAGAAAAATATAACAGATTAAATGGTATAATTAGGAGAAATTTTGGAAAACAAATGAGGAAAGAAATCCAATTGAGATTTCATAATGCCATAGCCAAACCTGCTCTACTATACGGAAGTGAATGATGGACACTTCGAACAAAAGATAAATCCCGCATTAATAGTTCACAAATGAGATTCCTCCGATCACTAACTGGAGTAACATTAAGGGATAGAATGAAAAGTGGTGAGATAAGGATGCAGTGGAATAGTAGGGAAATGGTTGAACATATACAAAATTATCAGATTAAATGGTTCCAACACGTCCAGAGAATGTCAAATTCCCGTTTACCAAAGATGATTTACCACCTCAACCCTAAAGGCAAAAGAGACCTCGGAAGACCCTTCAACCGATGGAAAGATCAGTTTTTGTAGTCGCAGAACGGGCATCATCACCCAATTCTGCATTCGGAAGAAGAAGAAGAAGAAGAAGAAGAGCATAATTTTCTTATGGAGGCTGAAACATTGCTTGCACATATGAAAATGTATGACATTAAAATACGGATTAAATAAAAGCAATTCGTTAGGGATTTTTTTTTTTTTGCATTTTCTTAACTTTTCTAGGGATATGTCATTTTTTGGCAATTTTTAGGTCATATTCAGAATTTTTTACACTTTTCCGGAAGGCTGTGACATTATTTGTATTTTTGTATTTGTATTTTTTAGGTCATAAATGCATTTATTATTTTGCATTTTTTACCAATTTATAGGTCAACACTTTTCACATTTTTTAAAAATATCTTTTAAAAAGAAATGCTGTAAATATTCTGAAACCTTCAACTAACAAGAGAATCTGCAATGCAACTTTGTCTAAATGACATCATCAACTGACACTAAAATTAGGCTAATTCTTAGTTAATTTTAACAAAATGTTATTTTTATTGTTTTTTTGTGTATTTTAATTATGTGCCATCAAAAGGTTTCATGAATGTTTCATATTAGTTGACAAACGAATATGTTCTCATTGCATCCACGTACCTATATTTTATGCATAATAATAATAATAATAATAATAATAATAATAATAATAATAATAAATAATAATAATAATAATCGTAATAATAATAAGTAAATCCTCTACTCGTGTTCGGAGTAATGCCAGGTCGAAGGATGAGATGAGATGAAGCCCGTATCATTGAAGATGTGAGATATACACTATTGCCGGATGATCAGGCCTGTCGCAGCATCAGAGGAGTAAATGAAATGAAACGAAGTGGACCAGATAAGTATGGAGAAGTAGTGGAATGAAGCTTTCGACACGGAAACGCTGGGGAATCCCCGAGACTCGAATTTAAAACTCAGAGTGTAATAAATAATTACAGTGTTCGCTGCGTTTTTCCAACATATATATCCTATTAAAAGTAAACGATCTAAATAGTTTCAAACCCTAATTAACAAGAGAAACTGTACTGTCTAAATTGCATCAACTGAGACTAAAATTAAGTTAATGGTTAGTTTGCGGAGGGTCGTTCACGATTCCTGGGGATAAGTTCGAAAGGTGATGACGTCACTACTATTTACACAGAGATGCTGCCCACAACAGCATATGTTCATTCAGTCTAGTGCTACCTGCTACAGTGTTCGGATCTGGTTTGCTCGTTAGTATGCCAAAGAAAATGAATCATTTCTGGGAGGGATACGTAACAGCCCTTTCCGACGCTAATTGCATCGAAATGTGCAAGGAGCGTGGTTTCAATATATCCAGGAATGGGATTTACTCAGTTCTTAACAAAAAAGATAAAACTCGTATGGGATTGATTCCTAAGGGGAAAAAACAAGCACACCCTAAGCCTGCTACAAGCCGCACCCCTGAGGTGGTCAGGAAGTTAAAGCCCTTGTGACAGGAAACAATCCAGCCACCCAACGAGCAATAGCAGTGAAGTTGGGCATCTCTCTAGCAACCGTAAACAACAAAATAAACAAAAATTTAAACTTAGAAAAGCAACATAAAAGCTGGGTTCACAAGCTCCTACCCTGCTACCATGCAGGTTAGAATGATTTAATTCGTTAATTATATATTTCGGTAATTCTACACAATTCTAAATCACACCGGTGCAAATGCTTTAGCAGGAACCCGGGGTTCTCCTATCCAGGACATCCAGGAGAACCAAAAGGAATTGCTCACCGCTAGTCATTAATTTGGCTAGCCGTAAGGCTTTTCTACCAAGATCTACAAACTCCTACCGAGACACGTTGCAGAAAGGTGCACCAACAGTAGAAAGCCCTATGAACGCCTGCTGCTACACACCAGTTCATGGAGACAATGGAGCAGACAACTGGAATACATGCAGTGCCCTTCAGTGAAATACCTTTCAAGTCCCCCGATGCTGCGCCGATGGATTTTTGTGCTTTTGGTCTCCTAAAAAGAGCGCTTGGAAGTAGGAGACCACGCTCTATTCAAGATCTATGGAAAGCCTTGCAAGGAGTGGTCCAAAATCGACATCGCTGTTCTTCGTAAAGCACTTCTGCCGTGGAAACTCCGTTGCAGAGCGATAGCTAGGGTCCAAGGTCATCCAATCGAATACAACCGCTGGTGGAGATACGGGTTTTCATAAGCAGATTAGTGATGAAAACTTGTCCCCAGTAATCGTGAGCAACCCTCCGTATTTTGACAAAAATAAAAAATTCGTGTATTTTTAATTATCTTTCAAAGTTTTACATTGAAATGAATAGGTCTACTTCATGTATGCTGATAAAATAATATGTCCTCTTTGTACCCATATCTATTTCTATGCATAATAATAATAATAATAATAATAATAATAATAATAATAATAATAGTTATAATAATAACAATAATAATAGTAATAATAATAATAGTAATAATAATAATAATAATAGTAATAATAATAATTAATAATAATAATAATAATAATAATAATAGTACCCTCAGGGGTCCTCATCTAGGGGATATGTGGATGGCGACCACAAGGTGCCCAAGCTGTGCAAAACATTTCTTCCACTTACTTGTGTTTTGCACTCTTTTAACTTTACTATCTAACCTCTCTTGGTTAACTCTTGTTTTTTCGACCCCGACGCTATTAGGGCATCCGAGGACTAGGGAGCCCTTCCTTTCTTCCATTTCTTCTTTCCTTTATTTTCTTTTCTTCTCCAGAAAGCCTGACCAGAGGCTATAAGATGGCAGCCCCATCACTGGTCTTGCCTTCCTTTGGCCAGCAACCAATCGAAGGGACTATTATTATGCTTTCAAGTCTTATATGAGAATTTCCCATAAGGGAAAATTTTCTATAGGATCGTAACAGGCCTTGGCCTAATACTTGAAAGGAAGAAGAAGAATAATAATAATAGTAGTAGTAGTAGTAGTAGTAGTAGTAGTAGTAGTAATGTTTCTTTTAATCTGGGAGAGTTAAAACCATAGGATTTATCTTCCACTCGACTGAAATCCGAAAGACTTCAATTAGGCCTACTTAAATACACGAGAAGCTTTGTAACACCATAATATTGAATTTAAAAAATATATAAATACTGATTAGTACCGCTTGGTGAGAAGCTGATCCACCTGTGAAGAGGTCGTTCATAGTAACAAGAGAGAAAAAACCTGTTTGATAGCCGTTCTAACTAAGGAATTATAATGAATCGCCTATTCAATTAAAAACAACAGTTATCAGGAAGATGTAGGAAATTAGTAAGAGATATATAAGAATATAAGTGAAAAATCATAATAGGCCTATATTAATTCCATTCCATTAACGCAGTTTAACCTCTGGTCTTATAGGCACTTTTACGTGAGACACGCCACTCGGGCATTTAATGACACGACCTGTTGGTTAAGGAATTTTAACTACGGATCAAATACATACTTTTTTTGACACACAAGGACATCGAGGACCTCCCCGAATGAGTGATAACTCAATGTCAGGGTCTCCTCCGAGACAACACAACATTAAGACAAAACACACCATTCACACACACACACACACACACATTCATACTAAAATGATAATGATGATTATGATGCGTACGAGGCAGCAACCCGTGACCACAACGATGGACCATGATATATTAATAAATATAGAAAATTAATAGATACCGTTATCGGCCGCGGTAAACTTGTGGTTATGCTCCTTGCCTTTGGTCCAGAGGGTCGAGGGTTCAAACCCGGCCGGGGTCGATGGGGTTTTTTTAGGATGAAAAACTCCAAGGAGCAAGTCCTCCGGGAGGGACTTTAAGCCGTGGGTCCCGAGTCTGAAGATTTTCAGGCTCGTAAAAGATCCTTAAGCCTGAATGAAAAGGTCTCTAGCAAAATTTACCGAATTTTCCCGTCCTAGTACTATCTTGATTTCCTAGATGTCAGTATGAGGCGGAACGCTGACCACGGACTCTCAAATGACATCTATACGAAAACAAATGTAACTAAATTAGTATGGAACAAATTCTTCCCTGTAGGGGCAGAGCGCCTAAATTTCTGTTAAGGGAAACATAGGCTTACAAGAATATCAATATTAGGGCCTATATATAGCCTACTTAAGATAGACAATTTGGTCTGACATATTTATTTACATATTTATTTACCAATAGGCTACTTTATATGACCTACCGATAACAAGAAGAACGCCTGTAAAGTGGGAATATTTATTTGAAAATTCAGTCATTCACAAAGAGTTCGAATGAAAATGGACAATGATGAATCTAGTTTATCTTCTCTAATTGTGTTTTCAAAACACATTTATGGCATATATTTATGAATCTCCCTATATTACAGCATCGAACATACGATAGGTAAGTGCTTGTTCGTTCTTCTCTTACAAATGGCAGGGGTCCTACCCTCCTTCTCTTATGGCAATATTATTTTCCGGGCAGTGCGGGGCCAAATGCATCCTATCTGGACAACATTACTTGTCACATGGGGGTTGAAATAGGAGACCTTTTGCTAGTAGGTCATATTGCAAGGGGAAGTATTGTTTCCAACATAACACTTTACTACAGTTTTTTTATAATAAAGGAAGACAGAATAACGGTAAAATCGAGTTATAGTCAAGAAATTAGACCTATCTTCTGTAATCAGAGAATTTTGCGTACTGTTTCAGTAAATTTGTCTCAAAAGGATATATAATTTAATATTAAAAGTTCGCAGACACTTGCGGTCCATATCTTTATCACAGGTTGTGTTGTTTGGGTTGCTGAAATCTTAATTAAAAACTATTGTACCCGGCGACAACCTGGCAAGAAAATCTAATAATTTAATTTCAGATCTCTGGATAGGCCCATATGTATTAAATCCACGGTGTGACAGGTATAGAAGAATCATTGATTACCAATTGACTGCTCACTTCACATTCACCTGTAATTTGAAGTGTGGATGATCATCTAGCCATATACCGTAGGTGTGACATATAGTCAGAATGTTGAGACAATTAAAAGAAAAGTGCTTAATTCAACCCCGAAAGATGGACTAAATCGAATCAAAAAAAATTAATGCAAATCCCCCTCTTCTATATTCTACATTAAAACCAGATACTAATTCCGATTCCCCCTCAGCAAAATCAAAAGGAGTTCGGTTAGTTTCAGCTAAACAAGAGGTAAATTATACTAAGGATAGAGGTAAAGTTAAAAAAATAAATCACTCCAGCCGTTTCTCAACCTGGAGTCTCAAATCAAATTTCTCACGTTGCTGGCCAAAATTTCATAAGATTTTTTTCTCCCACGGAGACTCGAACCAGCGCAAGTCCCATAACTATGTACCAAGGTATCACACCTTAAACCATTCGGCTACGATGCGACACACACACACACATACACATATAGGTCCTATATATATATATATATATATATATATATATATATATATATATGCCTATATAGAGGCATATATTTTTAATACAAAAACCCTTCAAATTTAACGAGAATCTGAGATACAAATAACTTAAATTACGCCATTAATAGAAGATAATGTATTAATCATAGCTTGAACAGAATACTGGATTTAAGAGAAACACACTAAAAAAAATAATAATAAGACCGCCGAGTACCTAATTTAATATAACTTAACCTATCTAATTAAATAACCTGCCTGATATAATCTAACCTATACAATCTAACTTCCTAACTCAACCTAAGTAAACATGTTGGTAATTGGCTATACCTGAAATATCAATAAATATGTTACAAAATATGTGCTAGAAGCAAGATTAATTGATTGGATCAATAATTATATTTTACAAAAAAATTATCAGTATTAAAAATTCGTTCACACTACAGATCTAGGCCTATAGTATACTCACTCAAATTTACTTTAATTAACGAGTTAAGCAGACAATGATCTAAGTTAACAGTTGAATTAAGCAATATCTTAAATAATTTCTGTGAAATTTATTCAAAGTTCATCTGTGATGTAGGCCTGCTAAAGTAAAAGTTTGGGGCTTATACAGTTATGAATTTTAGTATTATAATAATTATGAAAATGTATTAATTTGATACTTATTAATGCTATATTTAACAAACATTAAATATGTAAAATTGTAGACTTTCACGGCAGGTGATTCGATTCATGTATTTTATGTCTTTCGGGCTAAATGGCCGTGGTCTGGTTTTATTAACACTCAACGTTTCGTCTACTACTGCGGTAGACATCCTCAGGAGATTCTGCGTGCTCTTTGACCTCCTAACTCTTCAAATGTCGGCTGCAGACTGGCTGTTCGTTGGAAATCGTGTCCTTATTTATAGTTGAGTATTGTGTGGTGATGTTTTCTATACGGTCTGTTACTTTGGAGCTATTTTTTTGATTGGGAATCTCCTGAGGATATCTACCGCAGTAGTAGACGAAACGTTGAGTGTTAATAAAACCAGACCACGGCCATTTAGCCCGAAAGACATAAAATACATGAATCAAAACATTGAATAATTAATAATGCGTTATTAAATATTTTAAATGTTGTTAGGTCATCATCATCATCAGCATCAAGGATTAGACCAGCTGGTCTGTTCCGATTTCATGTTAGAATTGGTCTATCCATTTTTTACTGGGTCTTCCAACATTTCTTCGTCCTAGTGGTTTGTAATGAAGAATCTGTTTCGGAATTCTATTGTTACCCATTCTATTGATGTGGTCCATCCATTCATCTCTGTATGTGTAACTCTATCTAATAGTTAGAATATATTCAGTTCTCTTCGTATATCCTCACTTCGCCTTTGATCCATTATTGTATAGCCAGCCACACTCCTCAGAAACCTCATTACTGACGTTTCTATTCTTCGTTCCTGGTCTTTGGTTCAGACCCAGTGTTCCGATCCATGTCGTAGTGTTGGAACCGCCATTGTTTATATAGCATGTTTTGTTTGGTAAATATATAACATATGTTTTACTTTGCACAAGAAAAACTAAAGGGCTCAAAGTCGTGTCATTAAAAAAACTGAGTAAATGAGGCTTAATTCAATTAGATATTCATTCTAGAAAATAATGCACGCACAACGTAACTAATACATGCATCACTAAGCCTATACAAAATATAATATTCTCCTAAGTCTCTAAATACAACAATAACATCGATAAATCAATACGTTTTACTCGATATTTGACAATCGATTTACAAAAATATTAGTCTAAGTTATATTTTGGGTTAAATGTTGTGTTCGTAATTAACTCAGTTCACTTCTTCTTCTTCCTCTCCTTTATATAGGCCTAGTATGTACCCATACTAACTTTCCCAAAAAATCTTGCGAGTGATTTAACTCATTATTAAAATTAAAAATTAAAATTCTCATTTGTAAAATAGGACTTCAGTAATATTTTAATCCAGCATTTATATAAGTATTAATAATTATTATAATTGAGTTCTATGTGTACATAATAATATTTTTTTTAGATTGAAAACCGTAGTCAGTACCTATAATGTAATGTGTTGAAAGCTAAAGACTGTTTCTGGCACCAATAAAGCATAGAACTTGTGGCTGACATCAGCTGCACTTGTGGCATATTGCTAAAGTAAACGAAAATTGAAACCCTTCAAAGTATCGTGTTGTAAGAGTGCCATGCAACATACTACACAACTAAGTAAATTTGCTGCTTTATTTACTCGTGTAAGTAGGGAAGGAGTCTGAGAACGTGTGTGTGTGCTATGGTGACTACAGTTTTAGCTCTTGTCGCAAGGGAGAAGAGCGCTGCCCTAGGGGAAGTTTTCTAACATGTAAATCTCGAACAGATTTGATGTTCTCGAGAATAAGTGAAGACAATCTTATAACATGCACGTGGAGTAAAAATAATGTAGGATTTACAAAACTACACGCAAATCCCCCTTTAAATTGTTGCCGCTATGAATATAAAATACCGTTGAATCTCAAAATAAAAATAAATTCCTCAAAATATGAAAAAGTTGAGTTTTGATGTATCATATGCATATAGACATCAATCTAGTCTCCAGTTTTGATCTATGAAGATCAACATGATTCATTTTCTCACCATTAGGCACTTTATTTTCTGGCTGTAGGGCCTACTTAGCATTTTTCAGTCTTTGAATTTGTCATTCTTCACAATATAGAATCGTTTATTGCTACTATTAAATAATTTTATTGCGGTTTTTATTAGATTTAATTACCGACACGTACTTTAAAGTGTTACCAATATTCTGGAATTTTGCATCAATAACGTTTAAAAAAACTACTCCTCCTGCTTCTCAACTCATGTCCCACACGGAACCGGGATGAGATGCGATGAAGGAGGTCTGTGAACAATAAAGATGTCGGCCGACCACGCCTGGCGCATCATCACGGGGCAGATGAAATGAAATGAAACGAAATGAGTGAGTGCGGAGAAATGATGATATGCAATTTATGGTAGGGGAAAACGGGAGAAATTCAGAGAAAAACTTTCCCGGCACAATTGTAAATTGTTACCAACATTCTGAAATTTCAGATCAATATGTTTAAAAAACTACCGGTAGAGTACCACAATTTTTAAATTAGTCCTTATATCCTATAAACCTAATATCTTATTTTTTAGTGTTTGGAGATCTATGTAAGTAATTTCATTATTTAATATTATAGGCCTATAATAATAATAATAATAATACTTTATTTATTCTGGCAGAGTTAAGGCCATAAGGCCCTCTCTTCCACTCAACCAGCACAAATACAAATAAATATTCGACAAATATAGATATACACTATACTAATTATAAACAGTTAAAGATACAATAAATGTAGCAATGTAAATGTCATGTACAAACAACATTTTATAGGGTAATAACAATAATGATACGATAATAATAATAATAATAATATTAATAATATAAATATGATACATTATACGGGAAACACCAATTAATATATATATCTTACACTGGATAATAATAAAGTCGAGTTTAGAGCAAATATAAATTTAGATTTCTTTTAAAAGTTGCCAATGTCCGGCAGCCCCTTATTTCTTGTGGTAGGGAATTCCAGTTGCGAGAAGTGAAGATAGTATATGACATGGAGTGATGTGATGTCCTATGTTGCGGTATATTAGGCCTAAGTAAGAGACTATGTTGTGATCTTGTGTTTAAGTTATGGTTTGAGGATAGATACTGGAAACGGGATGATAAATAATTGGGAATCGAGGTATGTAGGATCTTAAATAGGAGAATTGGACTGTGCGATTTTCTTATGTATTCAGATTAGGCCTATGCTTTTAAACGTTTTATTTTCGTATAGGCCTATATCTTATTTCTTAAAAAATGAGGAAAGATATTTTATTGTAAATTTAACAATTAATTAAATGATCTATTACTTCTAAGGAAATGTATTAAAACTTAATCATATTATTTTTATTCATGTTCACATGTAATATAATACTAACTCAAAATTAAACATATTGCAGTCTATACCAAATACAAAAGTCTAATGAGACGAAAGTAGGCCCACTAAATTTAATGTTTTTTTTTATTTTCCGACTGTATGGTATGGACATGACCGTCCAAATAAAATAAATACTCATCACTGAAAATAACTCGTTTAATGAAATCATTGTCATTGTTCATTTGATTGGTGATCCAATTGCAGAAACGACGTCTGTGTAGAGGATCATTGTCAAGCATTGTGTGAACACGTATCATCTTATATGGACGAAAATGTGCTGCTTTTAAAATTCGCCGAACATATTCCTTGCTCACTCCACTCTGCCTTAACACCTAAAGAATTGATCTTTTAGGGCTTGCAATAACCTTTTCAAGTAGGCCTACGTTAATTGTGTTTCCTTCATCAATAACAGTCTTTGGTCTGCCACATCGATTTGCATCCAGCACAGAAAAGGTACTCTAAAATTTATTTAAAAGTTTACTCACAGTTTGAAATAATGGTTTTGGTTTTTCTGGATGCCGCCTGCAGTCTCTCTCAAAGTTCGATGGTTTCACCACAAAGCAATAGTAAGTCAACTCTTTGTTCTGGAGTAAGCATGATTGACTTCACTGTTTTATCTAATGTTGTATACTGACTTCCTTTGAGAGTTGCTTTCTGATACAGTACATCAGTCAGAAACACAAACACAAATACATAGTTATTATTATTATTATTATTATTATTCATTGTTGTAATAATTATTTCCTTCTTATTGTTTCATTGTTACAGTAGTTTCCAGAATTAAAAAAATATACCTAAAATAGCACATTGTTCTAATTATATTTTATTATTATTCATTGTAATAATTATGTCCTTCTTATTTTATTGTTTCATTGTTACCAGAATAAAAAAAATATACCTAAAATAACAAATTCTTGTTATTGAGAAAACTTCCATTTGGTCAACCAACTTTTGGGCCACACGGCCTATATATAGGAGTGTTTTATTTCAATATAACTAAGAAAGTATTACCCTTTGTCAGGTTATATTAAATAAATGAATAAATAAACCAAGTTCAACCAACATAAGTTATTCTTAAAAAATAATTAGACCAACCATCTGTGTAATCGATATCAACAAAATATGTCTTTAGGGTGTTTTCCCTATGAAAAAATTGACGTTATTTTTGTCGGAATGGAGTTCCAGATGTGTTTAGATTCTTCATGGTAAACATTAGCCCCTATCATTTAGAAGTGTAAAATACTAAGAGATACAGTTTAGTCATAGGTTTATTTCATACAGCTAAGGAAGTACTTTTTCCAGACAGATTTAAAGGAAAACGAGATTTTCTGTTTTTTGTTTTTTGGCACCGTTCAATTATTGTTGCCTATCTTAAGTTTTAGGCTTTAGTAAGCTTTAGGAGTAGTAGGGAAGTTATGTCTCTCACCTTTCTAGATAATCAACACTAGATGTCCGTCGGGTTGTCATCTCTGAACAAGTGTTTTGGGTAGTTTAAAAACTCTTGACCTTCCGGCTTTTAGTGTATTGCATTAACGATTTACACTAGCGCTACGAAGGGATGTCCAAAGAGTTTATAAAGTGTATAAAATTGTATCATACAATAATCATAATGTCATAATAATAATAAAAGTTTATCAAATTCTGATTAAATTTAGCGGTTTGAAACATGCCTATGAACGAATGATTTGAGGAATCAACTAGATAGGCCCTTAAATGAAATTTATAAACGAAGAGTGTGATATCATTAGAAGTAACTGGGTATCCTTCTAACTTATTTTTATAGAGCACATAACTGTCTGAGCGGAATGACATTAGTTACATCGTAAACATCTCCTACAGGACGAATCTAATCTTTTTTCATTAACATAATTTTCATTTTATATAGCAGGGGGAAGTCAAGTAGTGGGCATTTTTGTATATTTAATCAGGTGTTACGAGAAGGCAATGTATGTTAAAAAAGTACATAAAAAAAAGAAAACTGTTCAAATTTAAGAGACAGAGTTCCCCTAGACCCGACCCTACTTTAACTATAAAGTAGAAATAAAATTAAGATAGCCTTTAAAAATGATTTAATGTTAATATAGTTTTCACACGCTATAAAAGATAATAAAAATTCATTTCTGTAAATAATATCCAACGACAAGAGGAAGTGTAAAGTTTGTAGAAATGAGTCTACGATGTTCTACTTTACATAATATGTGAGGACAAGATTAAGTTAGTTATAATGCATTTTGCTTACGTTGGGAACACTCCTGCCATCTAGTAACAGCTTCTTCTTTAAGACATGAGATAAGAATAACGAGCACTTAAAAAAAAAATATATTTTTTTTTAGTTTGTGACGAAATATATTCTGTTCTAACGTTTAGACTTTTCAGCTATAAGACCAATGCAGGAGACAAAGAAAACTACAAATGCAAACTCATGCTCTAAAATGTTCACATAAAAGAAAACTGCCGACTCATTTTATGTCTAGAAATATCTTCAAAACTTTGAATAAGATAAAAATAAATATTTTATACACTTTGAGATAAGACTTACGGCACTAACTTTATAACAAAAAAATTATTCCCAAAAGAGTATTATATTCATATAGAATAAGCCTCAATATATCATCGATGTTCATATTATTTCAGTCATGGAGGTTTCCATATAAAGATATGATGTATTAACGAAAAATATCGTAGGTCTATCAGACTTAATTTCACAAGACTTTTCGTCTCTACAAGATTAATTTGATCTATTAGATGAAGATAATAATAATAATAATAACAATAATTGTACATGGACTCTAAAATCTGTACAAAGCACGGTCGTATTTATAAAACCAACTAGCGGGACCCGCGAAGTTGTTCTCGTGGACAAAATGATTTAAACAAGTTACGTATAAACTAACATATTTAATTTGACAAGAATTAACATTGTATTGCCGGAAAAGTCTTTGTAATTTGATACACGGCATTGCCCGGGAATCTACTTATCCCGATTTTCTTAGCATCAATGAGGTGAAAGACAAAAATGTTTTTTTTGTGAGCTATCCCTAAAAGATAGACATATGCTCTCGTGGACTTTTTTGTAGATTTTTTTAGATATTCAATTCAGTGTACATTAATTTGGTGTATTTTTATGATTTAGGCAAAGTAAACCATTTAAGCGACCAAAAAGCTACTGTTTTTAGTGCTCCGATGCACTTTTTCCTTTGCTCCGGCCCTATAGTATGTACGATAATATATTATATACGTTAATTGTTCCAGAAAAATTCTCTAAATGAGCTGAAAACCCCAATCAAATCTGTCAAGTAGTTTTTGAGTACATAAAGGACAGACAGAGAGGCAAACACTCATTTTATATACGTAGGCTATAAAGATGTTATAAAAATTTAAATTAGAAATAAGGTACCGGTAATCAATTAATAGAGTCTAAATATCAAATGTTATAGAATTATGAAACTAATACCCTGTAAGGTATGGTCTTCCTCAACTTGGTGGCTTTCTCGGAATATATTCCTTCATCAGTAGAAGGTTATTATTGTTTGTTTGTAATAATTCTGTAGAGAGGGTTGTCCTTACTGGATGAGTTCTCATTTTAATTCATATAGTTGAAGACTTTTTAAAATGTTTATTTCCTGCAGTATATTTATCTCAGATAGGCCTATGTTTATTTCTATCTCTATGGATTGCAGTCTGAGTTTATTCTTCATGATCCATTATCCACATGGAATATTAGTAATATTTTGGAAGTTCGAAATCCTCCCGATTCTAACGATAGGTACTAGTGCTATTAATTTTAATTTACTCTCGTCAAATTCAACTGCCGCTACAATCACAAGTTTTACAGATGCTCAGCGATACGGAGCTTCTTTAACCCTTTAATTCCCAGTGTACTTTCCAAACATCTTCATATTTAAAGCTGTGATACAGACTACTGTGTGTACTAATCTTTGAAATGCAGTTATTGTTGCTGAACAACAATCTTCTAGTATCGAATGTTACTACAAAATGTGTTACCAATCTTCTTTATATGTTTCTCAACAAATGTATATATACAAATTAACTGTTTGACCAAAATATTAAACATGTTATTTTTTTGGTATAGTGCATTGTAGTCCATAAATATAGAAAATGTACATATTTCTTTATTTCTTTTGTCACACCTGAATTCATAATTTGGGAACTGAAAGAGTCAATATGTAATATTATTGGCCCTTATAGGCCTATACAAATGTATATGTAGCTGGTGGCGATTTACAATAACGAGAAAGTTAGATGGAGAAAGAAGAAGAATAGTGAGATGTTCTGTACGGGATGTTTAATATTTCATTAACCTGTGATTTAGTGTTGACAAAATGATTGGATAATAAAAGATTAAAATCAGCTGACAAATTTCTGGAGTTAGAGGTTGGAATAAATTGGAAAAGAAAAGTAAGAAAATACACCATCATCATCATCATCATCATCATAGTACATTCACGAATTTAGGCCATTTGTTGACCTGTTTCGGCCTCAAGAGAAACACCATCCAGAAGTCTTTTGAGTGGACGTCCTGGTCTTCTTCTTCCTGCAGGTTGATATCTTAACATTTGTTTGGGTATTCTGTGATCTTCCATTCGATGAACATGTTGCATCCATCTTGACTTATAATCAGAAATTTTGTTTTCTAAAGATTCCATGTGTAATTCTTCTAAGATGTCTTCATTTTTTTGTGACCTAGTAGTGTGTATCCTGCAGTCCTCCGAAGATATCTCATTTCAGCAGATCTAAGTCTCTGTATATCCTTCTGTTTCAACGTCCATACTTCGCTACCATACAAAAGAGTTGGAAGAGCCAGTGTTTTATACATTTTTAATCTTGAATGCTTTTGGACTAACTGTGGCTTGAAGATAGAATTTATTAACCCTAAAATTGTTAAAAATTTAGATATTTTTGCATTTACATCCTTTTCTTCTTCATATGAGATATTGCATCCTAGATATGTAAAATTATTCACCTGCTCCAAAATTTTATTGTCCAGTACAATTTTACTTCTGACAGGATCTACACCTTGAAATGCCATAATTTTTGTCTTATCATAAACATTGTAAATATTCACAGATAAGGTACATTCATAAATAAACAAGAACTATTGATTGCTATTGTTTGTTACAAGACATTGAGTACTCTTCTTTATTGTTATATACTCGAGAGCTCATCTTCAAGAATTTAAGGTGTAAAAGATCAAGTAGTTTGTATAGTCGTATAGAATCTCTGTCTCACTCAGTAATGAAAACCTACAAATTGACTTGATCTTTTCATGTTTTGTTTCAGAGTCTTTAGCATCGGATTCTGACTAAATAATGGTCTGGCAGTTGTTCGTTCATGAATGAGGTGTCGAGTACAAAAGGGCTTCAGTACGTTCCTTGTCTGAACCACTTGCAGCAACGTCGATTGTTCATAGGTCGGTTACCCACGCGAATTAGCTCCCAGACTCTATAGGCAGAATCATAATTCAGCTCCCAAGTCTTTTGTATGCAACCAGTGGACCAATATTACAAGTAGAAGAAGGTTAAGTGAGCAGGTTGTTAGGGAACTGCTTCTAGGATGTCATTTCTGCATTTAAATGAAAGGAACAAGAGGTTTTGTGAAGTATATACGATAATTATTTGTTGCACAAATAACACCACCAAGGGATTAGTCAGCTATTAACACATTTCCTTTTTTATCTTTATATCAAAATAAACAATTTTATTTACTTGTTTATAATTAAAATACATTAATTAAAATGTTACTTTATTTCTTTCTTAGTGTAATCTCTCCCTTGGAATTCTTCAGTAGGCTACATCGAAGTTGTGATCCAATTTTGCTGGATTACGGAATATTAAACGTGTCGAACTGCAGAGAAAATAAACCTGTCTTAAGCCATTTGAATATTGTAGCTGTAATTTAACACACATTTAAATCATTTATACTGATTCTTTTTTATTACTTTATTAAAAATATTGACTAAACTGAATTAATGTATCTTGCAGTATAGACACGCATTGCCAATTTAAGGTTAATTAAGTTGTATTATATGCCTATACATTGCGACGAAGCAAACATGGCGGCTGCTAGAGCATTCATTTAGGATTAGATAAACTCCCATTCCTAATGGTTGGATTTCCCTGATTTTTGCAGAATATCTTCCTAGTTTTATTCTAATAGCATATAGTTTTACTGAGTTTCGTTGCGAAACAAAAAATTGCGATCGCTAAAGCAAGTTTAAATTTTTGTTTCAGGTGAACTCCTACACATAATGGTCCAATTTTACTGGTTAAAGAACTCGACCTTACCTTTTAAATCTATTGTTGTATGCAAGTTTGGTTCTGATAAAACAAAAATTGCGGTCACTACAGTGTTAACGGAAATAGGCATATATTTATTGTTGTATTCCAAGTTTGGTTCTGATAAAACAAAAATTGCAGCCTCTACAGCGTTAACGGAAATAGGCATATATATATATATATATATATATATATCCATCCATAGTAATTCTGCCCGAGGGCAAGTCTTTCACTGCAATCATAGTATTTCCATGCTATGCTTTGCAGCTTTACTAGGAAATTATAGGTGTGATAGCTTCCCGTTGCTTTCCACACCAGTGAAGGATGATGATGAGATGGCCGGATGATTTTCGGTGACCGTTGGGCCCTAAGCTTCCTAACATTTGTCTTACAGGTGAGGAAAAACCTCACTCAGGAGCCTGTCCCGACCGGAAATCGAACCCGGGCCCCCTGCCTGACATGGCAGCACGCTACCTCGAGACCACAGCGGTGGATATATATTAGCAATAAATTTAAAAGGTAAGGTGGAGTTCGTTAACCAGTAATATATATATGTTGGTCATGGTCATTTCCGGTGCTTACTATTTCTATACATTTTCAAAAACATTTTCATGAGAACAATCTCAACAGCTTAATTCCTTCGAATTTCGCTAAAAAAAAGTAGCTAAATAAAGTAAAGTTATCCCACTATAAACCTTAAGAGGCCCTAAGAGTAGCAGAAGAATAAGTTCCCCACCTTTCTAAACAATCGGCATGAGATGTCAGCCGGGTTTTCAGTCCTGCGTGACGGCCGTCTTTACTCCCAGAACATACATCTGATATTCATTCCCATCAGAGATTGAGTAATCTCCAGGTTAATATTGCCGTAGAGAGTTAAGACAGTTTAAAAATACTGACCCGCCATCGGTACTCGTATCCCGACTTTAGGACTAGTATTGTGGTATCTCGCCTGAACCAATTCAGCGGTTAATGGCTCAGTCATCTCCAGGCTCAGGTGCCGCTAGAAGTTGAGGACAGTTAAAAAAATATTAAGCTGCAGTCAAGGTACTAGTAGCTCGACGTTCCATTAGTAATGTATTGCCTTAACCAATTACAAATAGAAGAGGCTGAGTCAAGTCTAGGCGCAGTCACAACTTTTAGGATAGTTTTAAAATCCTGACACACTATTGGTACCTGTACCTCCGACTTGTAGCGAAATGCCTTAACCAATTATGTTTTGGTGTGTCCCCCTATAAATATACATATTATCTAAATAATAAAACTATAATAGGTTGAATACTCCAATTTAATATAAGACGAACATGGTGGCCAAAGTCCCGCGCCATAGCCGAGTGGTTAAGGCAAGATGCCTTGGCGCAGAGCTATGGGACTTGCGCTGGTTCGAGTCTGCATGAGAGAAGAAATTTTTTCATGGAATTTCGGCCAGTATGCCGGTGAGGCATTTGAGTACCTACAAAAAGTAGCGGCTCCAGGTTGAGAAAACTAGCTATAACGGTTGAGGGAACCGATGTGCTGACCACATGTAACTCCTACATTGGCTGGATGATCGTCTACTTATGCGATTAACACATGTAAATGTGAGGCCAGCAGCTGGCTGATAGACCAAGGGCTTCTAGGCGTCGTGGAGTTTATTTTATGATGATTAAAAATGTTTTAGGAGTTGCTACAGCGAGCCTTTTATATCAGATTAATAATATTTATTTACTTGTCCAATGGCTTGTAGGCCTACATGACATTTTCAATCACTGGTCATGAGAAAACAAGAACACGGTGAAAACATAAAATTTAGGCTATTAAATCATTCGAGGTCTGGTTTTCTAATAGAGATCGACTTCTTTGGAGGAGTTCAGAGCTGGGAATTTCCTTTTATCGAATATTTTGCCGGAAAAGTGTTTCCAGATTAATAAGCCATTAGCTTAATTTAGCGTACTTTTTCTCAATAAAGGTACATTTTAGTTATAATGCACAATATATTTTTATATTTTGAGAAATAGTTTAATTATATTGAGTGGTGTTGGGTTTGTGTTGTACCCTGAGAATATTAATACGTGTAGGCCTATATTTATCGTTTGTTAAATAATGTAAGCGCTATACAGCGTGAAGACTACATAAAAAAGAGCTGCTTGATCTTCATGGGAAACATATTCGATAAGGAGAGATAAGTCTCGT
Source organism: Diploptera punctata (assembly GCA_030220185.1). NCBI lineage: Eukaryota > Metazoa > Arthropoda > Insecta > Blattodea > Blaberidae > Diploptera > Diploptera punctata. The sequence continues at coordinate 3,630,181 of JASPKZ010003044.1, read as the reverse complement.
GAACTGCGGGCATATGGCACAAACCAGAAATGAAAGAGGGCCATGAAAAATCCTTGTAGGAAAACCAGAAGTAAAGAGAACAAGATTTTTTTTTAATCAATGTCACCGGTTTGTCGCTATAATGATTAATTGGTATTTCCTTGTGGCATGGAGTACTCGAACCCATTTCTGAGTTTAGGGTGTCTGGAAGGCAAGGTTACACAGCCCCGATGTTGTGAAAGATGATGATGATGGTAATGTTGCACCAGGAGATGCCTTAAACTAAACTTAATCTAATGAGGTGAATATGATAATGATGATACTGTTGGCCAAATGATGATTGGGGACAATTTGGACCTTAAAATTTCCTGATTTTTGTCTTGCAGGTGAGGAAAAACCTCGAAAAACCCTCACACAGGAAACTTATCCCGACCGGGATCGAAACCGGGCCAGCTGCGTGTTGGAGAATAACATTAACCATGATTTGATGGAGGTATTTCCACAGGGAGTGAATGAAAAATATTTTTTAAGATAGGGATGTATGGAGAGCTTATGTCCGTGGGATCATAAACAGCTGCTCCCTAAAGTTATAATTTTTTACGCGATAGTGCGTTTTGTCGTACTTACAACAATGGCGACCATGGCTGAAAGTTCAACTATACTGTAATATTACATTTACACCCGCGTGCGGGAAGTAAAACCACTGTCCTCTATGTATACTATTCACAATGTATATACAAAAAAATATCCAAAAGGTAGTGTTAATATTCATTATAGGAAAAAAATCACAAAAAATAATGTACAACGCACGTTTGTGAAGTGTTTTACAGAATCTCGGAAATTAAAAACCTCGCTATCGCTCGGTTTTTAAACATTTTCCTCAATTCTGTCAATACCACTTCCCAACCTTGCATCGTAATATACTATTGCAGTAACTCAGTTAAAACCATTATTTATATTCTTGAACACTTCAAAATCGAAACAAAATGTTACTCGTAAAATCAAGAAATACTTTGTATAAAGATAGTAAATCAAAATAAAATATGTGAATTATGAATATGTATTTACAAGTTATGAATTCATAATGATATCAAAGTGACTATAATCCTCAAATATGTGTTTCATAATGAAGATTAATAAGTGGAGGAAGAGGAGTGGTTGGTCAACACCCAGTAGCTAGGCTCGTCGTATTGTGGTGCTGATATATTTCACACTCCCGGTAACATCATCACTGTTATTGTCCCTTCTCTTCTAGTGGGAAGTCATCCTATTCGAATTAAACACACGTACTTAATAACTTTGTTTGATCGCCTCTGCGTTCTAAACTATAGCGTGTACAACTTCTTTTACGGGTCTCGGGTTCGATTCCCGGTTAAAGCATTGGAATACATATATTTTTTAATTGGGTCTTCAATGAAAACCATAAACTATTCATATAGAGCAATTCCATATGTGACTGATTGACATTTACAATACACCTTTGCAGCAAAATGGTTGCATAAATATTACAATTAAAGATATATATATATATATTAATTGGTGTTTCCCGTATAATGTATCATATTTATATTATTATTATTATTATTATTATTATTATTATTATTATTATTATTATTATTATTATTATTATTATTATTATTATTATCGTATCATTATTGTTATTACCCTATAAAATGTTGTTTGTACATGACATTTACATTGCTACATTTATTGTATCTTTAACTGTTTATAATTAGTATAGTGTATATCTATATTTGTCGAATATTTATTTGTATTTGTGCTGGTTGAGTGGAAGAGAGGGCCTTATGGCCTTAACTCTGCCAGAATAAATAAAGTATTATTATTATTATTATTATTATTATTATTATTATTATTATTATTATTATACAATTGATTGAAATTAGGGGTGTTATCTACGTGATATGATAGAGGAATAGTGTGTGGTTAAGAATGCACTTAAATATAGAACTTTTGAAGAAAAACAGTGCCACTTTATATCTATCAAAGTATGTGTGACTGACTGACATGAATGTCAACTCATCATGCAGCTTAACATGTTCATCTGTATCATTCTCTGAAGTGTGATTCCTAATTCAATTTTCCAAAATACCGTTTGGAGGACACATTTCAAGTTACATTCTCAATAAAAACGAAACAAAATCACAATTAAGACCAGAATTATAACCTTATATGTGATGTGTGACTGACTGACTACAGTCTGTGACTGACTGTCATATCTGAATTTTATTAAGACTTTAATATTGTGGAGCTGCAAATATTATACAAATATTACGAAATAATAATATGAAATTATAATAGATAAGTCCACCGCTGTGGTCTCGAGGTAGCGTGCTGCCTTGTCACACAGCGGGCCCGGGTTCGATCCCCGGTCGGGACAGTTTTTCTGGGTGAGGTTTTTATCTGGGTTTTTCCTCACCTGTAAGACAAATGTCAGGAAAACTTTAAGGCCCAAACGGTCCCCGAAACCATATGGCCATCATCATCCTTATCATCATCATCATCATCATCATTCACCGGTGTGGAAAGCAACGGGAAGCTACCACATCTACAGTTCCCTAGTAAAGCTGCAAGCATAGCATGAAAATGCTATGATTGCAGTGAAAGACCTGCCCTCGGGCAGAATTACTATGGATGGATAATAGATAAAAAGCGATAATATGGAGATGAATAAAGAACTTCACTCCTTTTATCATGTATAGGAAATGTACAATTTGATATGCTGTAAAAAGATTAAATAAATAGTGTAATTTATTTAACTTGGTTACCATGTATCATTTTAAATTTCACAAAATAAAGAAAATATTAACTTCTTAACAACAAAGGGCCTTCTCTATAGTTAAATATGCCTAATATGAGTATAATTTTATTACATCCATATTAACTGATTAAAATTTATCTGATGCTGTTAATAGATTGAACCATTGAAATAAATAAAAATGCCGATATGGAATTTGCAGTGTTCGTTCCAGAACACTAAAATTAACTTTTACGCGTCTCAACTTTAAAGAAAAAAATTAACGAAAAAGTACAGTATACAAATTATTAAAATTTTTATTTAAATGTGGAAAATTCTGTTATAATTATTTCAAAGCAACTGATTACAAATTATATTGCTGACATGAGTTCTATTTTTAAACTAAACAATTGAAAGAAATCTCTTACAATGCGCGAAATCGAACTTTATGACTGACTGTTCCCAGCTGGCGCACATAGTACAGCGTTGTCATACGTATTTTCACTCTGTTGGTTTCCAATAACGCTACACCCAATAATAATTTTCTTTTACACTACCGGTTATACATACTTAATCACATATACGCCACGCCAATTGTATTTTTATACAAGTAACTTCATATGATTTAAAACTGTTGTTGCAATCAAAGTTAATGCTAGCACAATAATGGAACTGGCAACATCGCACTGTGGATCCCCGATAATACGACACACATGGCATGTCAAAGGTCAAATTAATGCGAGAACCTTTGAAGTTCAAGGACTCCCACACACACATTTAACACGTAAGATCTGCACACTTGCTTTTAATTCCAGTACACAATACTCTAGTGACATATTGAAGAATCGCATGAGGAATTATTTAAATGACACTAATAAAAATATAATTTTCTTTCAGACACGATACTTGTGAATTTTTCAATTGCGGTACAGCACAATAACATGCATATTGAAGAATCGCATAATGAGGAATTATTTAAATGCCATTAATAAAAATACAATTTTCTTTCACACACGATACTTGTGAAATTTTCAATTGCGGTACAGCACAATAACATACATATTGAAGAATCGCATAATGAGGAATTATTTAAATGCCATTAATAAAAATATAATTTTCTTTCACACACAAAACTTGTGAATGTTTCGCACTGAAATTTGTGCATATTCTATAACATACGGCTTCAACACTTTCACATGGTGAACTCCATGAGTTGCCGGAATAGCTGCAAGATGTTGAAATCGCTTTTCTAAAAACCTGTGTAGCAAGTAACTGAGTGCACCATGCGGAGTAGCAATATAAAAAAAAAGTCAGTGACGGGATTCTAGCGGGAAACGTAATTACTTTACAAGACAATGTCGTTAATACTTTTTTGTTAGTTATGCACCGATAACATAGAATCCCAGAGGAAATTTGAATCCATCAATTATCGTATTGTGTACAATGATTTTTGTATGTTTTATGTGACTGACTGTAGCTTACCCTTAATATTTATAGGGCTCATTTTAATTATCTAGAATATTATAATACAATTATTAATATTACATTTACGATCAGGAAGGACAGAAATATGGTATAACAAAAGAGTCAGTGAAACAAAACAAATTTATACAGTGAAATCGTAAAATAAAATTTCGTTTAATTTTGCATGTGTTTTCAGGTTTCGGAATACGTCATGTTCTACTATTAATTTTACAATCAAAATAATCCGTATTTCAAACATTAACTTCTAGAATCAGAAAATTTAATCTGCAAAAATGTATATCCCATCGAAAAAATTACTCCTGCGCCAATTTCAAAATTGTCACATCGGTAAGATATTTTCATGGAATTACTCTACATTTAAATCCTTCCGCTGACTGCCTTTTAGCTCAAATTGTCACATAAAAAGGGCCAGTAATTATTTTATGAAACAGCTGAGCCGAACAGTCTACCAGATTTCCTAAACCATGTTTATGTTAATACTCAGCTGAGTTCAGCAAGCAACTGACTGCGTCATTCGTATTAGCAATATAAATGAGGGGACAAAAAGTCAGTCAGTCACGGGACTCCAGCGGGAAAATAATGACTTTACAAGAAACTGTCATCAATATGTTTTTGTTACCGATAACGTACAATCCAAGAGGAAATTTTAATCCATCAATTATTATGTTGTGTACAGTAATTTTTATTCGTTTTCTGTGACTGACTGACCGTAACTTACAGTTAACAACTATAGGACACATTTAAGGTAAGCCTATATAGAATATTAGAATGCAATTAATATTGTTTCATTTACGACCAAGGAGGACCAAAGCATGGTTTAAAAAATATGTTATGAAATAAAACGAATCCATACGACCAAATCATTAACCAAGAAATTGGTAAAATTTTGCGTATTTTTTCAGGTTTGGAATATGACAAGTTCTACCGCTATTACTAGATAAAAACAATTCACATTTGAAACATTTTCTTACAGAATTATAAAATTTGATATTTACAGATATATATTACATCAACAAAATTATTCCTGCGTCAGTTTCAAAATTTTCACCTCGGTATGACATTTTCATGGAACCGCTCTATAGTAGTTAATAAAATAATAATAGTTGACTTAACCATCTCCAATGAGAGATCCTGATTGATTTAATTTGACTCGAATTACCACTTAGCATGTAAATAAAAAACCAACACTTTTTATCATAAGTAATGCCACGAGTGATTGCCAAATTATCCATAAATTCACGATGTCACAAAGTAATGCGTGAATTTATCTAGATAATCTGGAAATCAAGAGTGGCATTTGTGTTAGGACTATTTAATGAATACAATTAAGCTGATTACTCGCAAATCATTATTTTAATATAGTTTTTTTAAAATATTTATATATTTAATGTAAACGGCGATGTTTGGAAACAAATGAGAAATATTTATTATGTTTCATTTGTTCATCACTGCAACCAGATCATATTATTTATTGCCAAAGCATAGCAAAATATTGTAAGAATACACCCTAGTGGAGAAAAAATGAAAACACATCAAACTGTTTATAACCAATATTATAGGCTATTAATTAATTTCTGAAATCCTATGATGTAAATATGTCAATTATATTTTTCTGAAACTTAAATACCTGGGAAATAATACGTTTAAGAAAGTGCAAACAGTGTTTTCAATTTCCGTTATAACTTATAATCAATTGCTACAAATGTTTTCTATTATATCTCGCAAACAGCATCTGGTTACATTCGTGCACTGTATGACATATACTGTCTGGTAGCCACTTGCATTATGGGAATATTACATCTTTAATATATAAATTGTTATATTCAACGTATTTCCTAGAGAGCCAGTCACTGCATAATAATGGTCTGACCTATTCAGAATGTTAAAAAGGAGGAGCATGATTTTAAAGTGATAGAATTAAATTGATAAAATCGAGGTGAAAAAGACTGTGATTGGTTGTAAATCAAAATTCATTGAAATGCGATTGGCCATTGACACCCATTTGGGGCATTAGTTAAATAGTCCAAGCAAAAAATTAATTTATCCAAATTATTGAGCCCTAAATATGTATAATTTTCCAGCAAAGTAAAAATAATTCTTGCTCAAATCAAATTAGCCTATATTGAAATGCACAATACTGACTATTCATGTGAACAAGAATTATAGGATTATTAATTTATTACAACTTATAATAAAATATACGCATTACATCAATGGTGATGATTTTTGACCGGTACGAGAAGGAACATATCGAGGACTTTTTCTTATTATTAGTCACAACAGTTTAATTTAGTTGAACGTTCTTTCCAACACAGCTAAACCAATTGTTATCTTTATTTCCTTCAAGACATGCAAGACATCATCCTCTCATTAAATACCTTGGGCTCTATTGAAGGTTTCCAATGAAGAATTTTTAAATAATTATTTCAGCACAAATTCCATATACATGACCAAACCGACTTAATCTTTGCGATCTAATGAAATCAACAATATACTTATTTTTTATTTTATTCAATTCATTTGTTCTAATTATCCAAGTTTCATTTCCATTTGTATGTGGCCCGAAAATTATCTTAGGATGCTTGTTTAAAAAAACGAGCACATACTAGATTCGCAAGAAAATGACTTCGATGAGGAATAATCTCATTTTTTTACATCATTCTATGTTCTTTTACTGTATTTCTCCTGTATACTGATTTTTGACCTTAATATTATAAAATGGCGAATATTATGAAATGAGTACTGTTAATAATATTCTAATCCAGCATTTGTTTAGCGACTCAGGAAATCAAGAAAAACATCAGGTAACTTGATACCTGGATTTGAACCCGGGGACCTCCCGAATACGAGACTCAAATGCTATATCCTGAGCTAACTGGCTCAAATAGGCTAATAATGTATTATTTCAGAAGTTTATTTGATATTGAAGGAAATATACTTAACTTAAAGGCGAGGACAACTAATTAGCTTGTCTGCCAACATTCCAGAAAATTACTGAATTTTTAATTCTTTCTTTCACTTCTCATTCTTTAACATCATTTTCCATAAAATAATCTGAAATCAATCAAATATGGCCAAATACAAACTGTATCATGGAAGAAACTTCAGTTTCAAAGCTTAAAGCTTCTAGATAAAGTTATCTTATATCAGAAAGACAACATTAACTAACCAATGCATTGGCTCTATCAAAACCGGAGGTTAACTGCCGTGCGGACATATAGGGCCTACTCTGTATACATGGCCGTGCGGACATATGTTCTGTATACATCCCTAACATGAGCTAACGTTTTCTAATCATCCCCTGCACAATTCATCTCCATCAAATCATGGACAATTGTATTCTCCTATCTCACTCTTGGCAAAACTACTGGGCACTTTCCTTCTGATTTTCCTACAATAATTTTCCATGCCCCTCTCTCATTCCCCATTCGCGACATATGTCCCACCCATTGTAGTCTACGAGACTTACTGTTGGTTTCCCATAAATATTTCTCATTCTAATGTAGTATTTTCTATTCACAGTAATGAAGTTTCCGGGGTGTGTCAAACTAATCTCGTGTTCATGTGTACAGATATTTGCTAGCTATCACCTCAAATAATTAAATCGTCTAGGCTATTTTGAGCTATGAAATAAACAATTACAAATAAGCGCAAATTCATTGTTAATGTACTGTATGTAGAGTTTGCGACTTACTTAACACGAGTTTTAGCAGCGATTTTCTTAAACGCAGTAGGTCCACATTAAACACACTAAATAACATGAGTTAATTATTTTATGTAAATGGCGTTTTGTCTTAAAGTTGTATTGTCATAGGCCTAATTGTTGTGTAAAAAAACATCAACATTCATTATCTGTCTTAATATGAAATAGGAAGACTTTGTTTCTTAAAATATTTACAAACTCCCATCTAAGCCATTTTAATTAGATATAATATATTAATTTACAGGTAACTGTATAAGTGTAGCTCTTCCATTTTATAAATATCCCCTAATGTAAATCCATTTAGTCTAATCTATAATCTGTACCCGTATATTCCCACGTGGAAACAAGGCTGTTTCCTCGTATAAGTTACTTAACCTTGCTAATTTTGTTATGATCATTCCTTACAAATGCCAACGAGGGGCATTCGGTTAGCATTTCGCATCAACGATACACATGATAGGGAACTAAGGTATTATGTAGATGAAAAGGCCGATTAAGTACTGTTCACAGGCTCTAATTTAGGCTTATGTTTCCTTTAAAAGCTCGAAAAATCTTCAGATTCGGGACACCCGGTTTAAAGTCCCTCCCGAAGGACTTGTCCCTTAGATTTTTCCATTCAAAAAATGAAATCGATATCGGTCGGTTTTGAACCCACAACCCTCCTGACAAGAGGAAGAAACTTAAACCCTAGACCACTGTGGCCGAACAATTCCTAAAGTACGTTTTAATTATTAACATTAATCCAAAAGTTTAAATTATGTTAATAGGCTATGAAAGCCCTTGTATTTTATTTAATGACGTTACTTACAACTCAAGTAATTCAAAGCTGAAAGTAAAGGAACCCGAATGTTTGCTCAAAGGCCTCTTATTTTATGGTTGAGGTTCTTTTACGTGTTGCTAATTTTACATGAGACCCACGAATTTATTTATGGTTTGAAGGAGGTCTTATTCATGATTTTTTACACTCTTTAACTTTCATCGACATAAGTTGAACTCGAACCCATGAACCAGAATCAAACATGATAATCACTAAACAACAATAACCGATGTGAAAACAAAATTTAGGCCTATATTATCCACAACACTATGAACACTAAATGTGGTATGTTCTGACCGAATTTATTCGCAGAATAGGCTTTGAGGTCAGCTTGTTGACACAACCAGAATTTAAAAAAAAAAACACTTTTACATTGCTAGAGGAAGATGCCAGGTATCAATCCAAAGTAAAACCCATATCTGAGCTGTCTGACCTTTCAACTCCAGGGCACGACAGGCTTTCTAGGCTCTTGACTGAGGCTACCAGCCGGCTGTAGACCTCACATCCACATGTGTTAATCACGGAGGAGAACGATCATATAGCCAGTTTTGGGGAGACGTGTTCAGAATATCGCGTCCCCCCGCCGTTATAGTTGGTTTTCTCAACCTGGAGCCTCTACTCATTGTAGCTACCCAAATTTCTCACGATGCTGGGTGAGCACCGGTCCCATAGGCAGAAATTCCATGATAAAATGTCTACCCCATGGGGACTTAAACCAGCCAAAGTCCCACAGCTCTGCACCAAGGCAACATGTCTTAAACCGCTCGGCTATGGCGCGACAATCACGTTAATAAATTCCTATACTAACTCCATGGCGCGACAGGTCTAGAAAGCACTTGGACCACGAGCTGCCCGCCCAACATGTTCCATTTAGAAGTGAACGATTATCCATTCAGTATAAGGGTGATATGTGGTCAAAATATCAGGTTCCGAAGCCAAGTTTTCTCAACTTGGAGTCACCACTTATTGTATCTACCCAAAATTATCATGAATTTGGGTGGCCAGTGGTCTCATATGCTTGCCGAAATTTCATGACAAAATTTCTTCTCATGAACCAGCGCATTTCCTTTAGCTCTGCCATATCTAGGTCAATTTTTCTCGCACTTCCTCGTAAATAATTTTACCATACAAAAAAGGACAATAATGAATAAATCAAGTTATTTTTCATAAATTTCTCAACGGTAGTAATTAATTTGCTAAGGATTAGGCAGTGAAGGACACCCATGTTGAGAGTGAGACAGAGACCCGCTGCAGAAGAATGCGGACTCACTAAATCAGGATGAAAACATCGGCCTCGTTAATGTGTGCCAACATATTTATGGGCGATAAATCTGGTGGACTGCATTGTACCCGCGCGACGTTGGAACTACTGGAAGAAATCACCGCGTGCGTCGTGTGGAGGCGTCCATTGCTTGCTTGTTAGGGAAATCCTATCCCCCACCACAAAAACAAATTAAACATGCACCGGTCCTTCACAACACATAGCCTATAACCCGTTTACTGAAACCAGATCAATTAACGATTATATACATATGTATGCTTATTTTATTTTATCTGATGGAGTTAAGACCGTTCGGTCGTCTCTTCCACTTCACCAAGTTTAAATTATACATAGCCTATAATAACAGTTATTAATTATCAATAACTTCATTAATAATACATAATAGACTTAGGCTACACAATATACTGTTGAGAAGGAAAGGACAAAAATATAATAATAATAGTAATAATAATAATAATAATAATAATAATAATAATAATAATAATAAATGTGTTTAAAAAAACATATGAAGAAATAGTAGAAAAACGTATGGAATGCTATGGACACCTCATAAGAATGGAAGAAGAGACAATACCAAAGAAGTTCCTTAATTGGAAAGATAATGGAAGACGTGGAAGAGGCAGGCCTAGAGAACGATGGATGGATGGAGTGAAGAGAAGTATGGAAGCTAGAGATTTGAGGGAAGAAGATGCTTTACACAGGAACCTGTGGCGACAAATCACTTTGGGATGAAGGAGAAACACTGTATTGTGGAATATTCCTAAATAAATAAATAATAATAATAATAATAATAATAATCTGTAATTTGATGAAGTATTTGGCTTGGTAAAGAAAGTCTAAAATATAAAAGAATAATATGAGAATACCTGGAAAACGGTTACATAATAGATTGTCTAACGAAATACTTTGTGAGTTTTTTTATTGAGTCGGAAAGTCCTTGATATACGAAGGAAAGGAATTCCAGAGTCGGGTAGGTGAAACAAGGAAGGATGAGGAATAGTGAGATACGTCTATAGAACTACTAGGGTTTGAAGTAATATCGGCTGTCTTGTCTCATCTCAATTTCAATGCAAGGTTTAAGATGTCAAATTATTTCTCTAAGTGTAGGAACTGGAATAGGTTTCATATTCCTAAGTGTTGATTGGGCTTCGCGAACGTATTTGTTTTACGATTCGGAGTTGCAACTATTTAAAATACTTACCTTGTCAAACATTTTAAACAGTCCATGCGTCTTGTGATATATATAGCCTATATATATATATATATATATATATATATATATGTAATTTTCTGCACTTACTACCAAATTAGATGATAAAATGGGTTTCTAGCTTTATTGAGCCTATAGGCTACAAGGTTTTATAGACTGACCTCTTAATCATATATGTCACTTAAGTTTTAAGAATGTATATTTTTTTAATGATATCGATGTCATTCAAAACAAAGCTCATGCAACAGAAAATGCATATAGGCCTACTTCTAATGCATTAATCTAATTTCGTTTCCCCGAGTTTATAAAATTACCTTCATATTAAGCAAAACAATGAATAAACGAACTGTTTCAAAAACTCATCATCATCATCATCCGGTATCATGGCAGCTGCCGCCGTCTTCCGGAAACCAAACACCATTCCTCTCTGTCCATCCATTGATCTTCCTCCAATCCTCTGATATTCATAGCCGCTTGTACCCATTCTATCCAAGTTTTCTTCGGTCTTCCTCTCTTCCTCCTTTTCAGTGGGATCCATTCCATAACAATTTTAGGCAATCTTTGCTTCAAAAACTCAACTAGTCTTAATATTTTAATATTGATTTAGCATCATTTTCTCTCCCATTGAATGCCTCAAAATAGTAAAACATTTATATTTAATTCTATAATACAAGTATTCTTTTGATAGTAATTATTGTTTTGAACTAACCTTACAACTTTTTTACTTCATTCTTATTTACAGACACTTACCGTGTAAGTCATATCGCGTCACGATCTTTAGGTGTAGTCGGAAAACTGTGAATCCCACTGTCAACGTCTGTCACGTGTTTTCTGTTTTTCTATTTTAATTACGTTATGAAATGGGTATATGATGAAATAAATCCTAGCAATGAAATTCCAACCCAACAATTGCCATGATGACTGAGGAAAACCTGAAAAAAATTAATTAAGATTGTTCTTCACCAGGATTAGATGCTGGGTTTTCCAGAATACGAGTCTCAAACCCTATAACCTGTAACAACTCGGTACGTTAATCATTGAATTGATTGTAAGTTAATATATTATGTTATCCCGCTCTGTAGTTGAGCGGTCTAAGCCTACTTCTATTGGCCGCAGAACTATGGGACATGTGCTGGCTCGAGTCACCATATGATCAGTTCTCATGGAATTCAGCATCGTAAAAAAATTGGCTAGCTGCAATAAACAGCGGCTTCTAGGTAGATAAAACCGGCTATAACTCTTGGAAATTAGACACACTGACAAAATTTGAACGCAATTGTGTCTGGATGAATGGTACACGTGGATGCGAGGCTACTAGCTGATGGAAGGCCAAGGAATCTAAATGTCTGTCGCGCCATGGAAAAAAATAATTCGGTTAAACAGACCATGAATATGGGTCTACAGTTTATGAAAAGTAAAGTGAATAAAAAAAAGAGTTTGGGGAAAATTATAATAATGAGTATCAAGTTGGTTAAGGCAGTACGTTACAGGGTAGATCGATTCCACAAAGATAAGTATTTTTATCTATCTATCTTCGGGTTTTTACAGCTGCTGCCGTCTTCCCGTGCCAAACCTTCAAAGCCTACGATCTTGGGCATCTTCGATGCTTAGCCCTCTAGCTTGCATTACTGTCTTCATGTTTTCCTTCCATGTTAACTTTGGTCTCCCTCTTTTCTTCTTTCTGTTCGAATGCCATTCATATAGTTGCTTCGGCCATCGCTCATCTTCCATTCTTAAAACATGTCCTAACCACTTTAATTCCTTCTCATCAATTCTTTCAATTATGTTTTCTTCTGCTTCCATTATGTTTCTAATTTCCTTATTTGTGACATGTTCTAATTTACACTTTCTGGCACTTCTGAGTAATTAATCCATTTCTAGAGCTATTAGTCTATTCTTGTAGGCCTAGTACTTATTGATTGTCCATACCTCACTTCCATACATTGCAACAGATTCCACCAATGTTTTACCAATATATTTTTTTTGTGTCTTTCCAAATATGCTTAATCTCACCATATGGAATTTAACGATGATATTACTTTGCTACTCAATTCAATTCTATGTTTGATGTTCTCTTTGCCTATACCTTCAATGTTATCCATAATTATTTCCAAATATTTAGTTTGTTTCACTTGTTTTATTTGTATTCCTTCTTCCAATATTAAATTTTCTCTTTCATTGCTATTTATTTCCAGATATTCTGTTTTTTTTGTAAATTTACTGTGAGATCCCATGATTCTTAAGTGTTTTTCAACCTTTTTTTATCATGAATTCCATATCAAATTTGTATTGCGCTAAAAGCAGTTGATCATCGGCAAATTGTAAAGTGAGCAAAAATCTGTTGCCTATTGGGATACCCATACCTTTGCAGCTTTGTTTCCATTTCATTAATATAAATTCTACATAAATATTAAATAGAATTGGTGATAGACTGCACCCTCATTTCAACCCCTTTGTGGTTTTTATAGGATTAGATATTATATTTCCAATTTTAACATAAGCGGAGTTATCTTTACAAATTTGTTTCATAATTTCTATTAGGTTTCTATCAATATTGTATTTCTCTAATGCTTCCCATAATTTGTTCCTCGGAATTGAGCCTTAAGCTTTCTCTAAATCTATCATTTTGTCAAATGTGTTTCTTCTCCAACTGCAGTCCGTTTCTCACTTAACTGTTGAATTACAAATATATTGTCAACACATGACCTAAAGTTTTACAACGTTTTAACTATTCTTGTTTTGTTGTATGGCCCGGAGTGTTGGACTCTCACCAAAAGTTTAATTTTGGAAGCAGCCGAGATGAAATCCCTACGATATGTGGCAGGATATTACTCTTTTGGACAAACAGAGGAATGAAGATATTCATGAAGAATTAAAAATAACTAGAGTGGTAACAGAAGTAGAAGAACATAGAAATAAATGGTTTGAACATGTTAGTAGAATGAGTGAAGAGAGGATACCTTATAAGATGTTAAACTATAATCCACAAGGACATAAAAATCGTGGACGACCAACTAAAAGATGGAACGAGCAACTATAATATGGAGCTGGAACATATCAGAAAAGGGTCTAAACCGTGATGGTAGATGATGATGATGATCATCATCATTTTATTTTCTAAAGAAAGTGCAATCTACTGTAATACATAGGCAACGCTTTCTTTTCTACTCTCTGTGGACAGGATATAGGCTACTGACAAAAAGTATTAAAAGCAAACTGGTTGTAATAATATAAGAGTGTATTAGGTAGGTCTACAGCTGGGAACAGGATGTCATCTCATCAAAACTATCTATTGTATTTTCCTGTATAACCTCTCCTCCTACACACAACCTTCCCTAAATGAACATATAAACATTATTGGAAAACAAAATCAGAGAAAAATAATGCCCATTGCTAAGGGAATCCATTGTAATATGTAGAGAAATGCGCTAATGTTTAGGCCTATATCGATATCCCATTATGTCCAAAGTACTGATATTCTACATACCGCAAGTCCGCCAATTCGAGTTCATGTTTGTGGTTTAGCCAATAAATTATTTCTATGCACACTCCTCCGCTTTTTATTTTAGTTCTTTTCATATACAGGCTTTATTATAATTTATCGTTAACTTACAAATTATTTTTAAAACAAGTATATAAGTTATATATATATATATATATATATATAAAGTAAAGTGATCCCACTACAGGCCTCAGGAGGCCCTTGGGGTAGTAGGAGATTAAGGCTCCCACTTTTTCTAGACAATCGGCACTTGATGTCAGCCGGGTTTTCAGCCCTGCGCGACGGCCGCCTTTACCCCAGAACAAGCATCCGGTACTCATTTCCGTTAGAGGCTGAGTCGACCCCAGGGCCATGGCGCCACCAGAATATTTGGGTCAGTTTAAAAATCCTGACCCCACTGGGACTCGAACCCTCAACCTTCCGGTTTGTAGCGCAGTGCCTTAACCATTACGCTATGGCATGCCCTCCCTCCCCCCCACACTCACACACACACACACACACACACACATATATATATATATATATATATATATATGTGGATTTTTTGGTTATTGAGGAAATTGCCTTTATATTTAGATTATCGGTACTTTCAAGTGAACAGACTCTGCTGCCTGGCGTGTTCTACTTCAGTGAACCGGGTTCGATTCCCGAAGTAGAGGATTTTAAATCTCCATCTTGGGTCTCTATATCCCTTGTTTTGCGACATCTTATGACATCTTGTTATCTTTAACAGTGGCACTGATATCCTGTTAACAACAGATTAAAGAATTTCCACCTGTCTTCCGAGATTCTCAAGATAACCGTTTTATATGAAATCTATCTTTTTAATTACCTTTAACTTCGTCTTGTTTAAGATTCGAATTTTGCACTATGTAGTGTACCCTTTTTAGCAGGATTCTATTATAAAAGTAAGCTCCTACCTATAATGTTGAGAGAAAGTAGGAAGGAATATTCTAGACCTTAACACAAATAATTAAACTAGGCTATATGAATAATGATTTTTAAATATATTTCTTGTTTTTAGGTATTCTAAGAATAAACTTGAATCGAGATTAGGGTAAAGAGTTGAAAAAGAAGTGTATGTTATTTGCAAGTGGAGTGATGGGGAGTTGACTTGCTCTTAGTTATAATTGAATTGGTTGCTCGCGGGGACAAATTCATTAGCTGCTGCTCATCTAATCGAGTTCCACAAACATGGACCGGCATCTGTCCCCCCCCCCTCACTGAGGGTGACAACCGTTTTGTTTCCCCGCGAATTAGATTTATATGTGACGACACGTTTTTATTGCTACTTCATTCCCTCTTCCTACCTCATTTTATTGACCTTAAAATACACACCGCTCTTATTCGTCTGGTTACTTATTTACTTCTAAATATAAATCCTACTCCTTAGGTGTATATTATCATTATTCCTATCTGTAAAAGCTGCGATTTTAATGTAATTTTACAATTAATATTGTCTCGCTAATAGCGTTGACGGCCACAATTAAAGAAATCGTCGACCGATTGACGGTCAATCGGATAAAATTAGTGCTATCTTTTGAGACGGACTTTTAATGATAGCGCAAAAATTATACAGCTCAACATGATTTTTGTCTCATCAGTACCAATAGTTGTACTTATTGCAGTTTTTTATCGTGTTTTCAAATAGGCCTATGTATTCGGAATTTCTCCATTACCCACAGTTTTTTATTTCAATTTCAATTTATGGATTTAAATAATTATTTTTTTAATAAATGTTTTTTCGTCCATTTGTCCATCTAATATATAAAAATGAATGTTTGTTTGTTTGTTCGTACTTTATGCGCGGCTACACCGCTCATCCGATTGTGATGGGGCTTTTTGCAAAATGTTCAGGAGATTCCCGGGATGAACATAGGCTATAAGAGAGTTGTGATACTCAACTCCTACACCCTTAAAAATCGCCCTTTGTAGTGGAAAACGTAAAAAAAAGTAGCCCTTTGGGCGCTTAAATGGCTTCGGTCCCTAAACCATAACAAATAGGCTACACAAAATTAATATACACAGAATCGAATATCTCAAAAAGCTCTACCAAAAAGTCCGCGACAGCATATGTTTATCTCTTACGAATAGCTCACAATAACCATTTTTGTCTTTCATTGATGCCAAGAAGATAGAGACAAGTACGTAGATTCTTGTACAAACATAGCAGCATATGACGAGTATTCTTTTACGGATAACTCACAATAACGAATTTTGTCTTTTAGCTCATTTATGCCAAGAAGATCGAGATAAGTAGATTCCCAGGCAACACCGGGTAAACAGCATGGAGTATCTAAAAATAATTACGATATATATTTTTTTCGAATTACTTATTAACTAAACATAAAACACATTCATTTTCGTATTTCAGCTTATTTATGTCAAGAAGATCGGGATAAGTAGATTCCCGGGCAACGCCGGTAATCTGCACGGGATATCTAATGAAATATAAATTTATAATTATTTTTCCTCTTACTTATTCAACTGAACATAAAAACACATTAATTTTCACTTATTTAGGCATAGCAGAGTACACCGAGTTTTAGCTGGTTGTAAAATAAAACGAGGAACACTTTCATTCAGGAGGTTTCAGCTGTGGAACAGAGATATCAAAGCAAATGGAATCCTAATATGCTGGCCGATTATTGTTGGACTATCAAGAGGGATGCTCCACAGGCGAAATATAGCAGAAAATCGCCATTTCTTACTTTCTAGTTAAGTCCGAATGTTCGAATATTGTTTAGTTACGAATGTAGAAAATATTAAAGTGTTTGAAATTATAAATGCCTGTCTCTCGGAAACCTTGCGTGATGGAGAAAACCCGGTATCATATTTGAATTCAGGAGAAAAAATACTATCAGAATCACATAGGCTATTTTTCTTTCTGAGACAAAAAAAAAAAGTTTATTTTTTGTTGCTCAGTGTTATTAGTAGAATAAAAAGTAAACCGCCAATTAAAGCGATTATTGAGGCTATAATAAATCACTGACTAGCACTATCGAAATCGGACTTGCATGGCTTCGAATATATAACTCTCCGTACATCCGTATCCCTAGCTAATATTTTTCAATAATCTTCTTCTTCTTCTTTTTCTTCTTCTTCTTCTTCTTCACTTCACGGGCTACGCGAAATGCCTATTCCGCGTAACAGTTGTTCTGTCCATCTTTTCACTGACCTTCCTATATTCCTTGATCCTCTCGGCTTGGAGTTAAATGCTGTTTTTCGTAATCTTGTTACATTCATTCTTTCTACATGTCTAAACCATTTATCTCTATATTCTTTGATTTGTATTCAGTGGATATATTTTTAACTCTATTCTTACATCTTCATTCTTTATCTGATCCAATCTTGTGCAGCCTTTTGCTCTTCTAAGAAAGTTCATTTCTACACTTTTTATTCTTCTTTGTAATTTTTGGTCATATCCAAGTTTCGCCCCCCTAAAGTAATGCAACCATTTTTCAATCATTTTATGTGTAGGGTAATTTATCTCCCTGAATTCACGGTTAATCTTATTCTCTCTCCTCATTCTTGACCCCCTATACACTGAGCATCATCCTTTTGGGTTTTGTACAATACGTTTCCATGCTTATTTTTCATTCCCCATTCATGCCATATGTCCTGCCGATCGCAGTCTCTCTCCAAGCGTGACAGGCCTTGAAGGCCCTAGGCTACCATCCGGCTGCTGGCCTCACGTCCACATGTGTTAATCACAGAGGTAGACGATCATAAGCCAGTGTAGGGGTGACATGTGGTCAGCATGTCGGGTCCTCCAGCCGTTATAGCTGGTCTTCTCAACCTGGAGTCGCTACTTATTGTAGCTACCCAAAAATGCCTTGGATGGGCACCGATGCCATACTGGCCGAAATTCCATGAGAAAAATGTCTTCCCCCATGGGGACCTGAACCAGCGCAAGTCCCGTAGCTCTGCGCCAAGGCATCTTGCCTTAACCACTCGGCTACGGTGCGGGACCCGATCGCAGTCTATGACTCATATATTTTTATTAGCCTATCTCTGATTTCCCGTAATGATAATTTAGCTCAATGATAGGCCTATGTAGTTTTCTCCATTAATCTCGCTATTCATGTCTCTTTGATCCAGTAATATTACTGTTCATATATACATATAATCTCACTATAATTATTTACAGTTAACATCTAAATTCGTGGCATGAGAACTTCGGAGAGACAAGACCAGCTAAACTGGTCGGTATCAATGAAAAAATAAAAAATACGAAAATTTACTTAGTTAGCACCATGCAATCTCTCAACTTTAATTTTAGTTTTCGTAATTCGCTAATAAAATGTCTATGGCATAGGAGGAACTGAACCTGGGATTCCCATAATGCTAATCAGACATACTAACCGTCACACCACCGAGACGGTCAAAAATGCTCTAAATACTGGAGTAAAATTATTTATTACTTGCCTTAATTTAACGTCTTCCATGCAAGCAATTTTACGTATCTCACGCCTTCCGGATATTATAGGTATTAAAGAACACTGGTTCATATTCACACTTTTCGAGATTACACGAGGACTGAATAAGTCAGTAACTTAATGCCGGAGCCACCTCCAAGACAATGTGAATATTTAATACAAGATACATAATTCGTTCATATTTACTCACATTAAACAAAGCAAATATGATACAATTCTAATTTTGATGACCAGATAGCGTTCGATAACTATTTGGACTTTAATTTGTTTCTGATATTTTATCATACTAGCGAGGAAAATCTTGAAAAACTTCCCCTGAAATCTAGCCCTGACCAAGACAACGTCCCTATCCATAAGTCACATTCGTGGACGGAGAAAATACTAATAAATGGGTTGTGATTCTAAGTTTGATTGAAATATTTATATTCAAGTATTTTTTAACTGTTCTATATTGTCAGTAGTGGTCTGTGATTCCAAAAACTTACTTCCACGTTAGAGAAGAAGAGTTCATCTTAAATAATTAGTAGAAAATTAATTTTAAAGAACACATTCAAGTTACAACGACGATCTGAAAGGGTTAAATACAAAAATGTGTACATTTTCTATCAATATGTTGTCTTCAAAATTTGTTTAGGCTATCTTTAGATTTCGTTATGGAGGCCTATTTTAAATATCAATACCCTATATAATTTTATCCCTGAGATATTAACACAACTGCATTAGGTTAAATTGTACAATATATGCATTCATTTCCGGTATATAAGAAAAGCCAATCACGATGATCAAATGATTATACTCGTAATATTCGCCTCTGCTTTCGAGGTTTACGGATTCAAATCTTCCTAGGAAAGAAAGTGTAGCTTCAGATTTTAGGCAAACAAAAGAACCTCAATCCTGGAGTAAGAAGCCTCTAAGCAAACTTTGAGGACCCTTTCGCGTCCAGAAATGAAACGCGATGCTAAAGCGTATTATTAAATACAATATTACCTACAATATAAAAAGAACATATATTTCTTCT
This sequence comes from Diploptera punctata, assembly GCA_030220185.1. Classification (NCBI taxonomy): domain Eukaryota; kingdom Metazoa; phylum Arthropoda; class Insecta; order Blattodea; family Blaberidae; genus Diploptera; species Diploptera punctata. The sequence goes on along the minus strand of JASPKZ010003044.1, from coordinate 3,609,991 downwards.
TCTTCTTCTTCTTCTCCTCTTTGTTTTAGGTCCATGACCTGTTTCATCCAGAATTAAGAGTAAATAATATTCTTACAGTCTTACTAACAAAAATCCCTTATACAGGCTTTCATCAGTTGTTTAGTTATACAATACATAAGCCTTATGTAGATCATGTATAATTTCCTTACTAATAAACGTTGTGCCGGAGATATATAACAATACAACCGTTACACACAATACGTCACATATTCGTCATCATTATGACGTCAGAACAATATTACGCGCAGTTTGTAACAGAAATAAAACAACATGAACTAGCGATTAATTGTGTAAGAAATGAGTATGGATAAGAATTAATAGAGATTCCCTAATTGGGGAGGTACGGAAAAAATAAGTGTGTTTTAACTTTTTATGTACATTTTCCTTTCGCTCTGTCAAATATATCGTAGAATTAGTTTCACAGATAATGTGCTGTCATCTAACGTCAAGAATTTCGAACAATTCTTGGAAACTAATAAAAGTTTTTCCCATTACTAATGAATTATATGCAGTGTTCTAAGATGCGTTAGAAAACGTTCAAAATAATAAGAAATGTTAGCGTTAACAGAATAACGCTTTAAGCGAAAAAAAAAATCATTGCAGTTTGATCGAGAATCGAACCTAAGACCTCACGGACAGTAGACAGAAACTCTAACTACAAGACTATCAACCTAATATGTGGCTTGCTGCAATAATAGTACCTCTATAATTAAATACATTTTTATATCGGTATGTGTATTATGTATTAATGATGCAAGAAAGAATAATATTATGAAGCATTTAAACTATATTCAGGTTAAATCTTGTCTACAGCAATTATTGTAGAACATGTTCTTTTGACAATCAATGTTCAATTTAAAAATATTATTAGGCCTAATAGAGAATGAGTGTAACAAAAGGCATTTTGTGATTCCTTTATTTTCCTACCCAGAGCTTTATTAATATTATTATAAAGAGTATTATATTATGATAAATAATATGTCCTGTGCATCCATCAAACAGTCGTTAAAGTGTTGCATTTTTCGTTAAATTTAAGGAAACTTTCATCAATAACATCAATTCACAGGTAGTGTGCTGCCATCTAACGTCAAGAATTTCGAACAATTCTTGGAAACTAATAGTTTTTCCCATTACTTATGAATTATATGCAGTGTTTTAAGATGCGTTAGAAAATGTTCAAAATAGTAAGACAAAACAATCAGTTGAGCTTGAAATCCGACATTTTGTCTACGAGTTATACAATCCTTAAACAAGGCTGGAGGTATGTATAACGATTCCCATGTAAAGTTGTACACCTCTTATGCACTGAACAGCTAATACAGTGTTTATTAGTAAGAATTTTCAACTGATATGTGTATAAACCTTGTATAAAAGTTATATATGGATTATTAGTAACAGGATAAATAGTTATTAAAATGCGTGTCGTTTAGTGATATATATATATATAATTTACTCCTAATTCTGGATGAAACAGGCCATGGACCTAAACAAAGAGAAGAAGAAGAAGAAGAAATATATATTCTTTTTATATTGTGGGTAGTATTTTATTTAACAATACGCTTTAGCATCGCGTTTCAAGTCTGGACGCGAAAGGGTCGTCAAAGTTTGCTTGGAGGCTTATATAGCCTATATATAGGGTTTCCAGTATAAAACCGGACACTCTGCGGCTGGCAGAGTGAAATGCGGACGAGGAGAGAGCGCAGCCTGACGGGTGAAACCCCGTGAGGCGTGTCCGGTTTTATATTGGAAGCCCTGTATATATATATATATGGCAATGTTAGTTTGTAATACCCCAAAATCTTTGCCCTGATTATATACAAACTCACTCACTCTATGGCACTATCGACCCCGGAGATTCATGGCCGCGCAAATATAAGCTCTTCTCCATAAATCCCATCCTATGTTTTTCAATAGTTAATTGCATAATTCATTCAAATCCTGGTTTACCTCTCGTCCCATTCTTGGACAACCTATAGGGCGCTTTCCCTATGGTATTCCTGCAAGATGCGTCCATCTTTCATTGCCCATTCGTGCTACATGCCCTGCCCATCACATTCTATGAGACTTAACTGTTCTTATTACATCTGGTTTTCCTTAAAGATCACGTGGATCACTGTTACGTAGTTATCACCATTAACCTGATTATCTTTCTTCCATTTTTTTTTTCCATGAACAATATTCTCAAATAGGCCTACTCATAATATTTTGTCCTCCCTTAAATAAAGGAACCATATTTCATATTCATATAACTGGAATAATAACAGTAATTTTAAATGGTTATTCAAATTCGCTGACATTAGACTGCACATAAATGTCATTTTAGTGGACCTAAAGGACTGAAAACAATTTAAAGAAAAATAAGGTATATAAAATGTATTGTTTTAGTAGTATTCATATAGGCCTATACAGGATATAAAAGTAATATGCGTATAGGCCTATACAGGGTATAAAGGTAAAGGTACCCCTTTAAAAGACTAGGAAGACCATGGTTTTCATGGACGCAATGAATGCACGTTTCTCAGTAACAGCAAAAGAAGAAATAGGAATGGCCTATATATTTAAAATGCAATTTTCCTTAAACGTTTATCATTTTATAAGTTTTTGTAAGCTCTGGTGAATGCCATATCAATTATAAATGTCCGTAAAAATCCATGAATGAAAGATTTGCGCTAAATCATAGTAAATGGAACTGATACTAAAGAGCTTTTTATTTTGCGCATCGCCCGAGTTTCTTTACACAATTAACAGAGACTGATGTGTTAAGCATTACTTTAACTTAATTATCGGAGCAATACAAACTCGACTAAGGTAAATACTTAGGGAATGAATGGATTGATGTTTGTAGAAATCTGCGGACAAGACATCTTCACTACAAGAACAAACAAGACCGAGTTTGGTCAATTTGTTGAGAAGAACGTCGTGGGATTTGCAACAAGTGTTAAGGGCAGCTTGTCCAAGTGCATACGTCACTTCATGTGACAACTCCCTCTGCGTCAACATCCCCTTTCCCTTTCGCACCACCCTTAAGAGCGTTCGTGTGAATTGATACATCAGTTGAAAATCTGGACAAATGAATTTAGTTAGTAAACACAATATGTAGTCTCTTAGGGGCTTCCTAACATCGTTAAGGTTTGGAAAAATATTTCATTACCTAAACCTAGAGTAGGAGCATTTTCGAGAGGGTGGCGGACTATTTGGAAGTAAGAGCATAGAGAAGAATTCAGCAGCTTCGATCAAGACAGGATTATGTCTAACAGTAACATAAACAAAGTACAAACTTTTTTTGTATTCTTCAAAGTCCTTCACGCGGAAACTGTATCAACTAAACGAATTCCTCGGCAAGTCGAAGTTATGTTCCCATTTTGCTTCTTAACGAAATAAATATTTATTTTGTTAACCTTTAAACTGGAGAAACTTAATTTATATTATGACAATTTAACTTATGGCCCAAATGGGATTCAATGACCAATCACATTTCAATGATTTTTTTAATTACAACCAATCACAGTCTTGTTTCACCTCGAATTTATCAAACAAGTTTATCATATTAAAGAAGCTCCTTCTTTTTAACATCCTGAATAGGTCATAGCATTATTTTGCAGTGACTGACTCCCCAAGAAATACGGCTACCAGATTGTATATATAGTACACGAATGTCAGCTGATGGTACTTGCGGGAGATAATATAAAAACACTTGTAGTAACTGATTAGGCTAATAGCACAAAAAAAATCACTGTTTGCACTTTCTTAAACAAATTATTTCCCAGGAACTAACGTTGTAAAAAAATATAATTGGCATATTTACATCATAGGATATCAGAAATTAATTAATACCTATAATGTTGGTTATAAATTTGTCCACTAAGGTGCATTCTTACAATATGCCTATTGCGATCCTTTGGCAATAAATAATATGATCTGGTTGCAGTGATGAACAAGCGTAACAATTGTTTCTCATTTGTTTTCAAACATCGTTTCTGATTTGTTTTCAAACATCGCCGTTTACATTAAACAAATAAATAATTTAAAATAACTATATTTCAATAATGATTTGTCCCGCGCCGTAGGCGAGTGGTTAAGGCAGGAAGCCTTGGCGCAGAGCTACGGGACTTGCGCTGGTTCGAGTCTCCATGGGGGAAGAAATTTTCTCATGGTATTTCGGCCAGTATGGGACCGGTGCCCACCCAGCATCGTGAGGCATTTGGGTAGCTACAAAAAGTAGCGGCTCCAGGTTGAGGAAACCAGCTATAACGGCTGGAGGACTCGACATGCTGACCACATGTCACCCCAACACTGACTGATTATCATCTACCTCTGTGATTGACACATGTGGATGTGAGGCCAGCAGCCGGCTGGTAGGCTAAGGGCCCTCTAGGCCTGTCGCGCCAGGAGTTTTTTTTAAATAATGATATGTGGGTAAACAACTTAATTTTATTCGTTAAATAGCCTCACTTCGTGAGTCGAGAATTTATCGATAATTTGGAAATCACTCGTGGTATTAATTATGACAATTTAATTAAAAGTGTCGGACTGCAGTGAAAACAAATCATACAAGTCATTACTTACTGCGTATTGTTGTATAATTTGACACACATTTAAATAATTTCTGATTCATTTTTCCACTACTCTATTAAAAATTTTAAATAAATTAAGTTAATGTATCTTATAGGGTAGCTTACTTCGACACCTTAATTAATTAAATAGATGATAAAGACCTAAATATTAATGGCGACATAGCAAACATGATGGCTGCTACAGCGATTTTCTAATGTCGGGTTTCGAGTAAATCCACACATCTAATGGTCGGATTTTGCTGATTTTTGAAAAAAAAAAACCTTTCTTGTTTTATTTGAATATGATATATTTATTTTCGTTGTAAAACATCGTAAATTGCGATCGCTAGAGCGATTTTTGAAGTTTCATTTCAGGTGAATTCCTGCTCCTAATGGTCTGAACTTGTTGGTTAAAGAACCTATATATATATATATATATATATATAGGCTAAGTTATATTATCATTTAATACACAAGTGATCTTGATGATAAAATATTAAAATATAGGCCTATATACAGTCAATATGCAAAATTCACCAATTAATGTTTTAAAATGGTCAACACGTTTCCACAGCCAAGCTGTCATTCTCAAGACCAGATATTGACTGAAGACAAAATTGATAATAAATAAATAAACAAATTCAATTAAAAACAAACTACATCACATGACGCAAACAATCACAAGTAAACAGTAAAACATAGTAAAACTATTCCTGATTACGGCCATGCTATCAATAAAAGTGACCTTAGGCTGATTCGTTCGGTCATTGATTTCAAATTCCTTGACGTCCTTGAAAGTTTGGAAATATATAAAAATACGGATAAAATCATGAATAAAGACAAGGGCTCTTATTCCGTACAGCGCTCTCTTTTCTTTAATTGAAAGAGAAGAGGATTAGTTGTACTATGTTTTACCGTTTACATGTGATTGATTGCGTTATGTGACATAGTTTGTTTTTAGCTGAATTTGTTTATTTATTTATTATAAATTTTGTCTTCAGTCAGCTTGGCTGTGGAAACGTGTTGACCATTTTGGGCAAATTGACTGTATATATATATATATATAATATATATATATATATATTTTTTTTTTATTTTATATTATCATGGTCATTTACGTTAACCAACAAATCGGTAAAAATTTGTACATTTTTCAAAAATATTTTCATGAGAACAATCTCAATACATTAATTCGTTCGGAATTCGCTGAAATAAAAAGAATATTCGATTGCCTATCCAATTATAACTGTAAATTAAATTTGTCTAACATAGGATAGCCTACGTGTTATCAAAGGAAAATAAAATATTTCATATCACAAGGAAAATAATAATGAATTTGTAGTTACATTAATTTCAAAGGCAGCGCCGTACTGCAAGTTGTTATTCACTTGCTCTCCAGAACCCGAGATGCGTTTCGAACACTTCATGTGGGGAAACAGAGCCATGGTACGGGGTTTCTCCCGTTTTACCTTGTCAAAAAATTTTATTCCACTATTTCTCTATACACATCTCATCTATTTCGTTTTATTTCATTTCATCTGCTATTGTGATGATGCGACAAGCCTAGTCTGTCAGCATCCATGTATATCACAGACCTTCAATAATAGGGCTTCATCTCCTCTCGTCGCTCGACCTGACATTACGCCGGACCGAGTAGAGAGTTTACATTTCTAATTTCAAACCCTCATAAACAGAAATGGATATGGAGTCGGCATAAGAGAGAAGGACCATCTAAATGGGACTTATACATAGGCATATTCAAAGATGACGATTTTTTTTTCAATTTTACAGAGGAGAATTAAAGAAAATAATAATGACCTATGGGACACGCCGTAGCGTAGTTGATTAATGCCATATGCTACAAACTGAAAGGTCGAGGGCACGAGTCCCGGTGGGGTTAGGATTTTTAAACTGACCCAAACCTTCTGATGGCACTAAGGCCCTGGGTCGATTCGGCCTCTACGGAAATGACCGGACACTTGTTCTGGAGGTAAAGTGGCCGTCACGGCTGGGCTGACAAGTGCCAATTGTCTAGAAAAAGCAGGAGCCTTAACCTCCTACTACCCAAAGATCTCCTATCACCTTTAGTGGAATCTCTTTACCTTTTCATAATGGCCTATAATTGTTTATCCCTCATTTTAACGAAGGAAGATAATTTTGTACCAAAAGATGACATGAAGCTTTTTTTTATAATTTCCCTGAATTTTAAACTACATTAAAAAAAATTAATGTAAAATTAACATTTACAACCGAAATTAAAGTCTTCACACACTATTTAACGCAGAAATTTATTCTGATCAATTACGTTTACCTGTTCGCATAAAAGTGGTTCTTTTGTTACATATAGGCCTATTATTTAAAATTAAAATATTGATTAGAATAAATTGATGAGAAATATGGAAGCTAGAGATTTGAGGGAAGAAGATGCTTTAGACAGGAACCTCTGGCGACAAATCACAATGGGTTGAAGGAGAAACACTGTATTATGGAATATTCCTAAAAAAAATTATAAAACTAAATCTGGAAATGATTTGTCAATTGTTACAAATAATTCACATCATTTTGATTTGAAAATTATGTCTATTATTACATTATATGTCCGCACCGAAATATTGGCTAGAATTCCACAAAGATCTTAGGCTATATATAACCGTTTTGCACTCATGCTGTGATTTGAAACCTAAGGGTTAGATAGAGAAAGAGAGAAATTTGTGGATAACTTACGAGAGACAGAAACCAGGAAATAGAGAAAGAGAGAGAGAGAGAGAGAGAGAGAGAGAGAGAGAGAGAGAGATGGATAGAAGAGGGTGGAAGACACCATTAAGTCAAGTGGAGAAAGAGAGTATATAGAGAGAGTATTCCAGGCAAGTCTGGCAAAGTAAAGCAGGCATAGCAGGCATGGACTGTAGGAGATCCCTCTCAGAATACGCAATCAGTTTAGTTTGCAGCAACGCTCTCTCGCTGGTTTCAAGGAAGAGTGGCAGAGGCCTTTCGGGCATGTGTGTGGTACGGAATAAATTACCATTTCTGCTACTGGCACAAGAAACACATACACTCACTCACTCACTTCCATTAGTAAGGGAATTCACTTCAATGTACATAATAATTCAAGAATTGTTCGTTTTCTTACGTCCAGTTTTACACTTACTAAATGTGTGACCTTGGACACCATTCAATAATAGATTCAACATATTACAAAATTTAGTTATTTAGAAATGGCAGAATGCAAATGCCATGGAACTATAATCACATACAGGAATGAGGTAGAGAAAGATATTAAACACAGCCTTTACCCTGGATATGCATGCTATTATATACGTATTACAGGGACTCTTGTAATCCCTACTTCTATAAAAAAATGCTAAACTAAAAATAGACTATACAAAACTGGTATTCTTTTAATTTAACTCTATGGGTACGAAACGAATTATTTTACTTTGAGAAAGGAGAAAATATACGAATATTTTGAGAATAAAATGCATAGGATTTTTTTTTGGAGCAGCATAGGTCTAGTTAGTTAAGACAATAAGTTTACAGCACGGAAGAGGGAGGTCAAGTACCAATGGGATCAAGATTCCTAAACTGGCCTAAACTTTCTGGCGACACGTGGCTCTGGGTCCGATTCAGCCTCAAACGTAAATGAGTAGAAAAGGTAAATGTAAAGTGATCCCACTACAGGCCGTAGGAGACCTTCGGGGTACTAGGAGCTCAAGGCTACCACTTTTTCTAGACAATCGGCATTTGTTATCGGCTGGGTTGTCAGACCTGCGTGATGCCCATGAGTATGGTACTCATTTTTGTTAGAGGCGGAGACGACCACAAAACCATGGTGCCATCAGAAGGTTTGGGTAAGTTTAAAAATCCTGAACCCGCCGAGAAACGTAAAGGAGTATCTGAGATATATTCGAGGGTAACAGTGGTCGTTATGCAGAGCAGACAACCCAGCTTAAGTAACATCTTGTTCTGATTGTCTTGAAACATGGGAACTTAAATTCCTACTAACCCAAGGTCCTTCTAAGGCATTTATAGTGGATTCACTTGACCTTTACCTTAAAGAGAGACTGACAGACAGTGAATGGAGAAAATTACATAATAGTGTACTACATTATCTTTATGGGAAACCTATTTTAATAACTACAGTTTGGTTTTAAATTTCAATGAGCAGATCATGTGTCACGAATGGTGAATGGAAATGAGACATGGAACATTCTTGTAGATAAGTCAGAGGGAAGGCGCCCTGTAGATAGGCCAAGAATGAGGTGGATAAATTACATTAACCGTAATAGAGGGAGTTAATATGTACAGGGAATGATGGGAAAACATTAGATGAGGATAGGGATTTGTGGAGAGCTTATTTTCGTGGTAATGAATCTCCGATCTCGATAGTGCCATTGAGGTAGTTAGAGTTCCAGTTAATGTATAGGCCTATTTGTATCTCCGTTTCGGTGGACAAATAATTACAGTACTCGCCTCTAATTTCGAAAATCGTAAGATCTAACTCGGCCAGGTCGATGGATTTCGTCACGGCATAAAATTCCTGAGAATGGCTTCCTTCAGAAGAGAAGTAAAAAAGTGTGTCAAATATTGAAGATTACGGCACATAAAAGAATCTCAAGTCTGAAATATGAAGTTTCTGAACTATATTTGTTTGCTTCATCACGTGTAGATTTTAACTACGGCGCTAAGAACTTGAGTTATTAAAGAGCGTCGTTAAATACAATTCTAATACTGCTGTAGGTCTACATATCTACAAAATTGTCTACACGTTTTAATAAGTAGGTCTATTGATGTATTCTGTAAGGTAATTGAAATTAAAATGTTTATTTAATACCAGCAGGTAGCCTGTATCATACGTAAGACTACTGTACATAACAGCTAAAGAAAAAGAAAAAGTTTTTTTTGTCTAATGCCACCAGGTTGTCTTTTATGACATTTCTGGTTTTCTCTCTGGCATTGACGGAATTGAAATCCATTTCTTAGGTTGGGGACCTGGAAGGCGCAGTTACGTTACCCCGATTATATGATGGATGATAAATAATAATGAATCGCCAGGAGAGTTCTTAACCTAAACTTCAGATCATGGGCAACCAAAGGATTAATTCTCTTTAAGGAAATTTCCCTATGGTTTGACCGGGAATCGAACCTGGGACCTCATGAAATATAGTAAAAAATGCTGACCACTAGCCCAAGAGGCTGGCCAGAGAAAAAAAAATGTGAATTACAAATTTAAAATAACAGCATTAGTAATTATTATTTAATTTTCTACTAAACACCCGTTACGCATTAGGCCCTACGTCTAACAATATAGGCCTACGCTAACAGTACGCTCACATTTTTATTATGGACATAGCCTAATTGAAATAACAGTAGGATTACATAATTATGAATGTTTTACATCTATTGAGCCGATAATAATAATAATAATAATAATAATAATAATAATAATAATAATAATAATCATCATCATCATCATCCGGTATCATGGCAGTTGCCGCCGTCTTACGGAAGCCTTCCTCTCTGTCCATGTATTGATCTTCCTCCAATCCTCTGATATTCATAGCCGCGTGTACCCCTTCTATCCAAGTTTTCTTCGATCTTCCTCTCTTCCTCCTTTCCATTGGGATCCATTCCATTACAATTTTAGGCAATCTTTGCTCTGACATTCTTTTTAAATGACCATACCACTGTAATATTTTCTATTCTATAATGTCTATGATGTCCGGCTCCTCTTGTACACTCATAATTTCCCTTATTTCTTTACTCTAGATTTTCCAGCTGCCTTCTTAAAAATCCATTACTTACTTCCTCACTGGCACTATCGAACACATAGGTTCATGGCCGCGCGGATATAAGCTCTCCATACATCCCTATCCTGAGCTAATGCTTTCCAATCATTTCCTGTATAATCTACTTCCCTCAAATCATAGTTAATGCTGTTCTCCCACCTCATTCTTGGTCTACCAACTGGGCGTTTTCCTTCCGGCTTTCCTACAAGAAGTTTCCATGCAAGTCTTTCATTCCCCATACGCGCAACATGTCCTACCCATCGCAGTCTACGGGACTTAACTGTTCTTATTATATCTGGCCTCCTATAAAGACCATGTAGTTCATTGTTATGTAGTCTTCCCCATTCACCTGTCTGTTCATCTCTCTTTGGTCCAAAAGTTTTCCTAAGAACTTTATTCTCAAATACTCGTAATCTCCTTTCCTCCCTTAAAGTAAGAGTCCATGTTTCGCACCCATATAATATAACTGGTAGAATAATAGTTTTATATATTTTCAGCTTAACTTTTTTGAAAGGAGTTGGGACATCAAAAGTCTCTGCAATGCATAATAGCATGCATTTCCAGAATTGAGCCTATGTTTAATTTCTTTGTGCGTCTCATTCCTATTTGTGATTATTGTTCCTAGGTATTTGAATTCAGCCAATTCCTCAAAATTTCCCTCATTTGTCATTAGCTGTCCATTTCCATTATACAGGGTGATTACAAATGATTGGAGCGATTTCATGATTTTATGGTAGCTGTAGTATTCGACATATTTTCACGAACTTTTACAGATACATAGAGCAACTTCCCAGGTTTTTTTGAGATGTTACAGGTGCTCCATATGCTCCCCCTTGGTGATTCTGCAGATATCAAGTCTGTAATCAAGTTCGTCCCATACTCGACGTAACATGTCCCTATTAATTTGTTCAAAGGCATTGATTATGCGAGCTCGCAGTTCTGGTAAGTCTACTGGTAAAGGAGGCACAAACACTGAATCTTTCACATACCCCCAAACAAAAAAATCGCACGGCGTCAAATCGGGGGAGCGTGGAGGCCATGACAACAATTTCTGATCATTCTCTCCACTGCGACCGATCCATCGGTTTGGCAATCTCATGTTTAAAAATTCACGAACATCGTGATGGAAGTGTGGTGGAGCACCATCCTGCTGGTAGATGAAGGTCTCACTGTCGGTCGTCAGCTGCGGCATGAGCCAATTTTCCAGCATGTCCAGGTACACGTGTCCTGTAACGTTCTGCTCGCAGAAGAAAAAAGGGCCATAAACTTTGAACTGAGAAACCGCACAGAACACACTAACTTTTGGGGAGTCGCGAATGTGCTGCACAATAACGCGGGGATTTTCTGTGCCCCAGATTCGCACATTGTGTTTGTTCACTTTGCCATTCACAAAGAATGTTGCTTCGTCAATGAAGACAAGTTTCTCACAAAAACCATCCTCATCCATAAACTGCTGCATTTGTGTACAAATTCAAACCGACTCACTTTGTCAATGGGCGTAAGGGCTTGTAGAAATTGCAAGTGGTAAGGTTTATGCTTCAATCTTTTCCGCAAGATCTTCCAAACGGTCGGTTGTGGAATGTTCAGCTCTCTGCTCGCTTTTCGTGTTGATTTCTCTGGGCTACGTGTGAAACTCATCCGCACACTCTCAACCTTTTCTTCACTCACTGAAGGACGACCCGTTGATTTCCTTTTACAGAGGCATCCTGTAGCTTTAAATTGCGCATACCATCGCCGAATGGAGTTGGCACTCGGTGCATCTTTCTCGAACTTCGTTCTGAAGTGTCGTTGCACAGTTATCACAGATTGAGTTGAATGAAATTCAAGCACAGCATATGCTTTCTCCTCGCCTGTCGCCATCTTTGATAACTGCTGCGCTCTCTCGGTTTAAAGCTGAAACACGGCTGCGAGAGAAAACAAAAAAAAACCTTATGAGTTTTTATACATAACTTTAAAGTTCTGTGAAGATATGTCAAATAAGATCGCTACAATAAAATCATGAAATCGCTCCAATCATTTGTAATCACCGTGTATAATGTATTTCTACGTGTGACCATATATTTAGTTTTACTGATATTTACTTCCAGTCCTAATTTCTTAGTGTTACTCAATAGTGTGTGCGTGTTGGCCTTTAGTATCTCCTCGCTATCGGCCAGTAGTACCACATCATCAGCATAAACTAACAGCTTATTAATACCATTCAGTTGTAAGCCTTCCTTATTCTCTAAAGATTTAATGGCATGCTCTAGTACAAAATTAAATAGTAGAGGAGATAGTGCATCTCCTTGCTTCAACCCATTCTGGATTTCAAAAGTGTCTGAAAACTGTTTGCCTACACGCAACCTACTCTTTGAGCCATTTAGACACATTCGTATAAGTCTAACTAACTTTTTGGGAATTCCGAACTCCAGCAGGATACTCCCTCTTAATTGAATCATATGCTTTTTTTAAGTCTACATATAGTTGATGTACAGTACCATTATATTCCCATTTCTTTTCTAAAATCTGTCTTATACTAAAAATCTTATCTGTTGTAGACCTGTTTCTTCTAAATGCACATTGATGATCTCCTAGAATGTCATCAATATAGGGAGCAAGTCTGCTTACTAATATATTTTGTTAGAATTTTGTACGAAGTTGAAAGTAATGAGATGCCCCTATAGTTGTTGCAATCAGTTTTATCTCCTTTCTTATAATTGGTACGATAATTGATTCCTTCCATTCATCTGGAAGAGCTTCTTTTTCCCAAATCATACTAAGCAACCAGCGTATCTTGTCCATCAATTCTTCTCCCCCTGATTTTATCAGTTCTGCTGGGATCTCATCTGAACCTGATGCTTTATACATCTTCAATTTTTCAATTGCCATTTCAACCTCTAATGCACTTGGCTCTGCGACTAGCATTTCTGTTGTCTGTAACTTATCCTCCTCAATGTCCTGTTCTGTATGTACATTTAATAGCTGATTAAAATAACTTTTCCATCTATTTAATATACTCTTGGAATCGGCAATCATATCCCCATTTTCATTCCGAATTATGTTTGTTCTAGCCTGAAACCCTTTCTTCTCTATACTAATTCCCTGATATAATTCTCTAATGTTCCTATTTTTTGCATTCATTTCAAGATCATTAATCTTCTCTCTCAAATATTCCCTCTTTTTACTCTTTATTAACTTGGTGGTTTCCCATCTAACACTACCCAATTGCTCTAAATTTACCTCATTTGGCTCGTGTAACCATTTCATTTTTGCTAGCTTTCTTTTCTTTACAATGTCGGCACATTCCTCATCAAGCCATTTCTTGTTTTGCCTCTTTTTTAAACAACCAATGCTTTCTGATGCTGACAATTTAATAGTATCTCTTATAGCCTCCCATTCTTTATTTATATCAGTTTCTTCTTCGTTTGCCACATTGTCATCTGAAGATTCCAGTACTTCAAATCTATTAGCAATTTTGATTTGGTATTCTTGCCGCATTTCATCATTTTTCAACTTTTTTAATTCATATTTTACTGAATCATCTTTAGCGTTTGTTCCTCTCATAAGCGATAGCCGTTGTCTGATTTTCACCCTGACCAGATGATGATCTGAATTGCAGTCTGTCCCTCTAACTGATCTAACATCAATGATGCTACTGTGCCCCAGCGTTTATCCACTAATACATGATCTATCTGGTTCCGAGTTTCTCCATCTGGGGACGTCCAGGTGTATTTATGAATATCCTTATGCTGAAATGTTGTGCTCTTAACAATGAGATTCTTTGATGTGGCAAATGTGACTAATCTAACCCCGTTGTCGTTACTATCTTCATGAAGACTGAATTTGCCTATTGTTGGTTTGAATATATCTTCCTGCCCCACTTTTGCATTAAAATCTCCTAAGACAATTTTCATATGATATCGTGAAAGGCTATCAAATAAGCATTCTAATTCTTCATAGAACTCATCCTTGATCTTGTCATCTTTATCTTCTGTGGAGGCATGTACATTTACAGTTATAAAATCATGTCGTTTACCCTTTAGAATTATGTATGATATCCCATCACTAACAAACTTAATATCTCGGATAGCAGACAGGATCCTCCTTCTGAATAAAAAAAAAACCGTTCCAAATGCAGGTCTTTCTGCATCCCCGTAGTATAATCCATTTCTGTTCTTAAACTTCTTTTTTTTTTCCATGGTAGGAATTTGCCAAACTTCAGCACCATATGTTAAAATGCTCTGAATTATGGTTTGATATATTTGTAATTTTCTAATTTTTTGTAATATTCTTGCTCCACCAAACAGTGTGTTATCATCTGAATGGTCTAATTTTGTTCCTAAATAAGTGAATTCAATACTATGATTTACTTCTTCTCCATTGTTGAAATTTATATTTTCCATTTCTTCTCCTATACACAGATATTTAGTTTTCTCTATATGTATATAAAGTCCCCATTTTTCATATTCTTCTTTTAGTATTTTTTTTTTGCCATATATACTGTGTCATCGTGGTCTTGTGCTTTAATACCTGGTCATCTGCAAAATTGAGTGATTATAGGGTAACTGCAGGTATTAACGCCATGAAGGAAATAACGTCATTTTCTCTAGAAACTTTAGTTTGTAAATATTCCGATAGTGTCAGCATCTTACAAGCTACTGGGATAGTGGAGGGAAGCTTCCCCTATGGATTGGTAACGGCCTTGAAACATTCTGCAACATTAGTGTCGCTTGAACATTCGTGTTGTGAAGAGTGGTGTTAATCTCTGGTGAAAAACCCTTGAATTTTCGTATAGAAAAAAGTTAGGTAAGTGTTGTGTCTTACAATATAGTACCATTGTCAATATTATTGTTTTATCTTAATATGTATTGATACTATTCATTATTAGTAGTAAGTTTTATTTTTAAAAAAATATGTGTCACAAATATTTTAATTTAAATACAAAGTGGGGTGTGCAGGTAATAACGCAATTATTATGGAAATTGCAGTTTCCTAAACTATTTTCGGAAGCCTGGTATCGTGCTGCAACTCCTGGAAATGCAGCTTCTGGGTTTAGAGCAACTGGCATCCATCCATACAATCCGGACATTTTTTCAGACGCAGCTTTTGCTCCAAGCAGTGTGTCAGAGAGGCCAAATCCAGAAGTGATAAGCACCTCATTCTGAACAAAAACCCCCAAACACCCGAAAAATCTCCTGTCCAGATGCTTTCGTTAACTCCGAAGATCATCAGAAAAGAAGCGAATAGACGTTCAGTGAATGTAAAAGCTGTACTTCTGAATAAGAAACTTTTCAATAAGGAAACACCATCACCATCAGGTGTTTCCAAACCCGCAACAACTAATAAAGAAAGAAAAAGTTTACACAAAGATCTGTATTGTGGTGATTGTGGAGGTTACTATTTTGATAAAAGGTGTAAGAAAAGTTGGATTCAGTGCACAGAATGTGAGTTTGGTACCATGAGACCTATGATAGCAAATCTGTGCTGAAAACGAGTCTTTGTTTACTGTGTGAGGATGGATGTGCGCATTTAGATGAGTGAAGGTAAATCACATCAAGTAATTAGACCTGTGCTCGTTACATGAGGACTCTTATGTATATTTGTGTTACGTCTATGATAATATTACATACACAGATTGTTATTTTAACTTGTATTTTTACTATTAAAGCTGAATAGTGTATTAAAATACAGCAGAAATGTGTTATACTTTGAAATAATTCAGTGTGGCGTTATTACCTTCATTGCAGGCAATAACGCCAGTTTCTCCTCCTCCTGATTTTCTTCCCTTCCTTCATAAAATATTATATCTTTCTAAATTATATTTGGATGTTAAGTAGTTAGGACCTCAAGTAATGTTATATAAAAAGAAGAGACATCCCGGACAATATTTCTCCAAATTACAGCTCAATATCTGAATAGGTGGCGTTTTTACCTGCAGTTACCCTATATATATATATATATATATATATATATTGGATTGGTATACCCATTTTTTGACAATTTTTCCTCCAATCGCTTAGTACTCTTTCCAGATAAATTTTAAATAGAGTTGGAGAAAAACTGCAACCCTGCCTTAAACCTTTTGTAATAGTAAATCCCTCTGTTATATGATTTCCAACTTTTATTTTCGAAATTGATTCTTTGTATAATGATTTTATAGCTTCTATTATTCTTTTGGCAATATTAGAATTGTCTAAAGTTTCCCGTAACATTTTTTTAGGAATATTATCATATGCCTTAGTCAAATCAACAATAATAATAATAGTAATAATAATAATAATAGTAATAATAATAATAATAGTAATAATAATAATAACAAAATAATGTATTTATATGTATATTTATATGTTATTATTATTATTATTATTATTATTTATTACTCTTGTTTCTCTGTTCTCAAATTCCATTCCTTCTCTCTAAGAAGTCTTTTTTTTAATCCCCTTCCTTCCAAGGCTTTCTGAATGGGCCCATCATTCTTACAACTGTGTATATGTCGTCATAATCTCTTTCCCCCTAGTGGTATTCATTCTGAGATCTTCTTTGGCTGTCGTAAGTTGTCCATTATAACTGTTATATTAACCATGAACTTAATTGCGTTACTATTATTATCACCATTATCTATATTAACATTATTATAATTAGTATTATCAGTATTACTATTGTTATTACTACTAAAGTAATGTTATTATTACGATATTTATTTTTCATTAGAGTCGTCATGATAGTCTTCACTGTAGAATAAGTTTCATCTCACAGGTAGGCATATTTTGATTTAAAATTCACGAAAATCTTGAAACGCTGACTGAATTTAAATTAGCACAAATACAATAACAAATACGCATGATGCCCTGTAAGCATGTTACATAACGTAAGTAACAGAGTATTGATAATGTAAACAAGATGTAGTTAAAGACCTAAATAACATTTAATATAACGTGTTCAGTAAATAAGTGACTAATAAAAATACGTAGCTAACAATTTGTAATACTTTTAACGCAGAATTATTTTATGGCCCTGAGATCCCGTAATGGATTAAACTTAAAAATATACTAATTGACTTATTTTCGGTTATTGAACTTACAAAAATATATATATAAAATTGGGAAAAGATTATATACAGGTATTATATATATAAATTAGATAGAATACGAAATAAAGAAATAAGGGAAATTATGGGTGTACAAGAGGAGCCAGACATCATAGACATCATAGAAAAGAAAAGATTGCAGTGGTATGGTCATGTCAAACGAATGCCAGAGCAAAGATTGCCAAAAATTGTTATGGAATGGATCCCACTGGAAAGGAGGAAGAGAGGAAGACCGAAGAAAACTTGGATAGAAGGGGTACAAGTAGCTATGAATATCAGAGGAATGGAGGAAGATCAATGGATGGATAGAGAGGAATGGCGTTTAGTTTCCGGAAGACGGCGGCAGTTGCCATGATACCGGATGATGATGATATATAAATTGTTTGTTTGTTTGTTTCTTCGTACTTTATGCGCGGCCATACCGTTGATCCGATTGTGATGGACTTTTTTTGCAAAATGTTCAGGATATTCCTTGGATGAACATAGGCTATAAGAGAGCTGTGACACTCAACTCCTACGCCCTTAAAAATCGTCTTTAGTAGTGAAAAACGTGAAAAAAGTAGCTCTTTGGGCTCTTAAATGGCTTACGCTGCCTAAACCATAAGAAATACACAAAATTAATGTACACAGAATTGAATATCTCAAAAAGCTCTATAAAAAAGTCCGCGGATAGTTCACAATAACCATTTTAATCTTTCATCGATACCGAGAGTCCCGCGCCGTAGCAGAGTGGTCAAAGCAAGAAGTCTTGGCGTAGAACTACGGGGCTTACGCTGGTTCGAGTCTCCATGGGGAACAAATTTTTCTCGTGGAATTTCGGCCAGTATGGTCCTGTGCACAGTGGGTCAAAAATGAAATGTAGCTGAAAAAAAACTATTTTCACTCACCCTCATCAATTTATCTTTTTTTTTTCACTCTAATATAATTGTTTTATGACGGTTCTTAACTTATCTGCAAAGGAGGGTACAATTGTAATGTTTATCAAGACAATATAAACATCGGAAGTTGCCGATGGTTAAGAACTCATCTGGTCTATATCCCAGTTGTGTTATTAGCGTTGTGTGTTCAAGTTCAGTGAGTTATTCTTCTTATTCTATATGGATACTTCACCTCAAGGTTTGTAATTTGATTGATATATTTAATGTTTTTCTATATAACCACTAGATATGATGTTAAATGCATGTGGAATCATACCTTCCATGCACTAAAAAATTTACACAATCATCTTATTTTAAATTGAGCTACAAAGAAAACAGTTCTGAACAGTAGTACAAATTTTAGTTATAATATAGAGTGATTTATGGACTTTAATTCCCGCACAATAACATGTGTGCAAATTATTGCGTTTTTTTAATTAGCTTTCTCATTACAGGAGGTAGGCAGCAACTGAGACCTGCCGTTGCGCGCAGAGAATAATTGTTTGATTTACTATGGAAAAATATGGTAGATAGAGGCAATAAGTTATCATTTAGTAAACAAATTAGGGATAGGGGTATGTTAGCAGAATGTTTTAAATGATATTAAAAATCAATATTTTTTTTTTGGAAAGCGATTTTCTGAAACGTACGAAGTTGTGCGCGAGAAAAAAAATCTAATCAAATATTCTGATTGGCTAGGAGTGGATGTTAACTTTCCCGTTATGAAGAATTAATTTAGAACAATGACAGTCGTTGGAAAATTCTGTTCCATCTGCTTATGGAATTGGAAGACCCAAAATAACTTTCGAAGAGGCTGGAATTAAAGAAATGTTCACTTAAGCAGGAATTCTCTCGCGATGAACTTGCTCTTGCAACAGAAATATCACTTTGGTCATATGGTAAACGGGATACTGCTGATGTTTTAAAGACATTACTCAAAAAACCACAAAAAATAGCTTCAAAATAATAATAAAAACATTACAAATCACCCCGCTCAACTCCCCTATCTTCTATGTCGGACGAAGCATTATCTTTTTTGACAATAAAATATCAATATGTCGATATATTAACATGAGACTAGGTGTCAAAAAGAGAGGTTGTGATATTTTATCCACCCTATAATGCTTCTAGGGAAGCAAATTTGTTATGCTACCTTTCCCAAGACAGACATTTCAGCAGAAATAAGACTTTTTTTTTGTTTTTATTCCAGCCTCTTCGAAAGATATTTTGGGTCTTACAATTCCATAAGCAGATGGAACAGGATTTTCCAACGACTATCAGTGTTCTAAATTCTTAATAACGGGAAAGTTTACATTTACTTTTAGCCAATCAGAATATTTCAGTAGAAATCTAACTTTTTTATCTCTCGCACAACTTCCTATGTTTTAGAAAATCGCTTTTAAAAATGTTTTAAAAATGTTTTTAAAAGATTCTCCGAACATCCCCTAACTGTAATTTATTAATAGAGGATCACTTATTGCCTCTATCGATCACTTTTCTTCATATATTAAATCAAACAATTCTCTGCGCGCGAAGATAGGCCTCAGCTGCCGGCCGCCGCCTCTAATAAAAAAGCTAATTACAAAAAAACCCAATAATTTGCACACATGTTATTGTGCGGGAATTGAAGTCCATAAATCACTCTATATTCTAACTAAAATTTGTACTACTGTTCAGAACTGTTTTTTTTTTCGTAGCTCAATTTAAAGTAAAACGATTGTGTAAATTTTTTAGTGTTTCGAAGGTATGATTCCACGTGTATTTAACACAATATCTGGTTGTATAGAAACATGTTAAATATATCAATGAAAAGTACAAACCTTGAGATAAAGTATCCATATAGAATAAGAAGAATAACTCACTGAACTTTAATGCAAAACGTATTTATTTCTACAGCTCGGTACACAACTGGGATGCGGACCAGATGAGTTCTTAACTATCAGCAAATTCCGATGTTTATATTGTCTACATAAATTTTAGAATTCTACCCTCCTTTGCAGATAAGTGAAGAACAGTCATCTGACAATAATTATAGAGTGAAGAAAGTTGAATTGGCGAGTGTTAGTAAAATACTTTTTTCCAGCTAGATTTCCTATCTGGCCCACTGTGCGGTGTCCACCCAACATCGTGAGGCATTGCAGTAGCTACAATAAGTAGCGACTCCAGGTTGAAAATATCAGCTATAACGGCTGGAGGATCCGACATGCTGACCACATGTCACCCTACACTGGCTAGATGATTGTATACCTCTGTGATTAACACTTGTGGATGTGAGGCCAACAGCTGGCTGGTCAGCCAAAAGCCTTCTAGGCCTGTCGCGCTTTGAGTTTTTTTTTATACCTATAATATCGGGATATGTAGATTTCCGGGCAAGCGTGCCCTACCATACCGTTCATCAGATTGTGATGGGCCTTTTTGAAAAATGTTCAGGAGATTCCGGGAATGAACATAGGCAACAAGAGAGTTGTAATACTCAACCACTTCACCCATAAAAATTCACCCTTTGTAGTGAAAAACGTGAAATAAAGTCCCTATTTTGACGCATAAATATGGCTTACGCTGCCTAAACCGTAACAAATACACAAATTGATGTACACATAATTGAACATCTAAAAAAAACTTTACAAAAAAGTAGAGTATGACAGCGCACGTCTGGTAGTAAAAACACATTAACATTTATTTAGGAGTAGCAGCGCACGCCGGGTATTAGTTAGTATATACAGTAGGCTATATATATATATATATATATATATATACTGCTCAAAACAATTAGAGGAACACTTGTAATAGGCCTAAATTGAATAAGTAATTGTTTTTTAAAGCTGTGATGCTGAAAGTTGGACAATATGTAAATTGAATTATTAATTTTATCATTGGATACAAATTTTAAAGATTCATGGCCTAAATACAGAGAAATTACCTCAAATAACAAATATAGAGATTTTTTTTTATTTTGGAAGGCACTGGCCACTTCTAATTGGTAAGCTTCCTGATGTTGCTATAGTGACGAATGTTGATTATTGCCTTGTTTATTGAAGTCTCTGACAAAATGAGGCATTTAAATGAGTTTGAAGTGTATCATGCTCTACATCTTTTACGACAAGGTCAATCTCTGCGACAAGTGGCTAGAGAGCTTGGGGTTTCTCCTTCCGTGGTGTCCAGGTTACGCAACAGGCACAGAGAGACAGGTCAGTATTGTAGAAGACGTGGCCAGGGCCGTAAATTTAAAACAAGCCCCCAGGATGACAGATACGTTGTTCTTTCTGCTCTTCGACAGCGTACAAAAACTGCAAAAGACCTGCAGAATGACCTTCATATGGCTTCCGGAATCCGGGTTTCAGACCAAACCATAAGGAACAGATTAAGGAAAGAGAATATTCGTCCAAAAAGGCCCGTTAAAAAACCACGCTTAACAAATGGGCATAAGGCAGCAAGACGTACGTATGCTGAAAACCATGGTGATTGGAACCTGAACCAGTGGGAGTCTGTGCTCTTCTCGGACGAATCCAGGTATCGTCTTACACGTTGTGATGGTCGATTGAGGGTGTGGGGACGGCCAGGAGAAAGATTTTCTGCAGAGTCTGTACAGGAAATTGATAGATTCGGAGGAGGTTCCATAATGGTGTGGGCCGGAGTTATGTACAACAATCGTACGGACCTTGTACTTGTTCCCCAGCGACTGAATGCTGTCCGGTATATCGAGCACGTTCTGGAAGAGCATGTAGTACCTGCTGCCATTGGAGTAGGTCCTGGATTTCTGTTTATGCAGGATAATGCCAGGTCACATTCTGCGGCTGTCACCAGGGATTTCCTGAGGAGGAATGAAATTGAGGTAATGGAGTGGCCAGCGGTCAGCCCAGACCTCAACCCTATTGAACACTTGTGGGATCTTCTAGACAGGAAGGTCAGGAACCGACATCAAGCTCCACAAACTCTGCAGCAACTTGGAGATGCTCTGAAGGAGGAATGGGAGAATATCCCGCAAGAGGAAATCCAGAATCTTATTGAGAGCATGCCACGAAGGTGCCAAAGTGTCATCGAATGTCGTGGAGGCCATACACGATACTAACTCTATATAACGAGTGTTTAACTTTGAAAAATAAGCACAAGATTCAATTGCTTACATAGCGGAATTATTTGAAAAGTTAATTGTCAGCGTTATTCATTTGTTTTTACTGACATGAGCAATAAATAAATAAATAACCACAAATAATGTACTTTATTAATTTCATGTTTGTACCTTTATCCAATGAAAAAATATTTGCATATTTCATAGTGTTCCTCTAATTGTTTTGAGCAGTGTATATATATATATATATATATATAATGTCCACCGCTGTGGTCTCGAGGTAGCGTGCTGCCTTCTCACGCAGCGGTCCCGGGTTCGATCCCCGGTCGGGGCAGTTTTTCTGGGAGAGGTTTTTATCGGGGTTTTTCCTCACCTGTAAGACAAATGTCAGGAAAACTTTAAGGCCCAAACGGTCCCCGAAATCATATGGCCATTATCATCCTTATCATTATCATCATCATCATCCTTCACCGGTGTGGAAAGCAACGGGAAGCTACCACACATACAATTCCCTAGTAAAGCTGCAAGCATAGCATGGAAATGCTATGATTGCAGTGAAGGACCTGCCTTCGGGCAGAGTTATTATGGATGTATATATACAGAAGGAAAAGTAAGAACACTTAGAATCCTAAGTATCATTACTAGTACTTTTCAAGGGAAAGTTAGTAATTACAAATCTAATGAAGTTCATTTCAACAATAATAAGCTTTATTTGTTGCAATTTTTGCGCTTTTCATGTGTATCACGTTAAATGTTAATTAGACTGGCCACTTTTTTATAAACGGCACATTATAAATCAGAAACAATGAAAGTAAAATGATCCGACTACAGACCTTTGGAGACTCTTCGGGAAGTAAGAGGTTAAGTTTCACATCTTTCTAGACAATCGGCACGTGATATCAGCAGGGTCTCTAGCCATGCGAATCGGCCGCCTTTACCCCAGAACATAGTCCGATATGCATTAAAGTCAGAGGTTCAGCCTGAATGAAAACGCAATCGTCACATTTCGGGTTTTAGCATAAAACAATGACATATAAGCATGGTAAAATAGGCCCTTGTATGACCAAGACCTACTCAGCTTTATTTTGTAAGAGTCTAATAATAATTGGACATATGGGGTACTTTTTTCTGACGACCCTAAGATCGAGAGATCGATCTCTATCAACGACTCCTTAAGTTTACTTTTTTTTATCATAAAATAATTTTAATTTTTAGCAAATCGTTAAATTCTATTTACAATATGATATAAAATTATGAAACGTTGTATTAGGAATGCAAATACCTAAGTTGGACCAAGAACGTTTAATTTTACTAAAATTGAAGGAACTATTGTAATCAACAAGTAATAATCATCATCATCATAGTACATTCACGAATTTAGGCCATTTGTTGACCTGTTTCGGCCTCAAGAGAAACACCATCCAGAAGTCTTTTGAGTGGACGTCCTGGTCTTCTTCTTCCTGCAGGTTGATATCTTAACATTAGTTTGGGTATTTCTGTGATCTTCCATTCGATGAACATGTTGTATCCATCTTGACTTATAATCAGAAATTTTGTTTTCTAAAGATTCCATGTGTAATTCTTCTAAGATGTCTTCATTTTTTTTGTGATCTAGTAGTGTGTATCCTGCAGTCCTCCGAAGATATCTCATTTCAGCAGATCTAAGTCTCTGTATATCCTTCTGTTTCAACGTCCATACTTCGCTACCATACAAAAGAGTTGGAAGAGCCAGTGTTTTATACACTTTCAGTCTTGAATGCTTTTGACTAACTGTGGCTTGAAGATAGAATTTATTAACCCTAAAATTCTTAAAAATTTAGATATTTTTGCATTTACATCCTTTTCTTCTTCAAATGAGATATTGCATCCTAGATATGTAAAATTATTCACCTGCTCCAAAATTTTATTGTCCAGTACAATTTTACTTCTGACAGGATCTACACCTTGAAATGCCATAATTTTTGTTTTTTCTGTAGATATCTTTAATCCATATTCTTCTGTAATTTTGTTAAGTTCATACAGACCTTTCTGTAGATTATCTTCGGAATTTGCTATTATTATTTGGTCATCTGCAAACAGTAGGGAAGAAGTAATAATGAGTTGCGAAAATACCAACCCACTCATTTTAATTTGGAAAACAGGTTTAGAGGATTATCACATCATGTTAAAATTGTTATAAAATATTTTCGAAAGAAAGCTTCTAAGTTTCTAACAATTTTAATGAGTCTGTATATTTCTGTGGCCACACGGTTAAATATAAATTCGCTACATTTCAAGAATGCAGTTCTTAACATTTCTTACGAAATATTAAGAGACAATTAACTGCATAAATCGGGAAAGTATTAATTTATTAGTCCACCACTATGACCTAGTGGTAATGTAATTATCTCAAACACAACGGGCCCGGCTTCGATCCGTGGTCGGGAGACGTTTCCTGGGTAAGTTTCCACCCCTGTATTATAGGCCAACCGATAAGAGAAATGTCTGGAAACATTAAGGCCTCAAATACTAACTGGCCATTCTCCTTGTTAGGTACAAATGCACGAGTGAATGTGTGTTTTGTCTTAAATGTCCATGTTGTCTCGGAGTCGTCCTTGCATTGACCTGATAACTCATCCAGGGTGACCCTCTTTGTCTTCGTGTAGTCATAAACGTATGTGTGTGATCATTATCAAGAGTTTAAAATCTTCTCCCGTCAAGTCGCACCCCTGTAAACCACGGGTGGCAAGGGACATACAAAAAAAGTACCTAAGAAGGACGATGTTAAACCAGGGTAAAGAAAGAAATAATTTAGGCCCTAAACATAGTCATCCTACACACCTCTCTGTATACAATACAAGAACACACCATATACATAAAGTGGTCTACCAAAGTGGTGAGTTAATTGAAAATAGGCCACATTAATGCCATCTATCCATCCAGTGAAGAACCCGAGGAATGAAAACTGAGTGGCTGGCATTAGAACACATATATTTCTGTGTTTGCTTTATGATATTTCCTTGTGTATTTTGCTGTTCTCATGATTTTAATCTCTGCCGCCATGTTGGGGGTTCATCTTTTTTCTTTATAGCCCATGTTTCACACGACTTTTGACATATTATTATGTCCCGTATTGTCAATAATGTTTCCCAACGAGTTATGTTTTCGATGCAAGCCTTGAGTGTGGATTATGATTTATGGATGACAACGAACCTAATTAAACCTCATGAATGGGTCCTACTGCCTGTTGTTTAAATAGCCTATAAGCCTTATTCATACTATAATAATGTTACCTGGCTGGATGCTTCGAATAAGTGTTGTTATTTATATAAGTTGATTACGCCTGCAATGTTTAACAAATGACGAGCTGGTCGGCTCAGATTTCAGTGTTTCTAACTTAGTAGAGATATAGGTGCTCAAACCCGTTATCCATCATATCCTGACTAATTTCCCCCCCTCGGTTTTGTATTCCCTTATGTTTTATTATAACTAAATTAACTCACTGGTATTATCGAACCCATAGGTTCATGGCCGCAAGGACATACGCTCTCCATACATCCCTATCCTAAGCTAATGTTTCCCAATCATACCTGTATAATCTACTTCTCTCAAATCATGCTTAATATTATCCTCCCACGCCATTTTTGGTCTGCCTACTGGGTGCTTTCCCTCTAGTTTTCCTACAATTTAATTTCTCATTCGTACCACATGTCCTGCCCATCGCAGTCTACGAGGTTTAACTCTTCTTATTATACCCTGGTTTCCTATAAAGTTCAAGTAGCTCAGTATTATGTAGTCTTCTGCATTCGCCTGTCTGTTCATCTCGCCTTGGTCCAAAAATTGTCCTAAGAACTTTCTAAAAAAACTCGTAATATTTTCTCCTCCCTTAAAGTAGTGTCTGTTTCGCATCCATATAATATAACTGGGAGAATAATAGATACATATATATTGTTTTTGGATAAACTGTAGAAAACATTAACAATAAAAATATAATCAATTGAATTGGTGTTTACTTGATGAAAAACCATAACTTATTTAATTAAATAAAAATAAAATTTACAGTTTTATGTGATTTTCATATTTATTAAGACATAATATATTACAGCGTTTCGGTACTTTGTACCTTCTTCAGACATGATAACAAATGAATGAATTTTGTTATTACTTATTATAGTACGTAACAACTGTAACTATGCAACAGTAATGTTTTTAATTTATTTTTTTATTGTTGCATAGTTACAATAATTGTTATGTACTACAATAACAAAATTCATTAATTTGTTATCATGTCTGAAGAAGGTACAAAGTACCGAAACAGCTGTAACTAAATTATATCTTAATAAATATGAAAATCACATAAAACTGTAAGTTTTATTTCTATTTAATTAAATGAATATATAAAGTTATATTATAGGTTTATTACTAATAACATTAATAAACTATACATATTTTAAATTCCGAATCACTAATTTCGTGTCATCCCGCATACACTCGCTTCATGACAGTCTGTGATTTTCAATCAATATTAGTTTGCGGGAATATTAGCAATGTTGAACAATGTAAGTGATTTATCTATTACTTTTTCCTGACTATACATGGTTAGTATTTACATATTAACGACGCATTAACAGCGTTGCTATGACTGAAGGTAAACGTTCCGCTGTGTCGTATAGTACAAGTCAACCCAATTTCTTCTGTATGCGTAGCAAATCCGTTAACAACAGCCAAATATCCTGTGCTTTAACTCCTCACTACCGCATACCACCAGCTATGTACTGTAAAATAGTAGGGCCTACTTACCTTATTTAGTGGTGGCGATGACTAGCGCGCCGTGTTGAAATTCGTAATCGAGGCATCTTCGCAGCTAATACTTTTGTGACAACCAAGGTGGAGTTGTAGTAATTAATGTTTTATTTTAGGAAGTAATATTTAGACATTTTTTAATCAAGTTTTTTTTGAGTCTGTACTATCTTACCTCAATTTAATGTTGGTTTGTTCTCGAACATGTTTCGATTAGTCTTCTAATCATCCTCAGCATGGCCAGCCTGGTTAGATTTATATTGTAAACCCTGGCTGTCAATGTCACCTCCATCCTGCGGTTGGCCGAAGAACCTCCAAACTAGGTCACGTTCAGTCGGTATTTCGAAATTCAAAGCTCTGTTTTTGTTCTTCTGAATGTACATTTCTTCCCAAACTGTTATGTTTTTCTGACCAAACTGTACTGTCGGCGGGCCGAGAATAGAAAGGCCAAGCAGCACAGAATGAGCCTCACTATTCAAGCGAGGGAACGCCGCACAATTCACTTGGTAGATCATTCCAGGGAGCTCAACCTATCCAAAGCATACATTGGTTGTATTGTGCGTGGTATTCGCAACATTGCTACTTCCTCAAGTCGCTATGTTACAACTTTTCACTCCGCTACGCTACATTGAGTTGTGGCTGGTAATTCTATACCTGTATTATAGCCTCAATGATCGCATTGAAGGGCGAGTTACTTTTTTTCTCTGCCAATAAAATGTGTTTTTTATGTTGTTAAAATTTCATTTCAAGAAAAATTGCTAATTGAAACTGATTGACTGTCAATCGGACTTCGACTTCTTCAATTTTTACCGTCAACGCGATTAGTGAGACAATAATATTTGTATATGTACCGGTACATGTTTTTTTTTTCTCGAATGATTCGAACATTTCCAAATCCGAACATACCACATCCCAAATTAGTTCAGAATACCGGGATTCCACTCAACGCTATAGGCTGGAAAATTTTAGATGATTCTATTCCCAATGTGATCAAGTACTTTAAACCGATCTAAACTTTCTGGTCGAAACCATTACCCTGGGGTTGACTCAGCCTCTAACGAAAAGTAATACCAGACGTACATTTTGACTGTAAAGGTAACCGTGGAGCAGGGGTAATACCACCTGACATATCATGTCTATTGTCTAGAAAGGTGGGAGCCTTACCTCTGCTACTCGAAGGCCTCTTATGACCTGTAATGGTTTCACTGCTGTCTTATTCGTTACCTTGTGTTATGTTAAAGAAGAATACATATTAGCCTATACACAGCCGTTTGAGAAGAGAATATTTAAAATCTTCTAATCTCCGGGAATCAAATCCGGGCCGCCGGTATGGAAGATAGGAACTTCACCTACCACATCAAAGCGACGGAATTTTTTGGGAACTTCAAACATTCCCCGTTCTGGAAAAGCTTGAAAAGGCTAACAATTTGCTATAAGCCTATTGAAATGTTATTTATGACACGATTGTATAATATAGGCCTATATTTTGAACAATAAGCGATGTCAACTTTATTGGGGATAATCAATTCCATAATAGGCCCTATAATAATAAAAATCAAAATATTGTTCTAACTTACCGTTATACATATTCTGTTGTAAGGTAACGTTTCTAAAAACGTTGAAAACCGCTTTCCAAACTTATATGTCATCATCAGTATTTGTAAATCTCGATTTACCACAAAGTAATAAATTATAACTGAAGGGTGACTGCTAAAAACGATGAGAGTCACATTATGCTAAGTTTTATTTATTTGACTTTTAAGGTAGTAAATATACAATCTAATCTTACAAGAATTGTAAAAAATAATGATTTGTAAAAATCAACTTATTTCATTACAGATAGAGTGAAGACAATTAATTTTTATGCATAGCATATAGGGAATTGACACTGCGAATAGACCTATGGACTATGCTCTTTTTTTTAGCGGTCAGGCTTCAAATTTCATTCAGAAGTTCTTAAGTAGGCCTATAGAACTATCTCAAAATAATATTTTATTAAATGTTGATTATAATTTATTGTAGTTCCATTATTTAAATTTAATTTAAATAATATGCAGGTATATTTGTGTCTGCTGTGGTCTTAGGTAACATCGCTGCCTCTTATGTAGTAGGACAGGGTTTAATCCGCAGTCGGGACAAGTTTCCTGCGTGAAGATTTTACAGGTTTTTTCCTCACCTGTAAGATACACGTGGAAAACTTTGAGCCCAAAAATAGCCCCGAACATAATTTAGCCATCAAAATCATCCTATCATGTACGGCTTTTAGTATCAATGTGTGAGTGAATGGTGTGTCTTGTCTTAATTGTTTGTGTTGTCTCGGAGATGGCCCCGCAATGAGCTGAACATCCATTAAGAGATCTTCAAGAACTTGAGTAGTCTAAAAATTACGTATGACAGGTCATGTCACGGTAAGGCTCGGGTGGCATGCAATGGGGCATAGGCCTATAGAAGTAGGCTTACCTAAATAGGATAGGTTATAAGAATAAAAAAAGAAAGATAGGTATATTTGTTAATCTCATTGACAAAGTCAATTATAACACTTAAAGCCCACGGCTAAATAAACATTATAATTAAGATTATGTTGAAAGAACTTCAAAAACCTTCTCATTATCAGTTAGTAGCGTATATTTTGACCCTTGAAAATTATAGAAGTTGGGGACAAGCTCCAGGCTTGAAACATCACTCAATAGTATGAGTTGTCTTAATAAATTCTTTTTATCACTTATTTCCTCCCGGTTCCAATATAACAAGAGCATGATTAATTTTCAGATTCTAATTTGACGAAGTACAAATAAATACAAAAGACATGTATCTGTAATAAGGGCATATCGTACAGTTGTTGTGTTGGGTCGCGTGCAATCACTGAAAAGGAATAACAATACTCTTGGTTGCTGTGATTGGGAGTCTTGGAGTGCCGGATAATTAAGAGAGGGCAAATAAAAGAATAGGGAGGGGGTGTGGGTTTGTGAAGTAGGAGAAGAATAGCGTGGATAAACGAGTTATTTCTTCCTCTCGCTGTTTTAATAAACAGTCTATGAGTAGGGATAATGTTTATACATCTATAACTTGATGGGCGTGTGAGCATTCAGGAATATTGTACAATGGAATAGGTTACATTAGTTATTGTAACCAGTAAACTATGGATTTAATTTTATCACTTTGAAGGTGCAAAATAAAACGTAAATCCCCTGATCTTATGCGACACAATGCTAGATAGAAGGATGAGATGAAATTCCTATTACTTTTTACATAGTTTCTTACTTTCTTTGATTCTTCTTTTTTTATTTCGTTTATATTATATATATATTCCGTTTTAGAATTCACATATACAAACACAAAGACACAACACACATTCAGATCCACGGTGGAGATTTAAAATCTCCTTCCAAGCCTGGAGTCGAACCCGAGTTGTCGGATAACCAACAACATGATCTTTATGGGGAACAAGATGTAATAAAATCAGTTAAGTGGGATGGGAAATGAAAAGGGGAAATTAAAACTCACGCACGGTAGGAAGGCCAAGAATCAGGTTGGAGAATAACGTTAATCATGATTTGAGGGAGGTGAATTATACAGGGGATGATTGGAAAACATTAGCTCAGGATAAGGACGTGTAGAGAGCTTGCGTCCGCGCGGCTGTGGAGTTACGGGTTCGTGGTGCCAGTGAGTTAGTTGATGACAACAGGCGGCTCCGAGATGGTTATACACTTGTCCTTCACCTCTCTATCACTCCATGTATGGTGTGTGTTGGATTAATCGAAGCCAGAGCAGATTTTTCTCGAGATTTCTCCCGTTTTTCCCTCTCGAAAAATTCCTTCCACCACTTCCCCATACTCATGCCATCCATTATGTTCCATTTAATTCCATCTGTCCCTGTGATAATACATCAAGTCTGGTCAGCCAGCATCCTTGTACATATCAGACTTATAATAATATGTGCCTCATCTCATCCCTCCATCTGGCATTACGCCGGCCGTAAGTATAGAGGGTTTAATAATAACAATAATATATTTTTTCTAGATGAAGAAGAAAGACCTATATGTTCCTGTACCCAAACTTACACAACAAATTTTGCTCTCTAGATTATCTATTTTCCCAAGCATATAGCCACAGCATCTTCTGTTGTATCTCCTGTATTGAGGAATGACTAGGACGAGCTTTTCTTCTTCTGTCCGATGCTGTGAATCCTTGTATCCTCTATTTATTTAATGTGCACATACCAGGACAATTATTTTTATACTATAGGATCCAAAATTGAATCATTAATTTTCATTTATTGCCCAACCTCATACGTCTGTGAATTCTAATGCCACCGCCTACACTTTACATATTTCGGATTCCGCGGACTAGGCGGATAGATAGCGTTAATGTGGTTAATTTTTAATTTGCGCACCACTTCGGCAGACCACATTACATAGATAATGAATTCTCGTATTGTGTGCAGTGCGGAGTGTAGAATGAGTGTATGTTTGTGTATTTGTGTACTGTATGAGAGATGATAATGAAGATAAGGGAGAAGATGAAACCCGGTACCTAGACGTAAAGGTACGTACACATATGCGCGCCGCGAACACGAACGGCGCGCACACGGCGCGTGTTATGTTCGTCGAAATGATTAATTTCAACGAACCTCCTGCGATCCATAGGAAACCCACAAACCTTCAGTAGACATTTTGCAGAGCAGGTGTAACCAACCATGTCTCTACAATCACTTCAAACATGTTTTTAATCAGTTATTGTAATTTTATTTTAAAAAATTGAAGAATATGAAGGAATATTAAATGTTTACTAAAATATGAACATTTCGCCAAAATATTATGAAATATGAAAAAATATGTTGGTCTTATTTGATTATAAAATGTAAAGATACTCTATGGAGCAACAAAAATTTTATAGAACGCAAAAATAATATAAACATAAGTATAATTTACAAATGTAATACATTACAAAATTATGTATAGCACCAGTATTATTTTATTCTTTGGCATATTTCTCATTTGAGTGATTTTTTTAAGTAGATTGCTGTCGTTGTTTAAAAGGTCATGAATTTTTTCACAAGAATTTGTTAAATTATACTTCACATAAAATAACTTTCGAAGTCTCAACACTCAATTGCGATTTTTTTTGTCCGCACTTTATTTACCAAACAATGGTGGTCGAATCAACAATGTTAACTTTGATAAAGCAGTTCTCAACAATGATTTGTTATTATTAAAGTTTAACATTACAAAATTAACAAAAATAATATAAAACTCATATCCTGGTGAAATAGCTACATGGGCGGCGAAAACCGTATATTCCCTTTCCGTTCTCCCGCTTGTCTTGCATTCTTTCCCAAAAAATAGGGACTTTTTTTTTAAATGCCGCGGGACGCGGGACAAATTGTTAAAAATCGGGACTGTCCCGCCAAAATCGGGACGTCTGGTCACGCTTATTACTTATTACATATTATAACTTTATTTATACTTGTTCAAATATTATAGCATTAAAGGAATTTAAAAATATATGATTTGTATATATAGGCCTATGTTTAAAATTATTAAGAATCTATCTCACCATAACATGGCCTTAATTTTTAATAAAGATGTACATGATTATTGTACTAGAGGTACTTTATTGCACAAAGATACTAGTTTCTCAAAAAAAAAGGTATAAAGGGATTCGTTATGCATTAATCAACCATTACAATAACTTACCTATTGAATATCAACATTTCACGAATGTTAAACATTTTTATAATGTATTAAAAAAAATTTCTCATTGCTTTTTTAGTTAATTTTGTTAATTTTATATTATTAATATTATCCTGTTTAAATATTGTATTTATATGTGTATATATATTGTGCATCTATAGTAGTTTGTATTACTTAAACTTATGCCTGAATTTGTTTTCTTGTTTTTATTGTTAATTGTTTTATGGCCATTATTTTTTTGTATATTGCCCCTTAACATGAGCAATCTTGCTCTTTGGAGTCTTTGAAGAAATAAATAAATATTTAGTAATAAATGTGTTTATATATTGTATTGTTTTGTGATACTTCATACATAATATTATGAAATGAACGTCTTAAATAAATAATGTTTTCTAAATAATTTTAATTTATTCATACAATTACAGCACACACGAAAAGAAAAACACATAACATTGAAAAAAAAAACAGGCATCTCCTTTCAATGATTTTTAAAAATGATCCTTTTGTTAGGGATCCCACAATAATTGCTTGCTTCTATAAATATCAATAAGTTTTAACATGTTTTCCTCTGACCACTCCATACTCAAATAATAGGTGCGCACCGAAAACAACGAACCTCACAGGTACCCGTCCAAATATAAACAGCGAACCATCAAAGTGTTCGTGGAAAAAACCGACAATGAGTGGATCGTGGTGAGAGACGCGCGCGCCGTTCGCGCGCACCTTAAAACCCCGTCCAAATCTGACGAACATGGTGCGGCGCGCGCGCCGTTCGTGTTTGCGGCGCGCAGGTGTGTACGTACCTTAACCTACTCCTGTCGAAAAATGCCAAGGGGACCTACGGACAAACGCTATCAACAGTATCACATTCCTTCAACATATGTACTGCAAAGGGCTTTGCATTAAATGCAGGAATCTGGTGCACAATCTAACAATTAAAATTGTACACCACCACCTTTCCAGGCCAGAGATTGAAAGTTTTGCAATTCAATTAAATTAACTAACTCTAACTAACTCACTGGAAGTATCAAATCCGTATGTTCATGGCCGCGCGTACATAAGCTCTCCATACATCCCTATCCTGAGCTAATGATTTCCAATCATTTCCTGTGTAATCTACTTTTCTCAAATCATAGTTAATGTTATTCTCCCACCTCATTCTTGGTCTACCAACTGGGCGTTTTGCCTTTGGTTTTCCTACAAGAAGCTTCCATGCACATCTTTCATAATTAAATTAACAATAAGATTTTCAAGCCCGCTGGATATTAAAACCGGGTCCGCTTACTCACAAGACAGGCACGCTATTACCTGAGTCAGCATGGTGGACTATCTCGTATTTCTTATCCTCTCCATTTTTTTAATGTCTTGATGAACAATAAAATTAACTAATATGGTCAGCTCATACTTTTTTATCCGTAAAGTACAGTATGTATTTATTTTATATACATGCTCCAGCATAAGCTCGAAGTGGTGACCACATTTCACCCATATATCAGTTTGATGATCATCCACTTCTGCGATTAATACATGTGGATGTGAGGTCAGCAGATGGTTGGTATCCCAAGAGCCTTCTAGACCTTTCGCGCCAAGGAGTTTGCGTGCTTCAGCAATACGATCTGTCATTCATTAAAATAACCACTATGGGGAGACCGACCAACTTTTCTGCATCTATTTAACAATTAGGATCTAAATGGAAACCCATGGAAAACAACCAAGAAATTGAGTAAATTCTAATGAGTTACAGAATATGCAACACTTGAGTATTTAAGTGTTTTCCTTCTAATTACATAACTGAACCTATGTTTTGTTGTCACCTAACGACAAGCGATGTGTGAAATGATGCAACTTGTTTTTTTCTCCCCCCCCACATTCGCTTTGTTCCGTACAGTACTAGACGTGCGTGCCATATTTTATTTATGGTCTGTGTCGTTGTCAACAGCGTATCCGACCCCGGGACACGTTTCATCGCATGCCGAAAGAAGGTGTTTCGGAAAATGAATTTACAGGGGAAAAAATCTTAACAAGCTCGAAACAAAGACTTGAATACAGCTACAACCATTTATTTCCTTCACACTACATTATTAATCAAAATTAAGTTTTCCCAGGTCTATTAATCAACATGAAGAATTTGTAAACCAAGCTTTGCTTAACAAGACAGAGTTATTAATTTTAAAAAATAATAATTTATCTCATTAAAATAAACTTTAATTCGGTGAAGTACGAGTGTAATACAGGATAATTTAAATTAATGCTAGCGTAAGTACAGATTACTTACTTATTTACTCACTGGCACTATCGAACCGGTAGGTTCATGGCCGCGCGGACATAAGCTCTCCATACATCCCTATCCTGAGCTAATGCTTACCAATCATTCCCTGTATAATTTACTTCCCTCAAATCATAGTTAATGTTATTCTCCCACCTCATTCTTGGTCTACCAACTGGGCGTTTTCCCTCTGGCTTTCCTACAAGAAGCTTCCATGCAAGTCTTTCATTCCCCATACGTGCAACATGTCCTGCCCATCGTAGTTTACGAGACTTAACTGTTATTAATATATCTAGCTTCTTATAAAGACCATGTATTTCACTGTTGTGTAAGTCTTCTCCATTCGCATGTCTGTTCATCTCTCTTTGGTCCAAACATTTTCCTAAGAACTTTATTAGGCCTATCAAATACTTGTAATCTCCTTTCCTCTCTTAAAGTAAGAGTCAATGTTTCGCACCCATATAATATAACTGGTAGAATAATAGTTTTATATATTTTCAGTTTAACGTTTTTTGAAAGGAGTTGGGACATCAAGAGTCTCTGCAATGCATAACAGCACGCATTTGCAGAATTGAGCCTATGTTTAATTTCTTTGTGCATCTCATTCATATTTGTGATAAGTGTTCCTAGGTGTAAGTACAGATTAGTAAGTACAGATTATTAAGATAAAAATACTTTCCAAAGGAATAAATATAAATGGAAGTCCCACGTCGTAGCCGAATTGTTTAAGACTACATGCTATGGTACAGAGCTATGGGTTATACGATGGTTCGAATCCCTAAGAAGGAAGACATCTTCTCATGGCGTTTCGGCTAGAATCAGACCGGTGTGTACCAACATCGTGAGGAATTTGGGTAGTTTAAAATATGTAAATTCTACAGGTTGAGAAAACCATATATAGTGGCTAGGTGATCAGTTATGCTGATCATATGTAACCCATGAAATGGATGAAAGAACGTCCACCTCTTTAATTGAAATATGTGGTTATGAGGAGGCCGACAACCGATTGTTAAGGCAAAGGCCTTCTAGACTTGTCGCCCCAGAAAGTTTAAAGAAAAATGGAAAAAAATCAGCTATTTAAAATTTACAGATGGCATTGCTATTTTGATATCTTGGCAGTTATATCCACCACTGTGGTCTCGAGGTAGCGTGCTGCCTTGTCAGACACTGGGCCCGGTTGAGACAAGTTTCCTGGGTGAGATTTCTATTGGATTTTTTCTTCACTTGTAAGACCAATATCAGGATAATTTAAAGCCCGAACGGTCCCCGAACATCATATGGCCACCATAATCATCATAATTCATATTCGCCTTAGATTATACTTAGGATTAATGACTCTCCTGTTGCACCACTATCGTCATCATCATCATCATATTCACCCATCATATCATCGGGGCAGCCGAAACCCCGCCTTCCAGGCACGTCACTCTCAGAAGCTAGTCACAATTACGCCAATGCCAGGATAGAGCACCAGAAATGTCGAAATAACAACCTGGTGTTTTCAATAAAAACAAAATATATTGCCAGTTATAGAAAAGGTAGACCCTATGCAACATATTTTAAACACGTAAACAAATTTTTAAAATAAAAAATTATAAATAAACAAAAAAGTATGGTTCTTTAGAAATCAGAATAGTTGATTATGACTAATACAAAGAATGATATTTTTAAAATCGAACTTCTTATTCTTCAGTTTCCATTTATTTCTATCATTCCAATCTCCTTCTTCCAAATTCCAATCATCCATTATATTTCTGACATAAGTTTTTCCATCTTGGTCTGCCACGTTTATTTCTTTCAGAGGGTTGACCATTGGTATATATTTTTTGGCCATCTTTCATTTTCCATTCTTTGTACATGGCCATACAATTTAAGAGTTTGATTTTCAATCCTCTTAACAACAGATGTGGTGACAGTCATTTCTCTCAAAAGGAATTCATATCTTGTTTTATCCTGAATTGTTTTTTGAAGGCTTCTTCTAAGATAATCAAATTCAACTGTTCTAATTTTATTATTTTGTAACTCCGTCAAAGACCAAGTTTCACTTCCATATGACAAAATATTCTGTATTATGCTCTTATAAATTTTCATTTTAGTTTCCTTTGTAATGTTTTTGTTACAAATTATTCCATGTAATGGCTTAGTTGCATTTTTTGTCATTACAATTTTAGTTTGTACATCTCTTTCACATGTACCTAAACATGTAATTTAAAATCGAACTAAGTTTGTATAACTTACTGCTATATCGAACTTAGAGATTCTTGGTCGAGAGAACATATGATCTCCATAAGTAACATCGCTATCTTGAACTAATGTTTTCTTGAATTCACGTCCCTCAAATCATCTCATTCTTAGTTCCCCTACTGGGCACATTCCTTCTGGTTTTCATGCAAGAAGCTTCCATGCCCACCTTTCATTCCCCACTCGTGCAACATGTTTTATCCAACGCAATCTACGAGATGTAAGAAGTAGGATAATTTTGCTACTCAGACAGTATAATCACTAATGATATGCGATCAAACATTTGAAATAAAGAAAAGAACTGCATTAGTTAAGACATTATTTAATGAGAAGTTAAGTGTATTTATAAATAGAAGCTTGAAATTATAGTGAATGGGGAATAATTTATAAAATCTTCGGATAGCAAGGAAACAAACCAAAAGTACTAACGAAAAATAGTGCATAGCCTAAGTTACGTCATGATTCCTCTAAATCAGTGGCAGAAAAGTATCCATTTTGGCCACACAACCGTGGAATAATGTTTTGGGATGATGTAACAGAAATTATAGATTTCAATGAAAAGGGTATCTAAAAGAAGAGAATAATGGTATTATTGACGAGATATTGGTTGTAGATAATGATGACGATGATGATGATAGTAGGCAAACACTTGTTCTATGGAGGATAATCAGAATACAAAACGTGAATATGAGTATAGATGTTAAACACAAGCTATTAACTAACTTATGGAACCCACAGTTTGAATTGTGCATTCACTAGCGGTGTCTACTGGTTCCCTATTCTCAGTCAACTGAATCCACTTCATATTTCCTATAATCAGTTCCCTAACAACCAATAGCATCCTCAGATTTCTGATAAAGGATACGACCTTCAGATATGGAGCATAGCTCCGGAGTTAAACGGTCGTGAGCAACTAAAAAATAAAAATAATAATCTAGATAGAGATAAAGAGTTTTAAAATAGAAAAATATTTTGATGATACAATAGTTAAGAATAAATTAAAAGAAAGGTAAGTAAGGTATTAACCCGCTGACCGCATACTACCACTATACTAGCCGGATGATCGTCCATCTCTGTGATTAACACATGTGCAAGTGAGATCTGTTGCCAGCTCATAGGCCAAGGAGTTTCTAGGCCTGTCGCACCATGGATTTCTTTCTTTTTTTTTTTAGATAATGTATTTATACATACAGTTGTGAATCATTGGTATGTTATGCCAGTTGGAGATGTTTTCTGAACCCTAAATTGTTCTCTGTAGAAGCCAAACAAGAAATATTTTTATTACAGGATTAATTTTTCAGAATTTGTAGTAGATACAGTCATACAGTCAAGGTGGAAAGAATACAAATTCTTATATTGTAAATACGAATTTCATGAGGTAAATAAATGAAGTGGATGAATGTAAATGTCCTATCGACTTTGGATAACAAATGTAAGATATAAAAATGTTTTTTTCGTGAAAAACGGTGGTGTCTGATTTTACAAATGTAATAGGCCTACATAGGGCACGTGATATTAACGTTTTTCTTTCAGAATTTTTTAATCCTATAGTCAGTTCAGTATAAAATGAAAATTAAGAGTCGATATTAAATAAATATTTTAACAGTATTTCTTGGGAAGCAATGTCAATAATTAGAGTGAGTATCACTTATATTACCGATATATGTCCCAGGGAAAAGTCCTATTTAATTACCCCAATGTACTAAATTAAAGAAAATAGTATTAACATTGACGTTTTAAGCTTACTGTTATTGAAATAATTTGAACAGATATATTATTAATTTAATATCTTGTAGTATTAATCTGTGAGGTATCTTAAATGTTCGTGCTGTCTTGGAAGTGGTCACGCATTAAACTGTTTCCTCATTCGGGTAGGCCACCCAAGTAGACGTGTGGTCAAAATAATCTATGTGATCCAAAGTTTGAAACCCTCTCTTGACGGGACGTATCATTGTAAAGCCCAGGTGGCATGAGGCACGTAAAAGTACCTAAAATGGAGAGGTAAACTAAGAATAAGAAAGAATTAATTTAATTTCTAATTGATAAGATACTATATTCAATTTCATCCAGTAAAAATTCAGATTATATTTGCCTAATAATGAAATGTGAAATTCAGCCTAATACTCACCGTCATTAAAAAATAACGCACGAATAAACTTCTGTAATTTTTTCTAAAAATCGTAGAGCTGCGATTCGTAAATTTTTTATTTAGTCCAAGAAATGTGTAAATAAAAATTTCGCAGTTATATTACTTTTATTCTCTATTTTTCTACGAAAACAAACAAGCCTTTAAAAATAAGTAATATATTAGTGCTTTCAAACACTAAAATTTTGCTCTCGTGCAGGAATTTCTGTTAAGATATAATGTCTAGAGTATATTTTGACTCGCTTGTACCAGTCATAAAATTACATATCGTGCAATTCTCGGTGGCATTATCATATTTGAATCGTGAAATAATCTAATTTACTCATAAAGTTCAGGACGATATTATATCTGGCAAAGTCTCGAGAGTATGTCCCGAAGGGATTTCTCTAGTGAATAGATTAGGTGTATAGGCTATATGAAGAATATGTTGATGTGCTCATCTTCCTTCGCGAGAAGTGACGAAAATTACGTTGTTCGCCCCGTTACGTTACTTCACTGGCGTGATAACTAGGAGTTGGTGGAATATGCCTGTGCTGGCTTGCCCGAGGGAGGTTTTCCACTATATGCAGATAACAAGCGCCGTCTTCTGCTTCCTTGGCAATTTATATCGCAAGCAAGACGTGCAGGGAAACTGTACCTACAAGCAGAATTAAAATATACACTCTACTAAAACAAGACTGAAACAAACATAATTTTAAAACTTTTATTTTGGTGACGGTGGCTCCTTGCCAAAAGCTGTTAGACCCTCATCTTTCACCGCTGAGGTCTCGAAATCGAGTCTCGGTTACTCCAGTGGGTTTCGTGGAAGACGAAACTAAGCTTCGCCAGGTTTTTCTCGGGGTTTCTTCCGGTTTCCTCTACCACAATTTCATACTATTTTTTCCACACTCATTGCATGCACTCCGTTTCATTTCGTTCATCTGTTTCTGTGATAGTGCGTCAGACGTGGTCAGATGGAACCTATGTCATTCAAAAACCTCTAAATGTAGGGGCTTCATCATATCTCATTCCTCGACACGATCCTGAGTTGGTCACAAGTTGAGCATATTTAGATTTTATTT
The DNA here is from genome assembly GCA_030220185.1 of Diploptera punctata. Classification (NCBI taxonomy): domain Eukaryota; kingdom Metazoa; phylum Arthropoda; class Insecta; order Blattodea; family Blaberidae; genus Diploptera; species Diploptera punctata. Next base: position 3,569,393 of record JASPKZ010003044.1, on the reverse strand, counting down.
TATATAGAAGATAAAGTAGCTAATAAACACCTCTAACAATCATAAATTAGTAAAAGTAAAAATGTTCACAAAATTACATTATTTTAATATTTATTATTTATACTGCCTACCTCAAAAACGTAAATTCTGGAAGTTCAAAGAGTTAGATGGTTATTTATATGCCTCCTATATGCACAATTAAAATATAATAGACAAATATGATTATAAAACTTTTTATTTGTGATAAAATAGTTCAACGAACAGCTTTAAAATCATAAATTTATTAAATAAAGTACACTTTGAACAAACTATATTAATTTTAAAGGTCATGTTAGTTCTTTCTACTATCCATACCAAATACGCAAATGTTGAAAATTAAAAAAAAGTTTATTTATAAGCAGAATTAAAATAATATATCATTAAAACTAAACAACAAACACAGTTTTATTTAAATATATTTTATTAATGATAAAGTAGCTTCAACAAACACTTCTAACAAGCATACATTTCTTAAAATAAAAAATCACCATATTATATTAAATATAAAGTTTATAACATTTGTTTATCTACTATTATAAGAATCAGTGACGGTTTAGTTCGTAGTTACTAGGCAACAAAACCTACACTTGATATTCTAACGAAACACAAAATTCGCTATCAAGACATAAAATACAGGTTCAACAAAACGTATAATACACTTTAATGATGATTTGATAGTTATTGAAATATTACAATCATTACAATTTTTTAATATTTATTGGATATATATTTTCTCTATTATCAGAAGTATTTAAAATTATTGTAATAACGTTGAAATTACATTAAATATTCATTATGACATTATAAAATATTGTCTTTAGATTTTTTCCACTAGAAATATTTCCTATTACGCGAATTAGAAATATCGAACCCGTAGGTTCATGGTCGCGCGGACATAAGCTCTCCATACATCCCTATCCTGAGCTAATGTTTTCCAATCATTCCCTGTATAATGTACTTCCCTCAAATCATAGTTAATGTTATTCTCCTCATTGTTTATAATATAGAGTATCGGTGCTAAATATTTATAATTCAGCAGATTTTATTTTTAATTGCGTTTTTAAATCGACTTTCTAAATTATAACAACAGTTAAAATCATATTAACGGTTTAAGGAGCGCATTCAAAGCGTAATTATAGCTTAACAGGTGTTTGTGCGTAAAAGAAGCGACGCGAAAGCCGGCAACCAAAGCTGCGTTGCCCGAGAAGGTGAAAACCGAGCATCAGCAGAGATTTAATTATACTACTCCTAGAATACTGTTAATTTAACTATAAAGACACTATGTACATCAGTATATTAATACATTTTCAATTAAAATGTTAATTTTTGATGCAAATTAACGCTATCATATGTTAGTAAAATTGACCATTTAACAACAATATCTTTCAATTTGTGGTATGATGATGATAACGGTGATTTATATATCCATATTTTGACTAAGAAAATCTACGATTATCTCAGACCAACGTAGATTATTCTATATTTTTAATAAAGTTATATGGTTATTTAACGAAAAGACCATTTTTAACAAACAGACTAGTAAGATATAAAAATAGGAATATTTTATTTAATACACAATTAATCTTCTTGGTGATACAATATTAAAATATATATACAGTCAATATGCCCATTTCACCAATAAATGTTTAAAATGGTCAACTAGTTTCTACAGCCAAGCTGTCATTCTCAAGACCAGATATTGACTCAATATCTGGTCTTGAGAATGACAGCTTGGCTGTAGAAACTAGTTGACCATTTTAAACATTTATTGGTGAAATGGGCATATTGACTGTATATATATTTTAAGGAATATTTTAATTAATGAATCAGATCAATTAAATTGGTGGATAGAATATTTAATTGTACTTTAAATAATAATGATGTCATAGACACATAGTGCAAGTGTTTGAGAAATTATAGGTTATGGAAAATGTTAGCCTATAGGCCTACATAAATACTAGTACCTTTACTTAACATGAAATTAAAAAAGCAATGTGGAAACGAAAGACTGTAAACCAACCGCTTATGATACGCCTTACATCAGTTCAGAAATGTTAAAAGTTCGTTCCGCAGGTGCTGCGTAAACTATGGGAATTGCTCAGGATGTCAAACTTATGGTCCGATTTTGCAGGTTTATGGAATAAATCTTCCTTTTGTTAATTAAATCATATGTATCCAGTTTCGTTGCGAATAAAAAACATATCGAATACTAGAATTATTTTTAAATTTCCGTTTTTTAGGAAAACCTGCACTTTTGATGGTCCAATTTACTAGTTAACGAACTGGATCTTACGATCTTAAATTGATTGGTTAGCTATACCCTATATGATTCAGAAAAAAATACGGCTACTATTTTTTCCCTGGTCTTTTTCGATATCTAGTAAGGGCCTAACAAAGAGTAGATTAGTACATTTTAAATGTTTTCATGAGAATCTCAAAAACTTGTCCTTCGGAATTTACTAAAAGCAACGATGGAATCGAGATACAGCAAAATACCAACGGAATAACATGAATTCTGAAATGTTAATCCTAAGAATGTTCTAGTTCTTTTTAATGATAAATTATAAACACTTGTCAAAGGATCGAAAACTGAGAATACACTTATCATTTTCAGTTTATTACTTTAGAACTTAATTTTTTTTAATGATTGTGGAATTAAGGTATCCATCCATAGTAATTCTGCCCTAGGGCAGGTCTTTCACTGCAATCATAGCATTTTCATGCTATGATTTGCAGCTTTATTACGGAATTATAGGTGTGGTAGGTTCTCGTTACTTTTCACACTAATTAAAATATAGTAGATTATAAATGAGAAGATTGTAAGTATAGTAATAAAAATATATAAACGGTTCATTATACAATTATTCTAGAGATTATCGAATTATGAAATGAAAATAATCTTTCAGTGATAGATTTTGAAAATATAGATTTGACTATGGACATTTTGTATCCACTATTTTAAAAAAATCCAGTTAACAAAATATCTGACAATTTGTGATACGATAATAATGTCTAAATTCATATTTACCAAGTAGCCTATGACTGAGATAACATATAATTTTACATTACACAACAAAATTTGGAAACCTTTGTCTCGTATTATTAATTCACGCACGTCGAGTTAAAATTTTTAAGTTTTTTCATGTAGCATCAACGTTTCTCGAAATTAAACTTTATACGTTTAAATAATGTGAATATCTTAACCACAAAGACCATTAGCCAAGCAAGTATTTAAGCTACATCGAACATTAGCAAGATTATATATTTAGAATGGACAAACCACATAGTTATACAATACTATTACTATAGGCCTATTATATTGACAGTTATATATATTTTAGAATTTAGCTTAGAGTACGTAACATGGGTTAGTTTTCTCCAAATACTGGGAACAGCGAAATTCATGCATTTCTGATATCCTCGGACAGAAAGAGTCCGGCAAGTACCTGTAATTATCTCTGGAAGTCATCCTATAATCTGAAAAAAAAAATTAAAAAATCCTTTCTATCTATAGAGCCATTAAATTTGAGAAAAAGTAATTATATATTTTAAATGAGCACGAAAAACTGACCCAGAAACAATTAAAAATCGATATAAATGTTTTCTTGTTAACCAGTGTTATTGTAGAAAAGCATAGATAATTTATATTCATTCCAATATCTTTAACCAAGTAAATCGAATAGATAAAATTATGAGAGAGGAAAGAAAATTCCTTCTCTTTTATAAAATCATTGCTACCAAGTGGAATAATGTGTACTGACAAAATTATCTTTCCTACACAAATCAGAGCACACATGCACATATGTTCCAGAAATTCCCCTAATTTTTATGTAATTAAATCTAAGATTCGGGCGTGGAGGACATTTTTGTTTTCCCCTTGCAATGAGGATGGATTAGCGTGCATGTTGATTGCTTGATTGAAATGTTGTGATGTCCCTGAGGAGCAAGAGAGCAAGGGCGTGATGATTGGGGAGGTCTAGCGCCCCTAGTGAGCATCAACCACCAGACACAAGACCTCTTTTAGCTTCGCCTCATCTGGTAGTCTAATAGGACAAGCCAAGAGGGAGGACTACCCGTTCAAGCACTGATTAACTCCACACCCAACAGTTTAATTTACGTTTTCAATTTAGTCCGGGATTGGATTTAGCACTCCTCCTCCACCAGTAACACTACCAGAGATGACTTCTGCATCATGTTCCTATTGGTCCAAAACACTGCCGTTCTTTAGTACTGAGTTCTTATACAATCAAAGATTATCGTCTAAAATCCACATAAATTTAGTATATAATGAATCAGAACAATATCTCTGATTAAAATAGATTTTTTTAGTGCCCAATCTTAAAGTAGTTTATTTCTCACTTTTAATTATTTATCTTGAATCATAGGGCTAAATTAAACTATTTAGACCATTAAAACGATAGAATTTTTAATTTCAAATTTATTTATTTATTGGAGAACTTATTTCCTTCAAAAGGTTACATAATTTAAATAGATAACCATACTTAGTCTAGTGTAACTCAAAATGATAAGAAATAACTCTGAAATTATTTGAATAAAAAATGTGGGTAAGTCAACATTGAAACAATACAACTACGCTGCTGCTACTACTACTACTACTACTACTACTACTACTACTACTAATAATAATAATAATAATAATAATAGTATTTATAATAATACTGTAGGTCTATCAGTAATTCACTTTTAAAATATAGATGTGGATATTTGAATTGATAAAGTTGAAAACAATAATACTAAGGCCTAACCGAGCAACCTGGCTTAACCGGCAGCGCATAAAACTCGTGATCGGATGGTTCTGGGTTTAAACTTCAGCACCGATCAACCTGAGGATTTTTCCTAGACTTCCTCAGTTAGGATAGGTAAATGATGGGTTAGAATTTCATCGCCACAAATAATTTCATCACATTCACCATCAGGCCCGTGAATTACTATAGGGAGATTTGGACGCAAAATTTTTAATTTTTTTTGGCCACGTAGTACTCGGATCATCTTAAGACTGCGCCACCGTCGCTATTTTATCGATTGTAGACGTATGACGTACTAACAAATCGAAATGGAATATCGAATTAAATTTAAATAAATCAACGTTAGAATTGTTATGTACTGATCGAAGAAAAGTTTGAGGTTGAATATAATATAATATTGTTAATGCATCGAAGTCAATTGTTAAATTAATTAATTTTCTACAATCTGAAGGAGAAAGTGAAGCTGGAAAATACAGCTAATGGAAGGTAAGTGAATGATTACATATGACTTTTTTTTCTCAAAAATTTGGTTCACTTTTCAAAATCGTGTTTTCAAATAATAGGCCTAACTGTGAATTATGTAAATTGGCATGCCATATATTTTGTTTGCATCGTAACATTATAATGTTTGTATTTGAATTGTAATATCGCTTTAAAAAAACTTGTTGATACCTCATATTATTTTTTATGTCTTAGCCTGTAATAGGCCTATGTGTACTTATTCATTAATATTTCTTTCACAGAATAAATGAGGCTGTCAAGATCAAATCTTACGGGCGTATTTTCTTATAACAGTGATTGGGAAGTCTACATATGTATAAAATTTTAGGTAAGTGGATGTAATGCTTCTATCTTCATTTTACTAACTTGGAAGTTTAACCTGTAAGTCTAAAAATAAAATCTTATCTTAAAAGATAACAGAAATTTAGGGATAAAGTTTCCATTATGTGACAAAACAATTAAAAACTTCACTTTATCTTTCCTAATAATTTTTCTAAGTCCTGCAGATTAATAGTGGACATGTGCAAAAATTTATAAAAGTTTATAGAGTTGAATTGCTAGATGAAACCATATAGATGTGAAATTGGTATGACCAACCTTTGCAATAAATTCCCATACATTTATTAGATATGGACGTATACCTATTTACCTTGCCTAACCTAACTAAATAATTTACATGTATATTATTTAATGAACTATTCACTAACTTTTCCCATCGGAACCTAACAAAATGAAGTGAGTGAACATCCATTTTTTTAAAACATATTTTTGAATGTTGGTTATTCCAATTTCACAGATATCTCCATTTAGTGGAAGTTCATTTAAGCGTTCGTGCATATGCACAACAAATCTACATATCTTTGAACAAATCATTGCATACATAGATACATATTTAATATTTTATTGTAAAAAAAGTTATAAGTATTGGTGCAAATGTTTAAAATATTATGAAATATTAGTAAAGGCAGAAGAAGTACGTAGAGCAACAACATTACAAGAATATACTATGGAAAATGAAGGGTAAGGTAATCTAAAGTTGGGCCAAAAATAAATCCAAGTCTATGTAGACCATACACACGTGCCAAGAGATAAAAATGGACATAATTTAGAATCATCCGATGCTGCCACCATACACAAGATAATAAAATGAACATTGCCAACCAGAGGAGAAACATCCCAATATTGAAGTCTTAAACTTAAAAAAAGAAAAAACACAGAATGGTAATAATAAAGACTTAGGTAGTGTAATCATTATTGTTTGTTTATTTATGGTATTAGTATTCCATTCTTTTAAATAAAGTATTTTCAAGAATTGTCATTTCAATTTTAAATGTAAGTTTCGACTGCTTGTGAAATCCATCCATCCATAGTAATTCTGCCCGAAGGCAGGTCCTTCACTGCAATCATAGCATTTTCATATGGATGATGATGATGATGATAAAGATGATGGCCATATGATTTCTGGGACGTTTGGACCTTAAAGTTTTCCTTACATTTGTCTTACAGGTGAGGAAAAACCCCGATAAAAACCTCACCCAGAAAAACTGCCCCGACCGGGGATCGAACCCGGGATCGCTGCATGACAAGGCTGCACACTACCTCGAGACCACAGCGGTGGACTGCTTGTGAAATATTACAAAAAAGAAAAACTTAAAAATATGTAAGTGCATAGATGTACATAATACATATACAATGGTTTAGGATTTAAAAATATGTAAGTGCATAGATGTACATATTACATATACAATGGTTTAGGATTTAAAAATATGTAAGTGCATAGATGTACATAATACATATACAATGGTTTAGGATTTAAAAATATGTAAGTGCATAGATGTACATAATACATATACAATGGTTTAGGATCACACTGTTTAAATTCCATTTCTTTACAGTTCTTATTATGAGGTTAGTCCACCGCTGTGGTATCGAGGTAGAGTGCTGCCTTGTCACACAGCGGGCCCGGGTTCGATCCCCGGTCGGGGCAGTTTTTCTGGGTGAGGTTTTTATCGGGGTTTTTCCTCACCTGTAAGACAAATGTCAGGAAAGCTTTAAGGCCAAAACGGTCCCCGAAATCATATGGCCTTCATCATCATCCTTATCATTATCATCATCACCATCATCCTTCACCGGTGTGGAAAGCAACGGGAAGATAGCACACCTACACAATTCCCTAGTAAAGCTGCAAGCATAGCATGAAAATGCTATGATTGCAGTGAAGGACCTGCCTTCGGGCAGAATTACCATGGATGGATTATGAGGTTAAGTGAATGTTCCATTTTCATAGCCATTTGATAATAAATCAGGAATTCAATATTTTGATTAGTAACACCTTTAGAAAATTGGAATATCTAATTCTTGTTTTATTTATCCAATGCCCATAGATATGGGACATTGGCATAACTATAATTCTAAATAAAACATTTACTTAGAATAGTATGATTGTCAATATATATATCCATCCATAGTAATTCTGCCCGAAGGCAGGTCCTTCACTGCAATCATAGCATTTTCATGCTATGCTTACAGCTTTACTAGGGAATTGTGTAGGTGTGGTAGCTTCCCGTTGCTTTCCACACCGGTGAAGGATGATGGTGATGATGATAATGATAAGGATGATGATGATGATGAAGATGATGGCCATATGATTTCGGGGACCGTTTGGGCCTTAAAGTTTTCCTGAGATTTGTCTTACAGGTAAGGAAAAACCCCGATAAAAACCTCACCCAGAAAAACTGCCCCGACCCGGGGATCGAACCCGGGCCCGCTGCGTGACAAGGCAGCACGCTACCTCGAGACCACAGCGGTGGACTATATATATATATATATATATATATATGTGTGTGTGTGTATAAATTAATTAGTTATATTTATTTAAGAGTTGGAGAAACCTTCATTGTGAAGGACACTGACAAACACATTGAGTTTCACTTGACTTGCGGCCACTAGCCTATGCTGCATGGGTAGCATGAGTTAATGACTCATGCTTGCAGTCACTTTTTCTGCTATTGGCCGCATGTCAAGTGAAACTCACTGTATCTGTATATATATTTTTTTTTCACACTCTACAGTTGGTATAATGAAGTTGCGCTTCAAGAATATCTACAAGTGTGTTGCAAGAACATGCCATCCAGTACATTATACAGAAAAGTGTTTGTGTTTTATTAAAAACAAATTTATTTAATTGAACTATTATAGCAAATATTTTAAATTACAAATTTTAAAATTAAGTTAACATTGTTTTATGTAAATTTCAATTCATCCTTACTTCTACCTTATTGACAACTTTCTATGCCTTTTATAACATTTATTTAACATGTGCAAAAAATATCTTAATATGGAGTGTTGGTGATTGCTTAGAGAACAAAACTGTTGAGTCTTTTAACAAAAATAATTAGTTCTAACCTTCAACTGTTCAGTGATTTCCTGGTAGTAATGAAGGTAGGCATTTGTGTTAGGTTTAAATATATGTTTAAGCCTAAAAATCAAACAATTTGGATTCTTCTTACAGGCGAATGTTGGGCCAGCAACTAGCTGGTAGGCCAAGGGCCAAGGTAGGGATCTCATTATAGGGCTTGGAAGGCCCTTGGGGTAATAGGAAGCTAGTAAATAAATGTGCAAATAGTCTTCTTATAAAATAATTATGTTTATTGTTGGAATATTGAATCCTTAATTATGTATGTGAATTAAGTTTCATTGAGAAAATTGTGTTCGTCTTGAATAATGTACATTCTGCAGTAACTATAAAATGTATATATTTTTCTAATTATCAATTTTAATACAAGGTAATAAACGAATCATGTTATTTCATTTTTAAAAGCAAACAAACCAATCAAGACAAGTCTGGTTACTAAACAGAATTGATGTGCACGCATTCACATGTGAGTAGTTCAGAATAGTGAAACAATGCATAGGTTTTAGTTTGAATTTATTTTTGCTACATTCTTATTATTAAGGTATTTATAATATTTGAAGAGAACAATTTTCACCTACACCGAAACTCATTTTAAGAATATTTAAAAACTTGTACTTAAATTACTTTATAATTTCGGTTCTTAAAACGCATAAAAACAAATAGCATATCATTACTCATTAGACCATTATGCTACCATAGCATACCATTATCCAGATCCTTTTTTATATTTCTTAATGGAAATAATTTGTAAACAATTCTGCATTTTTTATTTTTACTTCAGAAAATTATTACAAAAATTTTGCCAATATTTTCGTTGTATAGGTCTAACATTTTCAATTACTTTATAATAAATAGTGAAATTATTTTTAATAAACACTTGGGAAATTGTGTAAATTATTTTAGTCAACTTACTAATTGATGAATTTTAAAATAAAGGAAAATGAAATAATATAGTTAAAGACATCTGAAAAGTTGCAAAGTTCTTGTAATTTTCTACTGAAGAGAGTAAGAATAAAACATGCGAAAATTGTTCACAAAGTAGATTACTTGTGTTGAGCTTACAATTTTATTTTTAAATGAATGGAAAGGGTAGGGTACTTTTCTTGCGATTGAGCCACCGACACGCCGATTGATCCACCCAGACCGGCTAAAGTAGTAGCATGTAGTACCCAGGTCATCTTAAGACGGCGCAGCGGTATAAAATTGCTTCCAAAATTTAACACAGAGAGGCCACTCTATTCGTTCTCTATGTTCACCATTTCATAGTAACTTATAAAAAACTGAATAGGCGCAAAAGGCCTAGAAAGCACTTCGCCTACCAGTCTGCTGCTGGTCTAACATCCAAACATATTAATCACAGAGTTGAACGATCATCCAGTCACTTAAAGACGACATGTGGTCAGCACCTCCGGTCCTCCAGTCATTATACTTTTTTTTCTCAACCTTGAGCTCCTATTTATTGTAGCTACCCAAATTCCTCGCGATGTTGGATGAGGACATGTAACATAAATCCGAAATTCCATGAAAAAAATATTTCCCGATGTACCCGCGCAGGTCCCGTACCTCTGCAGGAAGATATGATGACTATCATCGCTAGATTAAGGCCGAGACTTTCTTAGTAACCTATCATTAAAAATAAAAATGTATACGCGTCATGACTTAGACATTAAAAAGTTAATAAATAGGAATAAAAATAATATAATTTTCTTCAGGCTATTAATTTAAAAAATCCCAAATATGTGGAAATTCTAGAGGAAGAACATGTAAATTTGATTTTTATCATTTTTTAGATAATATTGAGCAATTTTAAGATTTAAAAACATAGTAAGGACAAATCAGCCAGGAAACTTATCCCGACCGGGAATCGAATCCGAGATCGCTGCGTACGAGGTAGTGACGGTACCCCGAGATTCAGGGTTGGACGTAATTATTATTATTATTATTATTATTATTATTATTATTATTATTATTATTATTATAGTAATTTAAATAATATTGCTTCTAATTATTCCTTAGGGTAAATTACTTACTTACTCACTGGCACTATCGAACCCGTAGGTTCATGGCCGCGCGGACATAAACTCTCCATACATCCTATCCCGAGCTAATCCTTTCCAATCATTCCCTGTATAATCTACTTCCCTCAAATCATAGTTAATGTCATTCTCCCACCTCATTCTTGGTCTACCTACTGGGCGTTTTCCCTCTGGCTTTCCTACAAGAAGCTTCCATGCAAGTCTTACATTTCCCATACGTGCAACATGTGCTGCCCATCGCAGTCTACGAGACTTAACTGTTCTTCCTTAGGGTAATTTTTTTATGATAATAAAGAAATGTTAATATTGACGCTAAGTTACATGGTACAGTAATATAATTTGATTAACATGCCTATTTAAATATCTCCTAATTCCGATTAGGATAGGACATGTAGGCAGAATATTTTATTCATAAACTATCGAAACAAGGAAGGGAAAAAATGTATAAAAGTATCTATTAACTTTTTGACCTTATTATGTCAGGTATAAAACCTCGTGATGCCAGATTGAGAACAAAGATATAACGGCCGGGGGATCGACATGTTGACGTCGCCCCTACACTGGCTGGATGACCGTCTGCCTCTGTGATTAACACACATTGATATGAGGCCAGCAGCTGGTTGGTAGGCTAAATACCTTCTTGGTAGTTATAACTTTGAATTATTTTCACCCGAAATTTTGTTTGTCGGAATCTACCAGCTATCCCGAAAACTCCAAGGTCCGCTATGATTTTATATTACCGTGTGTGATATGTATACCTGTTAATTTAGATTTTATTTAACATGTCTAAGTCATTACAGACTATAAGATCGAAAATATTAATATAACGTAATTATTAAACAGTTACGTCGGCCTCGGTGTGCTAGTGGTTATGTTCCTTGCCTCTAGTTCCGAGGGTCGCGGGTTCAGACCCAGCCAGGATCGATGGATTTTTAGGATGGAACATCCTCAGGGAGGGACATGAAGCCGCGGGTCCCAAGTCTGAAGATTTTTTCAGGCTTGTTAAAGAACCGCAAACCTGAATAAAGAGGCCTCTGTGCAAAATTTAGCGACCGTTACTCATTGAAGTAATAGGGCCTACCAGTTACCCAGTAGCCGTCTCACTGAGGCAATATGCCGACACCATATTACTCGGTGATATCTTGGGGTAGATAAGTGTAACTAAATTAACTTGAAAACTGTTGTCCTTCTTTAATAATGTATTCAAAAATGCAGATATACCACAAGAATGGAAGACAAGCATTGTTATACCCCTGTTCAAGAAAGGAGACAAGAGAAAAATGGATAACTATAGGGGAATCAGTTTGTTAAACACATGCTACAAAATTTATGCAGACATTTTAAATGGAAAATTGAAAAGTTTCAGTGAAAAACTCCTTATGAATGTCAAAATGGATTTAGGAAAGAACGATCTTGTATTGATTCAGCATTTTCTGTTAAACTATTATAAATCGTGGTGTGAGACAAGGCTGTCCCCCCATTCCCAACACTCGTTGCAATTTATACCAATGAAGTAATATGTTGCTGGAACAAAAAAATATAAATTTGGAATAAGAATATCAGAAAATAGAAAATTAAACACCATACTGTTTGCAGATGACCAAATAATAATAGCAAATTCCGAAGATAATCTACAGAAAGGTCTGTATGAACTTAACAAAATTACAGAAGAATATGGTTTGAAGATATCTACAGAAAAAAAACAAAAATTATGGCATTTCAAGGTGTAGATCCTGTCAGAAGTAAAATTGTACTGGACAATACAATTTTGGAGCAGGTGAATAATTTTACATATCTAGGATGCAATATCTCATATGAAGAAGAAAAGGATATAAATGCAAAAATATCTAAATTTTTAACAATTTTAGGGTTAATAAATTCTATCTTCAAGCCACAGTTAGTCAAAAAGCATTCAAGACTGAAAGTGTATAAAACACTGGCTCTTCCAACTCTTTTGTATGGTAGCGAAGTATGGACGTTGAAACAGAAGGATATACAGAGACTTAGATCTGCTGAAACGAGATATCTTCGGAGGACTGCAGGATACACACTACTAGATCACAAAAAAATGAAGACATCTTAGAAGAATTACACATGGAATCTTTAGAAAACAAAATTTCTGATTATAAGTCAAGATGGATGCAACATATTCATCGAATGGAAGATCACAGAATACCCAAACAAATGTTAAGATATCAACCTGCAGGAAGAAGAAGACCAGGACGTCCACTCAAAAGACTTTTGGATGGTGTTTCTCTTAAGGCCGAAACAGGTCAACAAATGGCCTAAATTCGTGAATGTACTATGATGATGATGAAATTAACTTGATTAAAATCACTCACACACGGAATTTGACACCGATTTAAATAATATCTAACTATTCATTTTTCCGTTATTTTACTAAAAATGTTGAATAAATTACAATAATGTATCTCATAGGATATATTGCCATTTTTAAGATTGTATGGCATTCATTGCGATGAACCAAACATGGCAATGGCTAGAGTCAATTATTTATTTCGGATTTCTGGTAAACCACCACTTCTAATGATCGGATTTCGCTGATTTATGGATAATACCTTCCTCAATTTAGTTTAAGAGTATACAGGGCCTACTGAATTCCGTTGTGAAACATAAAAATTCTGACCGCAAAAGATATTTTTAAATTTTCGTTTCAGGTGAACTCCTACACATAATGGTTCGGTTTCGCTGCTTAACGAACTCGACCTTACTTTTTAAATTAAATGTTATATACTAAGTTTGGTTTCGATAAAACAAAAATTACTGTTGCTAGAGCGTTAATGGGCACACACGCACGAACACAGACACACACATATATGTAGCCTATAGGCCTATATATATAAATTTCGGTGATGGTCATTTTCGGTGTCTACTAGATAGGATCGGTGAAGATCTGTAAAAGATTTTCAAAAATGATTTCATGAGAACAAACTCAATAGCTTCATTTCTTCAGAATTCGCTAAAACTATAGGCTTATCTATCTCATTGGATATAGCGTTTTTTTTCAAAATAAATTACATTGTTTATTTGATATGAATTATGCGATTATTTAACATAGGCCTAATTAGATTTTAAGTATTTTTATATATTTTTTTTAAAAATCAATAATAACTTATTAAAATAATTAACATGTTTCTCCTTTAATTACCATCTTAAGTTTCCTATCAATCTATTCAATGTTGTTTTGTTTATTCTATTTTTTATATTTATATGACAGAATTAATAGGCCTATTGTTTTCTCACTCCCTTTAACTGAAACTTTCTAATGCACATATTCTATATGTATTATTTCTGTAAATGAACTGCACCCGAGCACGAGCACTAACACTAGCTCGGGTGTAAATACTGTGTAAAAAATTTATTTTTGAATAAAATGTATTCTTATTCTTATTATGCCTTATTTGTTTACCTGAAATCTGGTTAACTCTGTCTTGTAACAGGACTTTTAGCACACAAGCTGATTTACTATGGATAAATTTTTCTCAACTAATTTTGGCTACGCATTGCATAAGTCGGCTGATCACATACCCATCGTATGCAATTTGGATAGCAAACATACCGGTATGCCTCCTGGTAGAACAAACAAGCTGTAGTGGATGAGAGTTTGACGTGCTGACTAATGTCATCCTAATGCTGACTTATAATCGTCCACACCTATGTTTGACACATATGAGGCCAGTAACCGCCTGATAAGCCAAAGGGACGCTATGCCTATCGTGTTCTGAAGTTTTTATAGGCCTATACTACATGAGGAAACATCCGATAGGATTATTGTTTGATTGTGAGCTAGAAGAAAAATAATTTTAATTAATTATAATTAGATCCTAATTATGTTTTATGTAAATTTATTCAACTAACTGATTACCTAAGTTCTTAATTTGTTCGTTAAGATAACGCCTTATGAATGCAAATTTAATTTGAAAACTTATTCAAGGACTTTTCAAACATAATTTCGAAAAAATAAAGCAATTTAATAATCAATGTAATATTATTATTATTATTATTATTATTCTGTCAATTTTGAAAAGATTAAATGTTCTGAAATAAAAATACTGTATATTGTACAACATTAAGTGGATCTTTAAAGTAGATAAACCTTTTCATAGCTTTAGCTAGAATAAGTATTATAAGTTGTATTTTAAAAACATATATTCGGGACTTTTATAAAAGAACGTCCGATATGTAATCATGTCATTTTGCATCGATGCCTTTCCTAGTTTGCTAGCGTAATTGCGATGATGCCCAGACCAAAACAAGATTAAAAGAAATCCTTGGTGACACACCACTTGTTCAATCGCACAGTTATTAATAAGCTTTCATAAATAGTAACTTAATTTAAAACTGTAGAAAAGAATAAATATTCTAAGCGCAAATCTAAATTAAATTCATGTCGTAATTTTTATTTCTATCAGAATGAAATTGCATGTTTTGAAGATTATTTTTTTGTGAATTTTGTGTTGCCTTGCCACACATAATCTCTTATTAGGATAGATCTGCCATCTATGATGTATATAGCGAACTGTTCAGTATGATGTAGTAAGAGGAATAATTTATTCTGCTTCTTGAATTTAGTTACGTCTATGCTACTATAAACAATAATAATATTATAAATAGTATTACTAGGCCCCGTTATTATTATTATTATTATTATTGTTAGTATTAGTATTATTATTATTTAAATGCACACTTTTCTCAAGAAATACGTCACAAAACATAATTTTCGCGGAAGTAGATACGAGGCTTAGATTGTTTGGGGTTAAAGTAGATATATTGCTTCAATACATAAAGTTAGATTACTGTGGTTACTTTAATAATATTTTACGAAAATAATAAAAACCATTCCATGTTTAATTCAATTCTTTAAACGTATTGTACTTTCACCATTTCTCATTAGTTTCTTCTAGAATTACTACTTATTATGAATCTATATATAAAATAATGTTTAATTAAACATGTCCTTAAATATTAAAATTGTGTAGATCAGACCTTGGTTACTTTATAGAACATAGTTAATTAAAATTACTATTTTTCCACTTGTGATTTCTTCTACCTTTAAAATCTCTCGTAAAATGTAGACTGACTCCCTACAAGAAATAGAAAAAATATTGTTGATATCACTTTCATATAAAATTATAGTGTTAACACGCAGATAATTATGTAATCAATTATTTAACAGAACTAGTTATGATAGAAAAATATACTGTGATTAATAGAATACATTGAACAATGTGGAAAATTTAAAGTCCTTTACATTTTTAAACAACATTATTATTTTATATGTATTTTATCAATTTTTCTTTAAGCTTATAGGACGCATTCCGGGGGGTAATTAATTCATTATTGCAAGATTTTTTTTTCAGGTAAAATACTGTATATTATGGGCCTATATAAATACATGCCACTTTTTCCTAGAAATCTAACTCCAGTAATGTGTTACTTCTATATTATTTATATTTTATTTAAAGATATAATCAATACAGGTATCAGTGTTCAGAAATAAAATATGTTCTTTGTACCATATATGACCCATGAAATAAGATAGAAATGAATTAAAATATTAATGAATTAAATAATTAATAACCGATCTCATAATAGTTCCTGTAAAATAACACTGAATTTTCGGTGTTGATATATTTTTTATATGTAAATTGGGATCAGTATTATGTTAGACCCTACCACATATGTAAAATTATTTTTTATCGATATTCACGTAATCGAAATGTTTTCACTTTTCACAACAATTTTTTACACTTATGTTTTCTGTTTTCTTTTCATTCTAAGTGTTCCTACTTCAAGATCGGGAGAAAGAGAAGGGAGAGGTGACTATTTAACCACAGGTTCACCACTTCTCCACACTGTAACCGTTCCAGACGAAGATGGCGTTTGATGACGTCACATGACCACTATCCAGGAACCTCTTGCTGGTAGCTGCGGTGGTTATCGCATCTTTCATACCAACATTTACCAAGTTTATCCGAGCCACTTAACTGTTTCGCGGTTTCCCAATTGAACGTATCCATAGGTTTCTGATTTGTGTTCAACACTGCATGTCCCCTCTAACTGAAGCCCAGACGCCTAGCGCCGCTCGTCTATATAGAAAAGAGCTATAGAGAACCTCCTTTTGCCGTAGTAATGGGTTATATCTCCACATTTTTGTGTGCGTCAAGTACAAAAGGAGTTGGGGATAAAGGCAGATCTCTCTCTTTCTCCTATCCTATATACATCCATCTCGCTTGCTCCCATCGGCTTCGTTGTCCCTCAGCTTCATTCTTACTCTCTTGAATGGTATCTCCTCAATATAATCACAGCAGCATTCAAAGTTGGCCGAATACAGACTGAATACTCACCCTACTGCCCTCCCCTCGCCCTTCCAATCCATCCAGAAGCCACCCGTCTAACCTAAAAGTCAGTATAATAAATAAGCTTACATACAGCATGCCTTCATAAACACTTCTCATTGACCATGAAGAAAAGCGGGGAAGAAAAAAATCTATTCGACGCGAATAAAAAGCGAGTGAGGGTGTTGGAGAATGAGGGGGGTAACAAGATGGAGTGGGAAATGATCAAAGTCCCAATACCATTATATCCGTGTATGTCGCCTCGACGGCGCCAGAATTTCTTCATGTATGATAGGAGATCCAGTAACGAAGGATGCTGAGCTGCACATGCGCTATAAGGTGGTTTATTTAGTGATCAAAAGGGAGTGAGAGGGAAACGGATTCCCTCTCATATATCTCATTGAAGGGAATATTCTCACATTTACCATATTTCACTGCTTTCGTCAAGCTTGATGTTACTATTCCCTTTCATACTTGATATTCCTTCATTAGGATAATTGACAAAGGAAAGTGAAGCACCAAAATTAAAGGTTGATAGGTTAAATATCACTCAAAGTTTATCCGAGAGTTAGTTAATATCTCATATGGTAGTAAAAGATTTTATCTTTTCTCTGCATGAAGCCGTATCCTAAAATTTTCTTCACGCAAAAAAAAAAAAATTAAAAAAAGAGTCTGTAATGACTACGATTAAACACGTGGAACTCGCAACCAACGAATGCAGATTTAAATATGAAAACCAAATAGACAAGGAGTGTGAAAATTTTTATTTATCATTTTCAAAATCATAAGATCTTAGTTTTTATGTAGGTTAACGTTTAAAATGTTTTGTCATAAATCATTGCACACTTTTTTTAGATCATAGAAATGGTCTTACGCTCCTTTTACAAAATTAAACTAGGATTTCAGATAAAATGCCTAGGCCTATTTCTGTCGAAAACTAAAATTATTTCAATATATTTGTATTTTAATTAAATAGAAACTTCAAATAGAGTTCATAATGTCTAAAATTGCTCAAACTGCCTGTTGTCATTTATTATAAGGTATCAGAGGCTAACTTGGATATTTATATTTAGTCAGACAAAGCCTATGCTTTCTTTTTCCTTTTTTCGCTATTTTTATCGTGGCCTTCGGTTAACATTAATTGTATATCGATTAATAAAAAAATGTTAATTTAGTACGAACTGACATTAATGTAGGCGGTAATCAGTAACCATTTTCTAATAAAATTAGCCGTCTTGCTGTCTTTAATTAATTGTTAAATATAACACAAAACTTGGCAAAAACAGTTGCTAGGCCTAATAATAATAATAATAATAATAATAATAATAATAATAATAATAATAAATAAGTTAATATCATATTATTGTAATTTGGGCAGGTTGAAACACATTAAGTGCTTAAAGACTTATTTTGAGGTACCAGGAATTGTACCTATTTAAAGTGATCCTAATTAAAACTTAAAACACTATTTACTTCCGTTGATGGCATTCTTAGCTCATTTCAGTCACATATTTTGGAACACTATAAAAAATAGACTAAGTCAATTAATTAAAAAATACTTTGTCTAAAAGTTTATTTCTAATGGACCAATAATTTTATTACAAAGACACCTTCCATCAAATGTATTCCGCAAATTTGTAATTTCTGATAATACCAGTCAAGACAATGATGATAATAATGATAATGCTAATGTAGAAGATATTGTAATTTACTCTGCTTAAGTGACATAGGGTGATGTACATAACAGTAACTTCCATCTGAAAGTGAACGTATTACAATCCATGGACTTGGTAATGAATGCTGACTTTTCCCCGAGTATCTGTATCAGCTCAGTGAATTGTTATGGGCCATTGTTTATTCAGAGTATACCTCATGTTTATGTACGTCAACTCTGCTTGATTTGTTGCCCTTACCGATAATCAATTTGTGGTCATGTCCGGTCTTGCATGTCGAGTGATAATTTACCGTCCACATTCTCTGTATGGACGTCTTCAAGTGTGCCGAAGTGCCAACTCATCTTGTAAGATCGTATCCAACGCTCCAGTTAAACCAGTCAACGACTTCAAACCACTGGAGCATAATGGATACGATATACACAAAATACTCTTTAAACAAGGAATCTGTATACATATCTCTTATCGTATTTACCGGTTATTGCTACAAAAATACATATAATAACATAAATGTACATTTTTTCTTAAATTTGAGCTTTCTGCTAAAAAATTAAATTCCGTGTAGTATTATTCTCACATTCACTGAAAAAACTAAGGTAATGGCATTCCAAGGGAAAAATCAAATCAGATCCAAAATAGTAATAGGAAACAAAATCATAGAACAGGTGAGCCATCTCAGCAGTTATCTAGGATGTGACATTTCATTTAATTATGATAATGATATACTAATAAAATAGCAAAATTCCAGGGAATATGTGGTACGACAAAACGATCACTAAATAACAAAACAACAAGAGACACCCAATTGAAATTTTATAAAACGTTGGCAGTAGTCTACCGGTACTGCTCTATGGTTCATAAGCCTGGATACATAAAAACAAGATCTAAGTAGGATAACGGCGGCAGAAATGAAATTTTTGAGATCTGTTAAAGGGTGCACTAAGGAAGACAGAATCAAGAACACAGAAATAAGACAGGAACTTGAAATATTTGCAATAACTGATAAAATAGATACATATAGACAAAAATGGAAGCAACACATAGACAGAATGAATGAAGATAGATATCCAAAACAAATAACAAAATACAAACCTAAAGGCACCCGAGATGTGGGCAGACCTAGAAAGAGATGGGCTGAAGTCGGAACGGGTCAACAGACCTAATCCATGAATGCCGATGATGATGATTATTCACGCAAAAATCATCGAAGAAATTTGAGTAATTACAATAGGCTATGTTATTATTAATTCAAGCTGTTAGACGCTCGTCTCTTATCACTGGGTTCTCGGGATCGAGTCTCGATTACTCCATATGGATTTCGTGGAGGACGAAACGGAGCTTGAGCAAATTTTTCTCGGGGTTTCTCCCGCTTTCCCCTGTCACAAATTTCATTCCATCATTACTTTATACTCATCTCATCCATTTCGTTCATCCACCCCTGCGATGATACGTCAGACATGGGGGTCCGGCACCGTTGTCTATAAATATGGGGCTTCGTCTCATTCCGTCCCTCTACCCGACCCTGAGTTGGACACAAGTTGAGGATATTGTTGTTATATTATCAATTCAATAAGGCTATAGCAAACAGTCATGGGTATTTTATTATTTTATTTCATTTTTACACGCTTTATATTAGCTCGACCTGTATCTATCTATCTATGTAACGGAATCTTTCAACGCGATTTTCACCCACTTAAAATTATTGGATCGACTTGAAACTTTGTATACTTGTAAAAGACCCGTGACAATATAATAATTTCATTTTTTTTCTAAAATCCTGGCCAGAATCATCAGAAAATCAAAAAAAGTGTCTTTATATCAATGTAACGGAATTTTTTAACACGATTTTCTCCCACTTAGAAACATTGGATCGACTTGAAACTTTGTATACTTGCAAAGGACCCGTGACAATACAATAATTTCATATTTATTGTCTAAAATCCTGGCCAGAATCGTCAGAAAATAAAAAAAAGTGTCTTTGTATCTGTGTAACGGAATATTTGAACACGATTTTCACCCACTTAGAAACATTGGATTGACTTGAAACTTTGTATACTTGTAAAGGACCCATGACAATATAATAATTTCATATTTTGTTTCTAAAATCCTGGCCAGAATCATCAGAAAATCAAAAAAATGAAAATTGGAATAATAGGTTGCGGACTTGTCTTTTTAGTCAATCGTTGTAAGAGCTCAATTTGTAGAGCGGTGAACTCTAGTGGTATATAATTTCAGTAATTCGTAGGTCGCTGGGTCAAATCCGGCTGGGAGGGTTTTTTTTTAGAAGAGTATTATTTTTAGCTCATACTACAATAGTATCGAATTTAAAGATATTTACATTTTTATTTTATTCTGTAAAATATTAAAACTAAAAAATAAAAAATAAATAATAGTTTTAAAAAACTAAAACAACACGCTTTATTAGAAAACCGAACTAAAAAAATGAAAAATCATTTTAATTTCCAACACGCTTGGGATAAAATTAAAGTGGTTAACAAAAAAATTCATCTCCAACACATATATAATAAAACTAGAGTTATCAACAAAAAGAAAATAATTTTACCATCAAAAGCGTGGGGTGCTCTATATAAATGTGTATATATATATATATATATATATATATATATATATATATATATATATATATATTTGATAATAAACAGATATTGGTAAAAGTAAAGTCTCTAATAAGAAAATGTCAAAATCATAAAAAGCACCCCACGCTTTTGATCGTAAAATTATTTTATTTTTGTTGATAACTCTAGTTTTATTCTATATGTGTTGGAGATGATTTTTTTGTTGACCACTTTAATTTTATCCCAAGCGTGTTGGAAATTAAAATTATTTTTCATTTTTTTAGTTCGGTTTTCTAATAAAGCGTGTTGTTTTAGTTTTTTAAAACTATTATTTATTGATACTAGTAAAATTCATGGTGATTTTCCGTTGAGGTATTAGTTCACAGTAATATAATGTACGGTTAAAAACTATAATATAGTTACCTTGTAGGTCCGTCTCCTCAACTTAAGTTCTTTTAAAACTCCGTAGGCCTTTCGGGACTAGTCCCATCATCAGCAGAATGCATTAGGTCCGTTCTTCAACAAGGGTCAACAAGAATGGACCTTATGCATTCTGCTGATGATGGGACTAGTCCCGAAAGCCTACAGAGTTTAAAAAGAACTTAAGTTGAGGAGACGGACCTACAAGGCAACTATATTATAGTTTTTAACCGTACATTATATTATTTATTGTTTTAGCCTACCATAATATAGGAGTCTGCAAATATTAGTGTCACTAAATGTTGTAAGCGTTGGAATATTAGAATTGTTAAAAATAGCATTAGCATCTTTAATGTCTCATTAGGCTATGGTAACTCATGTAAACCTAATAATAAACGATAAAATCTGTGACACTTAGATAAAAGGTATAACATCTACTTTTACGAAAATTCAAGTAATATCCCTATAGATTTTTATAACATAGGTTCTACCCTGAAATATATAAGGATCTCTTAGGTTTAAAATTATTATAATTATTATAGTATAATTAAAATCATAAATCCGAACATATAGAAATATTTAAATTTAAAATTGGGATGCAAAGAATATTAACAATATTTCTACGTTTTTCATTTCTTCCTAAGGTTAAAAAAACGCATTTATACTGGTAGTGGTACAGACCTATTATTATGCGACAACTTATGAATCAAAATTTGAGAACTAGATATTTAAGACGTAAAATATTTGCATTAGACCCTACTATCAAAATATTTTTTATTCCTTCTTCAAAAACATAAAAAGTCGACAGGCTTATAAGCAAGACCTTTGGTCTATCCAACTGATTGCCTAACATCCACATGTGTCAATTAGGCGACAGAGGTGCATAATCATCCTGCCAGAAGGGATGACATACCAGTTAAATAGGCCTAAATAAAGAAAAACTATTCCTTTAGTTCTCCACTAAATTCCCTCCGGAATACAGAAGTAGATTTTTTTAGATCGAGAGGGTAGAAAAATCTAATCCAAATTCATATAGTTCATAGTAATTTTATCAGATCTAATATATAAAAATGTTTGTTTGTTTGTTTGTTCGTACTTTATGCGCGGCCATACCATTAATCCGATTGTGATGGGGCTTTTTGCAAAATGTTCAGAAGATTCCCGGGATGAACATAGGCTATAAGAGAGTTGTGATACTCAACTCCTACACCCTTAAAAATCGCCCTTTATAGTGGAAAACGTGAAAAAAGTAGCTCTTTGGGCGCTTAAATGGCTTACGCTGTCTAAACCATAACAAATACACAAAATTAATGTACACAGAATTTAATATATCAAAAATCTCTACAAAAAAAAGTCCGCGACAGCATATGTTTATCTCTTACGGATAACTCACAATGACCATTTTTGTCTTTCATTGATGCCAAGAAGATCGAGACAAGTACGTAGATTCCTGTGCAAGCATAGCAGCATATGCCGGGCATTCTTTTACGAATAACTCACAATAACGAATTTTGTCTTTTATCTCATTTATGCCAATAAGATCGAGATAAGTAGATTCCCGGGCAACACCGGGTAATCTGCAAGGGGAATCTTAAGATAATTATGATATAGGCCTACAGTTATAATTATTTTTCATTTTACTTATTCAACTAATCAAACGAAGTACTTTTTTTTTTGTCTTTCGGCTCATTTATGCCAAGAAGATCGGGATGAGTAGATTCCCGGACAACCGCCGGGTAAACAGCACGGGGTATCTAAAAATAATTACGTTATAGGCCTACATGTTTCCTCTTACTTATTTAACTAAACATAAAACACATTAATTTTCGTATTTCAGCTCATTTATGTCAAGAAGACCGGGATAAGTAGATTCCGGGCAACGCCGGGTAATCAGCACGGGGTATCTAAAAAATATAAATTTATAATTATTTTTCCATTTACGTATTTAACTGAACTTGATAGCACATTGATATTTTCATTTATTTAGGCGTAGCAGCGCACGCCGTGTATTAGCTAGTATCTGATAAACGTAATTAATTGCCGAACAACTTGCGAACGCTCATCAAATAGTCCACTCACCAATCCATGTCATCGACTATACAAGAGGTTATATAATGGAAGGCTCGTTTGGCTGCGTTGCCGAACAAATATATTCTTTTTCTAGCCAGAAATTCAAATAAAATGTATCCTACATCCGATTCTTATTAATGAACGATATATATGGAGTAATTCATATAATTAAAAGAAAAGTGTTTAATCAATCTCCAAAATATAAACTAAATCAAATTAATAAGTATACCCATGCTGAAGAAATCCAATTAATGTACAATACTGAAGCTTTAAATTCTGAGGTAAAATTTTTTTATGTAGATTTATATTAGGTACTATATGAAAATATCAATCTTTATTATGCAAAATACCGTACTAACCTACTTTTCTCATAAAGATAATAAAATTACTCATAATCTAGATTAAGTTCACATGCAAATTAGTTGGGAGTGCCTATCACATGGTGAAATCATGTATTGCAGCGTTGTATTTTAGTTTTCCACTTCACTGCTCTTTCCGTTGACATCCAAACATCCGTGAAATTCGTTCTGAATCTCAATATGCAGGTAACGAACAAAGTGATCTCAGTCGTCTTTGACAGCTATCCACGGTAATGATGACTGAAAATAGAGCACCTGGCTAAATTGTTTGGTAGTTGGTAAAGAGAAAGTAATCTTACTTGTGTTATATTAATTTCTTCAAAATGTGTAAATCAGATCTGCTGAAATCAGCTTCAGTACGAGGGAATCTTTTTATTTTACCCAGCCGTTGTTCTCTTTAAACGTTCAATGAAGGGAGCAGAAGAACATTGTAAAAGAAAATCTACGATGAACCGGCAAAGGACGTAATGAGGAAGAATCATCTTCTTCTTCTTACAATAATTGAACCTTATTGGTTCGTTCCGCCCCCAAGTATCATAGCTGCTGTATCCATCTTTTTCACGGGCGCCCCGATCTCTTTTTCTTCTTCCGAGTTGATAGTTCAGACTTTTCCAAGGCAATCTGTTGGTATCCATTCTGCAGACGCGTTCATACCATCAATCCCTATAATCTTGTATTTTTTCTGTCAGACTGAATGTTTGTAGTTCTTTACGAATATCTTCCCTTCGTTTTTTTTATCCATTAAAGTATATCCATTTCATTTCTGCAGCTTCTATTATTTTAAAAGTCTGTTGATTCAGAGTCCATATTTCTGAGCCATACAATAATACAGGCACAGCCAATATTTTGTAAAATTTTAAATGTATTTATTTTCTTACTTTATTTCCCAGTGTTCTTTTAAGTGCGCCACATAAATATTGAAATATTTGTAACTTATTAATGTATTTTTTTTCTCTTTTACAGCCTAAAGATACACCTAGATAATTTAAATCTTGAAACGTGGAGGAATACTGGACGTGGTAAGATGTTGAGGCTCCCACCTATCTAGACAATCGGTACTAGATGTCAGCCGGATTGTCAATCCTGCGGACGGCCACCTATACCATAAAACATATCTCTGGCCTTCATCTCTGTTATATGCTGAGTCGACCCCTAGGATCAAGGTGCCCCCAGACGATTTAGCAAGTTTATAAATTCTGACCACATCGGGACTCAAACTTCCGACCTTCCGGCTTATAGCTTATTGCACTAACCAACTACGCCATGGCGTGCCCTTAGACTTTTCAGTAAAAAATAGAATTCGCTATTGGAAAATCAAGAATGTTGAATTTAATTAAAAGAATGATAGCAAAAAATTGCCACAATTACGTACGAGTAGGCCTACATTGTTTCTTTGTTCCCACATTAGGCATAGGCTATAACGACATATTAGTCAGTTTCAACTCAATGTTTTAATTATTCAATTTTGTGTGTTTGAAATTCCAACGTTTTCTTCTAAATTTGGTTTAGATCATTTTTTTATAAAAACATAAGAAGTCATAACCTACTTGGTTCTTCTTATAGCCTAGAAACAGTCATATATCTTAATTCCTAGATTTCGTAGGGCTATAATACACAAATTTAGAAATGTTATTATTATCTGAGAATTTTCCTCATCATTGAGGGTTTTCTCCAACCAATCTTAGTAATTAACATGGATAAACAATAAATTATATATAGACTATCATTTTGCAACAAACATTCACTAATTTCCTTAATTAAAGTTTTCCATCGTTCTCTGTCCTCTGTGTCTTCATCTGTTACACCAAATATCCTCATTGAATTTTGAATGCTGTACTTCCAGGTTGTTCTTGGTCTTCCTTTTCAGTTCCTTCTTTCAATTTCTCATGCATAGACGGCCTTTGGTAGTCTTCCATCCTGCATTTTTCTTACGTGTCCATACCATTTTAGCCTCCTGTGTTCAATCTCATCCATTATATTTCTTTCTGCGTTCATCCATTTTCTAATTTCTGTATTTCTAATTTTTTCCAGTCGAGATATTTAGAAATGATTAAATGAATAAAACATTTAGTTTAGTTTAGTACAGGGAACCTCTTACTCAATTTAATAAAATGAGTTAACTATGCAATTATATTTTCTTGTTGAACTACAAAACAAAAAAACAAAAAGAACACCCATCCTCCTTCCTCCTTCTTCGTCACGGTTTAGGCTTATTTACTAGCCTGTTCCGGCTCCAAATTTCTGCTCTTTCCATCTTTTCCTTGGTCTTCCCAAGCTTCTTCTTCCTCATGGTGAATAGTTGTATGCTGCTTTTGGTATTCTATTCTCAGTAATCCTTGCCAAGTGTTCTTTCCAGTTTGTTCTGTATTTCTCTATTGTTGAGTTTAATTCCTCTATTTTTAGTTGTCTTATTTCTGTCTTATGTTTTTGTCTGTTCCTTGATATCCTGCTATTGATCTGAGGAATCTCATTTCACCAGCTTGTATCCTGGCAGATTGTTGTGTTATCACTGTCCATGTTTCGGATCCATAAGTAATAATAGGCACTGTCATTGTCTTGTATAATTTCATTATAGAGTCTTTCCTGGCTTTATTTTTCAAAGTTCTTTTTAGTGTACCTGTTATATAATTAAACTTATTTATTTTATTTATATCTGTTTCCGCTGTGTATGATATTTCGCAACCTAGGAAGTTATATGTTATTACTTGTTCTATCAGTTTATTTTGTAATAATATTACTATCTTTGTCCGAACTGGATGAGCACCCTTGAAGGCCAGTGTTTTTTTTTTGTTTTTGTGAGGATATTTCCATGTTGTATTTTTGATATTTAATTTAACCATGTGAACTGAATACAGCAACTTCCGCCCTAAGTTTCATACCTATGAGCTTATAAAAGTAAAACTTGATTTTCCTTTTATATTTTGTTCGCAAACTGTATAGGACATAATTTGATATGATAATAATGGAATAATGTCATGGGAAACTAAAGACATTTATCTATTTTCGATATAAGGAACTACCATTTTTCCTTCAAAATACATTCTGTGTTATTAATTCTAATTTAAAATGTAATTTCATTGCAAAAATATCAAAGCGTTAAGTAATTTTGCGTAGCCTCACACCAAGGACTATTAATTATTTTCATCCCTATAACGTAAAACTTAACATGAGACTTATTGATATCTTAGCTTTAAATTATTATTAGGCCCTAATTAATTCTTAAATTGATTATCGTGTCAGGTTTTGAAATGTGTCTCACTCAGTGAAAACAAAGTCAAGCACACTGTAAGTTCTTACTGTATATTGTGTAATTCGACACATCATCACCATCATCATTATGGTTCTATAACCCGTTGCAGGCCTTGACCGCCCCTACAATGCGCCTCCATTCGTCTCTATTCTCCGCCTTCCTTCTCCATCCTCGTACACCCAGTAGTCTCAGGTCCTGTTCAATGTTGTCCAGCCATCTAATATTAGGACGTCCAACTCTCCGGTTTTCATTTATAGTTGTCAGTGTAACTTTATGACATAATTCTGATTCCTCTTCCCTATAGGCTATAGATGTCCCAGTCATTTCATTCTTGCCATCTTAATATTGGCCTAATGATATCTGTATCACCATATAGTTTATATAATATTCATCATTATATCTAATGTGCCAATTTCCATTCTCGCATATTGGGCCAAATATTTTCCTTAATATTTTACTTTCAAATATTCTAATTTTATTTTCTTGGGTTTTTGTTATGGCCCAACTTTTACAGCCATATAATTCGACACAAATTTAAGTTATTTTTACTCGTTCGTTTTTATTGTTTTATTTAAAATATTAAATAAATTACTCGTATCATGACGGATAGTTAGTGATTATTATTAATTGTTTGTTATTGTGAATTTAAGAATAGGCCTTTATTAAATGACATAACTGTTAATAATAGTTTACTTTTTTATATTTCTATTTGAAGTGATTTATGTTATTTGCCGATTATTTTACCAATTGAAATAAATCATAAGTTTTATATTAAATATTACCATGTTTTAATTTAGAATTATTTAATATAAATCACATACATATTGGTCCCTATTAATGGACAATATAAAGTAAATATGAACTCCTCCATTGTCAACAATACTACAAGTGATAATAAAAATGTCTAATGGAACAAGGACCTATTATAGAAAGAAATAAAAATACACAAGCAATAGTTATTTCTAATCATGAATCTGGCACTCACAATAAGAATATACAAGTGAATAAGTAGGCTTATCATATAATTGTAAAGATGTTAGTCCCTATGTAGGTCTAATTCACATTCAAGATAAATAAACAAATAAAGCGAACTTTGGTCCAATTAAATTAGGTAATAGTGAGTGGAGAACATATTTTAATCGACTCACCTCATACATTTTCAAACCGACGGTTTCAGACAAAATCATGTCCTTCTTCAGTCATGGCTTCCACTGATAAAATTCCGTGATTGTTGATTTCTTTAGTGACATCACTTCTTGTGCTGCCATCTTTTGTTGGGATTATAAACTTTGTAATTAAATTTTTATCCACCGGAATATCGAAATATCGGGTTTCAATCCTCTGGCACATAAACATGCAATATTTAATAGCCTCTTATATAGATTGATAAAGGTCCCATTAAAAGGAGAAAATTTTAAGAAAGAATATGAGAATATCCTAAATATAGCCAGATTAAATGGTTTTAATAAGAGTATAATATCTAACAAATTAAAGAAATTCAGAAAGATAAAACAACTTGAAGAATGCTCTACCCTACAAATCGTTAGTAAAGAAAAGAAGAATTTCAAGAAAATTACTTGCCATCCAATAGTACATGGGAAATTTCAAAAAAATATTTGACAAATACAACATTACTTTGGCACCAATAAATAAATTTAGTCTGGAAAAACTTCTAAATACCAATAAAAAAATCAACATCCCAGACAGTAAGAAATCTGGAATTTATCAAATTAATTGTAATGATTGTAGCAAAGTATACATAGGAAAAACAAAAAGGAATTTGGAAACACGCACTAAAGAACATTTTAGAAATATTAAAAATTGTGAAATTGAAAAATCAGCAATTGCTGCACATAGTTTACTAGAACATCATAAAATTGAAAAAGAAGCGAAACTTTTGAAACAATTGGATAAACCGTTGGAATTGACAATTTGGGAAATTATATTCATTCAGAAGAATAAATATCGATCTATGAATTTCGATATTCCGGTGGATAAAAATGTAAATACAAAGTTTATAATCCCAGCAAAAGATGGCAGCACAAGAAGTGATGTCACTAAAGAAATCAACAATCATGGAATTTCATCAGTGGAAGCCATGACTGAAGAAGGACATGATTTTGTCTGAAACCGTCGGTATCAAAGAAGTTTGAAAATGTATGAGGTGAGTCGATTAAAATATGTTCTCCACTCACTATTAATGATATAACCTCATAATGGTTACTTCCCAATATTAATTTAAATATAAATTAAGTAAATTTATATATAACAGTATTGTAGTGGAGATTAAAAAAAAACAAATCTAACAAAAATATAATTGATATTAAAAACTTATAAAGATACAAACAATGCAGCAGACCATGAAATTTTTTAGAAAAATAATTACGTAGCTTTCATATATCTGCATAAAACACGACATTTAGAAATTATTAGAGAAATTCGCCAATCTCACAACCAAGAAGAAATAATGCAAACATTAAATCATGAGCTCCAATAATAAGTGTACAATGCTATATAAGAAAATATTATGAAGATGATAATACTATTCTCTTACTCCGACACAAACTGTTAATCTAATTTTCTAAAGTCAATTACTATAATCAGCACATTTTTATTATATCAGATTACAAAAAGAAAATTATATCCATCTAGTTCAATAATTCAAGAAATGTTAGAAATCTGGTCAGAGAGAAATATTTTATAGAAATCAAATAATATGTGCTATATGTAGTCGCGATCATAATGAAAATTAATGTAAGGGTAATCATTTAAAAGAGTTAATTGTGGTCTCGATCACAAAGCTATTCATACATACTGTGTAGTATTTTAATCAGAGAAAAATATTAATGAAAATCGTATCACTAGTGCCGAAGCTCACCAATTGATAAATAACAAGAATAGTTTATGCTATTAGTATATTGAAAATTCAACAGAGGAATTTCCATTTTTTAGAAAATCAGGAAAATATCAAAGAGAAAGTATATTACATTCCAGACATGCTGTAACTTATAAAATTACTAATAATACAACAAAATCCCAATTCAGTCCCAAATCCTTGTTCTTAACAAACGCAAACTTGATGAAAAAGCTATCCAAAATCAAATAGTAACATCACTAAACTTATGTCACTCTTAACAAAAACAGACAATATGCCTATAGACTTCCAATTCAACTTCAAAACAACAATATAGTGATAAATATAGTAGCTATTTTAGTAAAAAATATATTATATTGAAGTTAGAAAGATGTCACAAGGTCTTACACTAAATGATACATAATTTATCAAACTCAATTAAGTTATGTTACTACCCCCAACACATTCTCCTGATTTAAAATTTTAGGACCATTTATTTCGTAACATTAGTAAACCATTTTTTCATTACACTTTTTGGGGATCCCTATACTCTATCAATGAAGGAGGATTATTGTATAAGTAAAAGATAGGGATATTATCATAAGTAAAGCCACGAGTGGTTTACAAATTATCTAGAGAATTTGGAAATCAACAGTGGCATTTGTTAGGATTATTTAACGAATAAAATTAAGTATGTTTACTCACAAATCATTATTTAAATAGTTATTTTAAAATATTTATATATTTAATGTAAACGGCGATGTTTGAAAAGAAATGAGAAACAATATGTTTCACTTGTTTATCACTGCAACCAGATCATATTATTTATTGTCAAAGGATGTCCGTCGCCGTGGCGTAGGCGGTAGGGTCCCTACCTTCCACTCCGGCGACCCGGGTTCGATTCCCAACGGGGTAGGGGATTTTAAATATCCACCTTGGGTCCTGTATTGTGCTTGTAAGTGTGAATAAGATAAAAAGGGTTAACAAAGGTAAAACAAAAAGGAAGAACAGTGTAAATGGAAGAAAACGAGAGAGAAAAAAAAAAGAAAAAGAAAGGATCGCAATATTGTAAGAATGCACCCTAGTGGAGAAAAAATCAAACTGTATATTAATTTCTGATACCCTATGATGTAAATACCTCAATTATATTTTTCCGGAACGTTATTACCTGGGAAAAAATACACTTAAGAAAGTGCAAAGAGTGGTTTATTTTTTTTTGTGGTACAACAAATTGCTACAAATGTTTTTTATATTATCTCCCGCAACCACTATAAGGTGTAATTCGTGCACTATATATACAATCTGGAAGCCAGGTTTCTTTTTCTTGGCGCGACAAGCCTAGAAGGCCCTTTGCCTACCAGCCGCTTTATACATATAGTGCACGTGGCTGGTAGGCTAAGGGCCTTCTAGACGTGTCATGTCACGAATTTTTAATATGTGGCTACCAGATTGTATATACTTACTTACTTACATGGCCGCGCGGACATAAGCTCTCCATATATCCCTATCCTGAGCTAATGCTTTCCAATCATTCCCTGTACAATCTACTTCCCTCAAATCATAGTTAATGTTATTCTCCCACCTCATTCTTGGTCTTGGTCTGCCAACTGGGCGTTTTCCCTCTGGCTTTCCTACAAGCAGCTTCCACGCAAGTATTTCATTCCCCATACGTGCAACATGTCTTGTCATCGCAGTCTACGAGACTTAACTGTTCTTATTATATCTGGCTTCCTATAAAGATCATGTAGTTCATTGTTATTTAGTCTTCTCCATTCTCCTGTCTGTTCATCTCTCTTTGGTCCAAAAATTTTCTTAAGTACATTATTCTCAAATAGGCCTACTCCTTTCCTCCCTTATGGTAAGAGTCCATGTTTCGCGCCCACATAATATAACTGGTAGAATAATAGTTTTATATATTTTCAGTTTAACGTTTTTTGAAAGGAGTTGGGACATCAAGAGTCTTTGCAATGCATAATAATGAGACTATGTTTAATTTCTTTGTGCATCTCATTCCTATTTGTGATTATTGTTCCTAGGTATTTGAATTCAGCCACTTCCTCAAAATTTCCCTCATTTGTCATTAGCTGTCCATTTCCATTAAATAATGTATTTATACGCGTGACCATATATTTAGTTTTATTGATATTTACTTGCAGTCCTAATTTCATAGTGTTACTCAATAGAGTGTGCGTGTTGTCCTTTAGTATCTCCTCGCTATCGGCCAATAGTACTACATCATCAGCACAAACTAACAGTTTATTAATACCATTGACTTTTAAGCCTACCTCACTCTTTAAAGATTTAATGGCATGCTCTAGTACAAAATTAAATAGTAGAGGAGATAGTGCATCTCCTTGCTTCAACCCATTCTGGATTTTAAAAGTGTCCGAAAACTGTTTGCCTACACGCACCCTATTCTTTGTGCCATTTACACACATTCGTATAAGTCTAACTAACTTTTTAGGAATTCCGAACTCCAGCAGGATACTATAGGCCTATAACTTCTCCCTCTTAATTGAATAATATGCTTTTTTTCTACGTATAGTTGATGTACAGTACCATTATATTCCCATTTCTTTTCTAAAATCTGTTTTATACTAAAAATCTGATCTGTTGTAGACCTGTTTCTTCTAAATGCATATTGATGATCTCCTAGAATGTCATCAATATAGGGAGCAAGTCTGCTGACTAATATATTTGTTAGAATTTTGTACGAAGTTGAAAGTAATGAGATGCCCCTGTAGTTGTTGCAATCAGTTTTATCTCCTTTCTTATAAATTGGTACGATAATTGATTCTTTCCATTCATCTGGAAGAGCCTCTTTTTCCCAAATCATGCTAAGCAACCAGCGTATCTTGTCCATCAATTTTTCTCCTCCTGATTTTATCAGTTCTGCTGGGATCTCATCTGAACCTGCTGCTTTATACATCTTCAATTTTTCAATCGCCATTTCAACCACTAAAGCACTTGGTTCTGCGACTAGCATTTCTGCTATCTGTAAATTATCCTCCTCAATGTCCTGTTCTGTATGTACATTTAATAGCTGATTAAAGTGACTGCGGGATATAATATAAAACAATCACCGCAAAATAATGCTATGACCTATTCAGAATGTTAAAAGGAGGAGCTTGATAAAATGAAACTGATAAAGCCCAGATGAAAAACGACTGTGATTGGTTGTAAATCAAAAATCATTGAAATGTGGTTGGTCATTGACTCTGATTTGGGGCATGAGTTAGTCTAAATAATGGTAAATCTAAGATTAAATTCTCCACACCAACAACCTACAGCTCCAGATTTAAGTTTGTTCACTTTATATAAGACATATGTTGTCATGGTACATTTATTCTGACTATTTAAGTCATGCCTCAAATGGAACTCAATGACCAATCACGTTTCAATGAATTTTGCTTTACAACAAATCACAGTCGTGTTTCACCTCGCTCTTTATCTATTTCTCTTTATCAGCTCCTGCTTTTGTGATAAAGGAAGCTCCTCCTTTTTAATATTCTGAACAGTTCACAGCATTATTTTTCTCCAACAAATGCACTGAATATAGCAAATAGTGAAGAGATTCCTTTATTTTACTGAGTTGTTCACTAAAAAAAATGAATAACCTATAATGTTGATTATAATATAGAGTTTGATGCGTTTGATTATTTCTCCACTAGGGTGCATTCTTACAATATTGCGATCCTATTATCAATAAATAATATTATCAAGTTGCAGTGAATATACATAACCTCATATTTCTGATTTGTTTTCAAACATCGCCGTTTACATTAAATAGGCCTACATACATTTTTAAAACACCGGCAACTCTGTGTGGCACGTGTGGCAGGACATGTGGCACGAATGGGGAATGAAAGACGCGCATGGAAGCTTCTTGTAGGAAGACCAAAAGGAAAACGCCCAATTGGTGGACCAAGAATGAGGTGGGAGAATAACACTAAGTATGATTTGAGGGAAGTAGATTATACAGGAGATGATTGGAAAACATTAGCTCAGGATAGAGATGTATGGAGAGCGTCCGCCCGGCTTTAAACCTACGGGTTTGATAGTGCCAGTGAGTTAGTTAGTTAGGTAACTATATTTAAATAATGAATTTTGAGTAAAGAGCTTAATTTATTCGTTAAATAGTCCTAACAAATGCCACTCTTGATTTCCAAATTTTCTAGATAAATTCACTCGTCACTTTATGACTCCTGAATTTATCGATAATTGGAAATCACTCGTGGCATTACTTATGACAAATTTCATCCATTAAAATTAATCAAACTAAGCAAACAAAAAATTGGTGTGCATCGTGATCAAGAGCAATTGCATTAAAAAACTATTATTACGGCAGTACAAAAAATATGACACAGGTAAACTAAATTAACTATAAAATAACCGTAGCACAAGCAAAACGTATATTGACGCAAGCTAAACAAACATCATGGCTGAATCAAGTGCAATAATTTAAACAGATATCTGATATAGACTCTTTATGGGGAAAAAAATATTTCTTGATACGCCCATAAGAAAATTTTGACTATTAATGAAAATATTGGTAATATAGCATGGATTGATGAATTACTTCAAACCATGGCCCCTCATTTTGTGAATCATTGTCGGCCAATAACTTTCATTAATAACAGTTCTGATCACAATCAGCCTATTAACATGCAAGAACTAATAAAAAAAATTCATCAAAATTGACTAAATCTGGCCCTGGACAAGATAGCATTATAAATGATAAAACATGATATTCATGTTAGATAGTTACAATTATCTCTTTATCAACGGTTGCATACCAAGTAGTTGGAAAAACTTTATAACTATACCTATATCAAAACCAACTAAAATTCCTGGAATTTCACAAAATTACAGACCAATTGCTCTAACATCATCTCTAAAAAATTATGAAAAAAATAATCACACAAAGATTTTTACATTACATAGAAATAAAGGAAATTTGGCCTAAAACACAAAATGGATTTTTACCTGGATATAGCACGTAGGCCTATGATAATCTCACTATATTTACAGTTAACACACTTAATGCAATGTTAGAAAATTCAATGATGGAAACAACATTCGTTGACAATAATAAAGAATTCGACTCTGTAATATGTTAATTTTTTAATAACAAATCTAGTGAAACAATATAAATGGTAATTTATTAAAAAGTATAAATTAATTAATTACAGACAGAGATATTTCAATATAATATTTAAAAAATATTCTCCTACCAGACAACATCCTTTGGTCTACCACAGGGATTTTCAATTAGGCATTATACATACAAACAAACCTGGAAAATCAGAAACTACTTCATGCTCAAATACTGCAGTTTATAGATGATATTGTAATATGTAAAAAAAACATTGTGAAACTATAGGGCTATTATAATCCTTTACAATAAACTCTTGAGAGCTGCAATGATTCGTTAAAAATATAAATTAGCCTACATATTATCACTAATAAAACAGCCACCATAAGATCCTATAAAAAAAGAATAATGTACCAACTGTAAAAATTAAAAACATTAAAAATACAAGTTAACACATTTAAATTCCTTGGATTATTATTTGATGAGAGATTAAACTGGATTTTTGTTTGTTTATTTAATGCCATCACGTTATCACGTTGTCATTTCGACATTCTGGTATTCTCTCCTGGCATGGTGTTATTGTAACCCACTTCTGAGGTCGGGGCACCTGGAAAGCTGAGTTACGCTGCCCCGATGATATATGATAGGTGATGATGATGGTAATAATGCACCAAGAGAGGCCTTAATCCTAAACTTAATGATGATAATTATGGTCAGATCATATGGTCGGGGACCGTTTGGGCCTCAATCTTCCATTCCCTAAAACGTTTAAAAAATTGTCTTCCTTCTTCATTGAAAAAAAAAAAATACTTGTCTCAACTTTGATTATGCCGCATTTCGATTATTGTGACTTACTCTTAACTGACATGAGTACCACATTCGGACAAACACTGCAACGAGTTCATAATGCTTGTGCACATTATATATGCAACCTACGGAAACCAAACCACTTAACTCCAGTATTTGAAATGTTGTCTTGGTCCCGATTGGAAGACAGGCGAAAGATACATTTCCTCTGCCTCTTATTCAACACTTTGTCCACCTCATCACCCCTTTATATTTCTACTCGCTTTCATTCGCTATCCTCCCACCATAACTTTAACACACGATCGAGAGAAAATTTAACTCTAACTGTTCCTCTACATCGAACATCTCACTATTCCTCATCCTTCCTTGTTTCAGCCACCCGAATCTGGAATTCCCTCCCCTCGTATATCAAGAACAGCCCAACACAAAAAGTTTAAAAAGAAACTCACTTCATATTTCCTTAGACAATATCATATATAAAAATATAATATTATGTTCCATGTATACTTTTATTATTCCTTTATATTTTAAACTTTCTGTACTAAGCTATTTACTTAATCTAACTACAGGTTATTATTTTTGTTATGGTATAATAATTATTATCATTATTATTACTATTTTTTTTTCTTTCCCTTGTCAACTTTATATTGTGTAGTCTATAATTATCTATTATGTATCATTTATCATAATTCTTATTG
This sequence comes from Diploptera punctata, assembly GCA_030220185.1. Lineage (NCBI taxonomy): Eukaryota > Metazoa > Arthropoda > Insecta > Blattodea > Blaberidae > Diploptera > Diploptera punctata. The sequence continues at coordinate 3,532,496 of JASPKZ010003044.1, read as the reverse complement.
TCTTTCTTCTTCTTCATCTTCTTCTTCTTCCTCTACGCATGAAAGCTGGTAGCTTGTTGCGTGTTCATTCACTACAGGTCCGGGGAATGGTGACGTCCTTCCATCGTAGTTGTAGTCGTCCTAAAGGCCTTTTCTGCTGAGGTGTCCAGTCACGGACTACTTTCTTCACTAATCTACTGTTCTCCATTCTATCTATGTGATCGTTCCAGTTTAGTCTTCTATAATTTACCCAGGGGTTTATAGGTTCAATTTCACATTTTTCTCTAATAACAGAGCTGCGAATTTTCTCTCTCAGCGGTTTTCCTACGATTTTCCATAAATCTTTTCATTTCGGTTGTTTCATTGGTTTATTTTGTTTTTTTGAGTTTCTGTTCGACATTCACAACCATATGTTAGAACTGGTCTTATGACAGATTTGTAAATTCTTACTTTTGTATCTATTCTTAATTTATTATTTTTCCAAACCGTATTGTTTAAACATCCCGATATTTTATTTGCATTATGTATAATTTAACCCAATAAGGTTGGATTTATTGGTATTTTGCAACCGTTTAGAGATGCTGTTTAGTTATTTAGAAAGGAGTAGAATTTCCGTTAACTTTTAACTATATTTCTTATTATTTTGCCCTATTTTTAGTATATTTTTGTCTTTATTATTATGAATAATTTTTCCTTATTTAAGAAGTTTTCATTCATTTGAATTAGGATTTTTATTTTTTTAAGGGTAAAGCGGAAGAGAAGGTCTTACGGTCTTAATTCCGTCAGATAAAATAGATAAATAAATAAAAATAAATAAAGTTTCCTGACATTTGTCTTACAGATGAGGAAAACCCCCGAAAAAAGTATTGCATTCAGGGTCAGTAGATACAAGCCTATCTGCTGATGATGGGACTAGTCACGAAAGGTCTTAGTGTGTGTTAATATTTTACAAAGGTAAGCAGACAAGATCTACGAAGTAACAATTTTTATGTTTTTAATTTGTGATTAATACCACAACGGAGTTTTACCGTGAATTGTATTAATGTTGACAATAGAGAATATATGTTATACTGCTGAAAACAGACGCTGGAAGGTCGCTGATGTCAAAAGCGTCGAAAAACAAAAACAAGAGAATAAACTAATGTATCTTATAGAATACATTTCCAATTTAAGGGTTAAGATTTGCATGCTTTTTCTGTAGTCTGTTTTCAAAAAACAAAACAAATCAATGAAACAATCGAAATGAAAGTTTTAAGGAAAATCGTAGGAAAATCGCTGAGAGAGAAAATTCGCAGTTCTGTTATTAGAGAAAAATGTGAAATTGAACCTATAAACCTCTGGATAAATGATAGAAGACTAAACTGGAACGATCACATAGATAGAATGGAGAATAGTAGATTAGTGAAGAAAGTAGTACGTGACTGGACACCTCAGCAGAAAAGGCCTTTAGGACGACCACAACTACGATGGAAGGACGTCACCATACCCCGGACCTGTAGTGAATGAACACGCAACAAGCTGCCAGCTTTCATGCGTAGAGGAAGAAGAAGAAGAAGATTTGCATGCGTGTATTCCAATGTCATCCATGCACTTTGCGTGCTTCGGGTTTCGCTCAAGGTGGATAGACAGCGTTAATATGATCTATTTTCAATTTACGCTCCATTTCGACAGACCATTTTACATAAGTGATCCACGAAAATATCAACAAAATAACCTTCGATATTCTTATCAGATTTAAAATATTTAATTTCGCTTGTTTCTGATAAGAAACTAATCGTGTTGCCCGAGAATGAACCTTGTTATTCTAGGAATTATATCAAGTGTGCCATATACATTTCATATCCATGATTTTTTTTTAAATATATCATACTTGTTTTTGACTCGGTGCGTGTAACTTCTCCGAAGGAAGCTACAGTCTCAAATGATCCTCACCCGAAAAACTACATCGATTTTGGCTGGAATCGAATTCATGAACCTGGAACCAGAGGAGAAAAAATACGCCTAAACTAGACCAGCAATATTCTGTTATTGAAGTTCATAGATAAAACGCCTATTAGAAATAACAGGCTTAATACATTTCAAAATGTTCAAGCAAAAAACTATAATTGGTGTTGGATATCATGGTGTTAACTCACAGATAACTAAAATTTGATGGAAACTAATTATTTTCCTGTGACTGCTGTTATTTTCTTTTCGTAACCTTTACAGCACGCCATAAATTACTGCCGTTCGTACATATATATACTGAAAACCACTACGCTTATGCATTCTAAAGCTCTTTGGCATACCTTCACTAATTAAAGGAAACGCCTAATTAATTATAATCAGCTTTTGATAAATGGACAAGCTGCAGGATGGAAAGAGATGGAACGAGGGAACGAAAGCAAAATGGAACAAGAGCAAAAGCCCTGATGCCTTTAAAGTGCCACGCCATTCTAAATATACAGAAACATACATGGTATTAATTATCCCCTGCAATCTACTACACCATGAAAGGGTGTAAAAGCACTTTTTTTTAAATATAAAAATCCTCCTGGGCTATGAATGGGCCTTATTTTTACATCAATGTCGTTGGCACGAAACCAACAAAGTACGAGTAGTCTATGTAGGGGTTGAAAAGAGACGATAGTAGCGAGGAAAAAAGATAGAATCTAATTCTGCGAAAAGAATCTTGCAGGAACCAAAGCAGTCGTGAAAAATTAATTCAGTAATATTAAAACAGCAATATTGTAGAGCGGTTAATTTTATCTTACAAAACTCTCATTTTTCATAATCTTGAGCTTATAGTTTTCATACGAAACTTAGTTTTTTACACAAAAATATTTTATTGATACATAAACCTCTATAATTATAATATATAGGTTTAGTAGGCAGTTTATCTTTGTTATTAACAATCCTAGAATGTGACGTGTACTGCACATACAAATATATTATGTTAGGGCTATAGGGTACAGCGGGGCTATTTCAATAATTTCAACTCTGTTGACAATTTATCGGAAAAATATGTGCAATCCTTAGAACTGAAATATACAGTAACATTGCCCGACATATCGTCTTCCTCGCTGTATAAGTTGGGCGCAATAACTTTTAAATTATTCAAGTTATGCAATTATTCGATTTACCCTCCACATGATAAGTTATCTAACAATCAGCGGGGCTATTTGAATAATGGGTGGGGCTATTTTGATAACTGACAAAACACAAGATTATGTTCAATTTTCATGAAACTGTTATTAGAAAAAGAAGATAAATAGCCTATAAAAAAGAAAAGCAATACATAAGTAGCTACTAAAAAATAAACATCAGAAACACATTCCAGGCAAGTTACTTTCAGCGTCCACAATAAAATTGTTTGCGACCTTTCGTACCCACGTAATATTCGTGATACCATGTCTTACACTTTTGGCACTGTATCTAGTCTTTCTATTCTCCCTCAGATTCTATGTGAGACAATTTCCCCTGACATAATCCAAATTTCCACTCAGCATCTTCATGTTCAGAGTCAGTCAGAAGTACACGGCCACCTACACTGGAATCCGAATCTAGGTCGATGTCCATCTTCTTTCGTTTTGTTGTCCTTTTGGAAACAATGAGCCTCTTCTTTACATTCCCATCATCTGCCTGGCTTACTTTTCTATTCTCCTTTTCCAACAGAACAGATGCAGTGACCATCCACGCTTCAGTGAAAATTCCAGTGAAATGAACTTTTGCCAGTTTTTCATGAGATTTACTTTGCTGTCATTTGGTTGCCCTCGCAAAATATTCCGTCTTGAAGGTCTTGAACACACATCTGTCTAATAGTTGTAAAGCATGGGTAGTGTGTGCTGGTAAACAAACCAATTAAATATTATTTTCCAGACATAATTCTAAAGCAGCTAGTGTGAGAGATGGCCAGTTAGTGAAGAGCTCGTTAACATGTCTTTCTATTTAGTGCTGCAGTTCTTGCTTTTGACAATCTTCCTGTTTTTAAAGAAATGCTATTTCGTTTGCAGAATGCAGAACAACAGTTTTTCCCTGCTGTGTCCTTCCAGAGATGTTCTATTTTATGCTTATCGGCAGTATTGACTGCCGCAATTCGAACATATTTCGGCGTGAGTCCGAAATCACGTTTTCCTAATAGTTTTATCCGATCAGATAGATTTCTTTTTATGATCTGCAGTAAATATTGTAGGGTGGCCGCTTAGTTCTCACTTTTATATTTAGTTGGGAGATTTTGTGCTTTTCCAGTTGATATCGGCGGTAAAGAGTCATAAAGGGCACTCCATAGGTTTTACTGTCTTCCAGTAGTGATAATCATCTCATAGCTGCGACGACATACTTCTTCATAGACTCCTCGTTCCACTCCATTCGTCCCCCTTTTCTTTTATAATTTCTCCCCATCTGAAGCAAATAGAAGTTACCGTAATACTAGTAACTATTTTCTAAACTATTCACATTCAGTTCACTCTAATGTGGTAGTTTACACTTCAATTATATTTAAAATAAAATATATAGTAATTGCATTAGAAACTGCATCATATACTCTAAACCGTAGGCCTATAAAGGGGTAATGTGCAGTTTGATTTAACTGCGTAATGTCGGATTATTTAATTAATATATGAGCAGTACTTTTTTATAGTCGTTCTTAAAAGATTATTTGAAATTTTCAAAAAATAAGATAATAAAATAATGCATAGGTCCTAAACCTCGTACAACTATTGCAGTTATTCTACTCTATCTACAATAAAAGTGAACATTTTATTTAGAAGAAAGAGAAAAGCGAATACAAAACACAATATTGATTATTCAAAAAGCCCCGCTCTCAGGTATTCAAATAGCCCCCTCGTGACATGTTCACTTCATGACCACGTAGTTTCCAAATAAGAGCATATATTGCAAAACGAGCTGGAGGGTTATTGGAGGAAAGATCAACAATCACACCTGTATGCCTTTCACTTTCCAAGTTTTTCAATGTCCACAGATAAAACTTAACAATCACCAAGAACATTTTACATACACAACAATGAGGACACCAGAATCACTTACCTCTGATACTTCAAAACAATCTAGACTAAACTCCTGTAGACAAAAATCAAAATAATCTACTTCACTGAATAGAAAACACTTTCACTTAATATTATTCAAATAGCCCCGCCATTCAAATAACCCCGCTCTACCCTATTTAAGGTATTGTATATAATAGGATATACAGTAAAAGCCTAAACAACTAAAAACATAGTAGATCTTAGCATTATTTGAATAGCCCACGAGGCTTCAAGCAGAGTATGACGCAGATTTTGATATATTGCTCAAAGTTCCTTGGCTCTGATCTCGAGGATCGCGGGTTCAAAGCCGGTCGGTTGATTATTTTTTTCTAGAATGAAAAAATCAAGGGGAAAATCATAGGGGACGATTTTAAGCCATGGGTCAGGATTTGAAGATTTTCGGGCTCGTAAAAGAACCTTGGCCTGAAATAAATTTAATTGGGGTTTCCCTTCCAAATAATATCTTCGTTGCTGAAGAGTGTCTCTTTGAGGCTATGAGGTAAACATTTGCCACTAGCTGATATCTGTATGGAAATATGCGTAGCATAATTTAATTAGCTTGGTTATGTAACTTCAACAAGGAAACATACTTGTCCCATGTGGGGATGTACGGATACGCATAGACACACATTCAACTCAGAAGATCGCAAGTTTGAAGTTCTATAATCTCGGTAGAATTTAACTATCTTCGAAACAGACACCCTACTTCGGTCATTTTTTTTTCTCTGAATAGTCTTGTTTAGTTTTTAATATGGGCTGGTCTATTCCAATCTTAACACGGGCGTTCATCAATAAGTCTATCAGTTTATATTAAGTTCGTATTATTGCTATCATTAACATTATTATTATTATTAATATTATTATTATTATTAACGTCATTCGGAGAAGGGACAGTTTTGTTAGCATATTATGGAAATTTGGCATGTCACTTTATGATGCCATTCTCATTCTTCCTAGGTTAATCAGTATACACTTTTAAACAATAGCTACGAAGGTTAGTATTTTATTAATTTAATTTAATTTAATTTTAGAATAATCATTTCTACTTAGGCTGTATCATGGTTATGTGGTTCTATTGTTATAATAATACAAACATGAAATAACTTTTATAAAAGCAACAAAATCATACTTCATAGCAAGAAAAAGTACATAACAAATAGCATTTATTTATTTATTTCAAGAATGATAAACAGTTAAACCTGCTACGTATTTTGGTCTTATGTAGTTAACAAGAAGAAAATTAATTTAAAAAAATAAAAAAAAAGAATACAAATTGGAGAAGGAAGCTGGTTAAAATTAAAATAGGCAATTGTGTACATTGTCATGTTTATAGAAGTATCTTCAGAATTGATATTTCCCTAGACTGATTTGTTAGAATTCTTAATATGTCATCCATCAGAGAAACACCATTAGTGATTTATGATTATATATTTTGTAAATAAAACCAGATAAAAATATGTGGTAAAATGTCGTGTTGTTTCTTAAGGTATAGACTATTTCGCTGTCATCATTCTGATCTTCTGTTTTCATTCATGACTTTATATGAAATTGATTCAAAGGACACCAGCAACCATAATCATAAAAGTATTAGATGCAAAGTGAGAAATATTTTACTGGAGATCGTTAGAGAAACGTACTCGCATATTATGTGGCGCCTTGAGTGAGGAAGGAGACGTTTTCTACGAAAATTGGCAAAGGATGTCGTTTCAAATGGTGCAAGCATTGACTCAATATCTCAGAACAACGGTACCGACACAATAGGAAAAGGAAACTGGGTTAGACTTGTAAGTTAAAGAAACTTTATTTTATCTCAATTTACATAACATAGAAACTTGAAAAAATGTCTAGGTAGAGATAACATTTTATGAAATGACGACAATCATTGTTTTCTTGCTTGTCTGTTGGTTGTAACTTCAGATACACTTGGTTAGTTTGATAAGCAAGAATTGGGATGGTCTTGCAGACAGCATGATACATATACCAAGAGTTTCAAACTGATTTTTTATTTATTTTAGCAAATACTATACTAACATATCTCGAATCAATATGTTTCGATAGTAACATAATTTCGTTTAGACGAATTATTCAGCTGCCTAATTTAAAATATGATTACAATATAACACATAACACTAATGTAGGTTAGGTAAAATGGAATATTATGAATTCTGAATTTTCATTGCTTGTTTTCTAATAAGTAAGATTATAAGAACTCTAAAATACAATAGAGCTTATGTCAATAGAGAAAGAATAAATATTATAATAAATTTAAGTTATGTAGATAGGAAATAACACTATGAGGTTCTTTAATATTGTTTATTTTTTATTATTTCACTCACCTCATACTTCATAAATCATAGCAGACCCTGGGTTTCTTCACGTAATTTGTGACATTGTCAATGCTGCGTCACGTTGTGAACGTGACGCAGCATTGACAATGTCACAAATTACGTGATGAAACCCAGGGTCTGCTATGATTTATGAAGTATGAGGTGAGTGAAATAATAAAAAATAAACAATATTATAATAAATGTCTAATAATGTAAATAATTTATTATCGATATTATTTAAACTCTGAAATGGTATATATAGATAGCCTATTATAATAGGATAATTCAGAATAGGGCCTAATAGTAATTTCTGTTTTATATAGAGGCTCTATCTTTTTTTTCATAATCAAGATAGGGACCGGGATGAGTTAACTATGAAATTAATTGCGCTTGTACTATATTTTCTTTGAAGGGCATTATGAGAATAGACTTTGAATGTAAATCAGCGAATCCTTCAATACTATCTGGTAACTATGTTAACACTTTTCATGAAATAAATGAACCAAGTAACTGACTGCTATGTGTTCTAGTGTAAGCGCACAGTTCTTATTGTTCACTTGATCAGTTTGTACTGACAGAGGTGGCGGAGTGGCTTCATTGTGCTCATATCAGATACAGTCGAATGGTGAAAAACCTTGCTGCTATCTTAATTCATCTCGTTCTCTAACAAGGGAAGTACTTATGTTGGACCAGTTGGATTGTAACAAAAATTGGAGAATATGTTGAATGAAGGATACTGAACACCCTGATATTAGTCATTTCACTGCAAATTCAATAGTATGCATAATATTTAACACGAATTAAGGAACAAGAAAAAAAAGTCTTAACATCGGTACATGACAAAATAAATATGTAAAACGTTTGGAAAAAAAATAAAAATAAACAAACAAAAATAGAAAATGATAGTGTGGTGAAAGAGGGAAGAAACAGGGAGAGAGATATAAATTAACGAAATATATATTGCAATGGAGCGGCACGGTTATACGAAGAGCAGCGCACCGGAGTGTGAATGTTGTTTCCACTCCCGCAGTCGAGTATTCGTACAGTATATAGCCTACTAATTGTTTCTATTTAAACATAAAAAAACTCAATACATTGTAAGTACGATTTCAAGTAAGAAAACGTAGGCCCTACACAGTGTTCTTCTATCTGTATAAGGTATTCAAAAACAGTTATTGATGTTAACAAGGTGGGAAACTAATATTTACGTTTTTCGCCCCACTAGCTGCACTTGTTCTTGAAACCAGCTGGAATGAGCAACCGTGCCGTTACGAACCGGTCGATGACGCGATTGAAATTTAATGACAAATAACACGAGTTTTGTTAATTTTGCAGCAAAATGACTAACGTCATCATATTTAATGTCAATTAATTAACATATCCTCCAATTTTTGTTACAATCCAACTGGTCCAACATAAGTACTTTCCTTGTAAGCTTGTTCTTAAACATTCTTGGAAATGTTAGTATTTCTAAAGAAAGAGTAAATATATTTCGTAAAATGATTAGGCCTACACATAGGCTATAGATTTTTTTAACTTTTGTGAAATACTAGGCCTATTTGTCGTGAATTTCCTAGAATTTAATAAGGATTCCAAAAATAGAATTCAGCAATATTTAGACTACATGTTAAACATCTACATACGTTAAATGTGTGAAAGGTAAGATAGGTCTATCCTCGTTAAAAAGTAGGCCAACCTCCAATGAGTTTTCATATACTAGCTCTGGATCAGGTGTTATAGGATAATATGTCTTTCTGTCAATAATGTTCGATATACTGGCATAATAGTATTGTTGTTTTACAATATATTAAGAACATATAGAGTGATTTGCTTTCATCGGGGGGACATACGTCTATGACACCAAAGTGAGCCGCTCGTTAACGAGAATATAGTTACAATTTATTAGACGTTTAATCCAATTTAGTCTTATACTATATATCTCGGCACCTAACAGGGCTATAAAACAAGAATATTTAAACATTTTTTGCCTTTTTATTATAATCAATTCCGGGGCTCTGTGCTATTTTATTTACGATTATTTACCTCAAAATTGTATTTAAGGATTAGGCTTGATTATTTTTAGCAGTTATGGGTTCTAGGTAGCTTATGGTAATAGGCTTACATTTCCCTCTGGACTTGAAAGAGGAAATTCAGAACTGATCTTAATGTTGAAAAATCAAGGTATTGTTATTAACAGTCGAAAGGTAATCTCGTTAATATAATCATGCGCGTTACTCTGACGAGACATTAAAAATAAAATAATAAAATTGTGCATATATTTTAGAGTCTGAAATTAAGAAAATAATATTGACTAAATAAATCAATTATACTTCCTTCAGCCCTATAAGACCCTTTGGTCTACATGCCGCCTGCTGATTTCACATCCACATTATCAATCTCAGGTACAGGTAACCCTGCTGTTATAGGGGTCACATATTGTGTTTCCAAGCCCATTATAGTTGTTTTTCTCAACTTTATCGTAGATTCTCAAATTCCTCACGATGCTGAGTGGGCACCAGTCTCATAATGACCGAAATTCCATGAGAAAATATCTTCATCCATGGGGAGTTGAACCAGCGGTTCTAATAGCTTTAGGGCCTATACCAAGACAAGATAACTTAGACCGCTGGCCACAACGCGGGACAAATATAGGTCTATAATAACGGAAGGAAAATAATTTATTTTAAGTAACTTCGGCTTAATGCAAATATACATTTATAAAATGAACGTATACCAAGGAAAATATGATGTTCATAGCAAAACAAAAGTGCTAACAGAACGGAAACAATACTTGTAGAAGCAGAAAAATAAACAGAATACATCACATAAAATCAGCAGGAAGGGTGGGAGGCTAATAAAGATAAGTAGTGCTTTATTATCATGCTTTAAGGCACACATAGAAATGTGACTTAAACGGAAAAAGAGACTGGAGAGCAAATTAGCCGGAGTGACTGCAACGACACATTGCAACAATAGCAAGAGTCTGGAATTCAACAATAGCTTGCATAACAAAAGACGCAAGAGTAAGTAGTATATCGACTCCATGGCTTAATACATAGAAAACGTCAATCTTGCTAAAATGTTACAGTCTTCCATTTTCTGGTATGAAAATAGCTTCAAACTCAGATCATGAGCTACGGAGAGATACTCATATATTGAAGTAGCTCTATTCAAATAAAACTCCACATTGCAAATTATTTTTTTGTATTAGAAAACGTGTAAACGCAAAAATAATTTCGTGGCTCATAACATCAAATTTATATTTTTTTGAAAATATATGAAAAATCCAAAAGGAAAGTGATTAAAATGTTTCAAACCCGTCAATATATTTTCTTTATTTTAGCCTACAGAATTTATTTAATTTACAAAATTATTGTTCTCATATCAGAGGGATATATTTTAGGTGAGACAGAATTTAGCAACTATAACTACCTCATTTTGTTCACTTTGATTCCGACTCTATCGAGCTATAGGAGATATGTAAGTTACTAGCTAATACCCGGCGTGCGCTGCTACGCCTAAATAAATTGAAAATAATGTGCTCGTATGTTTAGTTGAATAAGTAAAAGGAAAAATATTTGTAAATTTATATTTTTAGATACCCCGTGCTGATTACCCGGCGTTGCCCAGGAATCTACTTATCCCGATCTTCTTGACATAAATGACCTGAAATACGAAAATTAATGTGTTCTATGTTTAGTTGTATAACTAAAAGGAAAAATTATATTGTATTTTTTTTAGATACCCCGTGCAGTTTACTCGACGTTGACCGGGAATCTACTGATCCCCATCTTCTTGGCATAAATGAGCTGAAAGTCGAAAATTAATCTACTTCTTATGATTAGTTGAATAAGTAAAATGAAAAATAATTATAAATGTATATCGTAATTATTTTAAGATTCCCCGTGCATTACCCAGTGTTACCCGGGAGTCTACTTGCCTTGATCTTCTTGGCATAAATGAGCTAAAAGACAAAATTCGTTATATGTTGCTATGCTTGCACAGGAATCTACGTACTTGTCTCGATCTTTTTGACATCAATGAAAGACAAAAATGGTTATTGTGAGTTATCCGTAAGAGATAAACATATGCTGTCACAAACTTTCTTGTAGAGCCTTTTGAGATATTCAATTCTGCGTAGCCTACATCAATTTTGTGTATTTGTTATGGTTTAGGCAGCGTAAGCCATTTAAGCGTTCAAAGAGCTACTTTTTCTAAGTTTTCCACTACAAAGGGTGATTTTTAAGGGTGTACGAGTTGAGCATTACAACTCTCTTATAGCCTATGTTCATCCCGGGAGTCTCATGAATATTTTGCAAAAAGCCCCATCACAATCGGATCAACGGTATGGCCGTGCATAAAGTACGAACAAACAAACAAACCAATAAACAAACATTCATTTTTATATATTAGATTTCAAGATTAGACACTCTCAGTCTATCTCTATAACAATTCTTAAACAATTTTAACACCGTGGATTTCCATTTTTGTTGCTGTCATTCTAGAAACAATAAAAGACAGTAACCATGGCACTGCTTCAGATTTTATTTTTTGCAGCTGACTGGTTATGTTATTCACATAACGAAAATAAATTACGTAAGCAAACATAGAACTGTCTACTGTCTGTCAATGTTAGCTTGCTGATCAGAGGTGAACTTTACATTTTAGAAAACAAAAATTGAGGAAGAAAACAACGGTAATTGTCAAGGTGGTGACATTGAAAATCATGTAACATTTTGACATTCAACTGACAATTTGAGAACAATGGAGAGGGACAAATGTTGGAGGAAATATATCGGTAAAATTACAATAAAAAATGTTTATAAACTGGATGGAGCCGCATTTAAGTAAGCTATTATATATATTGAAACTATACTTGTTCCTTATCTGTAATATCAAATTTGATGATTTAAAGCATTTGATATGTAATATTATAAGTTTTTCAATCCTTATGTGTTTAGTTTGGTTTTTTGTAGATCTTTATTTAGATTTACTCCAATTCCAGAGGATATATAAACTTCAAGATACTCGGATCACAAAAGCCACACCGCGGACCATGCTACTCGCTTGGGCGAATAAATGGACCCAGTGCCTGGGGGTATATCTAGGCCACCCCGATTCCCGAGGGGAAATAAATATCGGGATCCCTTAAGGTTGCCAGGGCATAGAGCAACATTTAGTTTTAATGTTTCTACATTTTTCTTTAATCTGAGAACTAAATTTTTGGATCAGTGTTTTCAATATTGTGAAATATGATACTGCATTGTTATGTTTAATTAGGCTGTGTTTCAGATTCAAACAAATGAACAACTGGCCTCATAGACAACTACTTGTAGCAGGTCACATCGCAGAGAAGGATCTCATAGATACATGGAGTGCTCATGTCCTACTGATAGAAACATTGCTTTCACAAAAGTATTACTAATGCCATTTTGTTTAAAGGTAACATTAATCTTTATCACTGCACTGAAAGTTCAGAGACATCATACAAGTGCCGATAAACAGTAAAAAAAGGAATTTTTGGTGTTTAAATTGTATCTTATTAAACAAATCAATTAATATGAAGTTTAAAAAGAATGTTATGGATATGTGTATATTGGTAATTGGTACACGGATTACGACGATGATTATTTTGTTTAAAGGTATAATTATTTTTTATCATGTCGATGTAAGTGTAGAAACTTTGTAAATAGAAGATTCATATTTTAGGTTATGAACTCTAGATTTTATATAATGTAATAGTGTGATTTTGAAAATGTTATTGTAAGTTATTCTTAAGATTTTGTAACATAAGTTATTGTAAGTTAAGTAAGCTATTTTTATTGCAAGTTATTATTAATTATTATAGTACGTTTTTGTGAAAATAGGACCAAGTAGCAAGTGACAGAACTTTACCTCCATTTTTTTCGGTTTGAAAAGATTGATTACCTACAGATCGATCGCAATTATAAAATTTATATCACTTGCTCTTGGTGAAACCTTTTTATGTAAAACAATATATTTTGCATAAAAACGTTAACGGGACCAAATACCTGTCATTCCTTCATTATGTTCAGGATTCATTCAATTAAAATACTAATGTATGGATAGGATTTTTTTCACTAAAAGTTAAGACTGCAACATAGAAAGTAATCAGTTGTAATACTTGTTACTTCAATAAGTTGAAATTAAGTTGTTTACATTTTTATAAATATAACTTCAAGAAAAGTTCATCAATGTTTTCTGTAGAAATTATCAAGATATTACACATTGGATTTTGTGTCAAAAAAACATAATTATATTCTATATACATAAATACTACATTATACTAATCTGTGTTGCAATCATAAATTTTAGTTCATACAATTCCTTTCCCTAGAATTAATACATTGAATAAAATATATGAAGGGACAACAGGAATATCCTATCCCTCACGTCCTCGTCGTGGTCCAGGAAATGCAGCAAATTGGAAACCAAATAGATTTTAACACTTAAATTGCGATACTCAATTTTCCATATCTTATTTGAATATGTCGGCCTCAGTGAAAATAAATCATGCATAACTGAAAGCTATTTTTGCATATTATTGTTAATTTGGCACAAATTAAAATTATTTCTACTAAATTTGTAATTGTTTTAAATTAAACGAATGCTTCTTATGATGCGTTACCAATTTAAGTGTTAATTTGTTTAAAAGTTGCTGCAGCTAAGAGGGAAGGTAATTGTTTTTGTGGATTATTAATTTTCATTAAAACTTTATATATGCATATACATATACATGTGCATATAGGTCCATCCATAGTAATTCTGCCCGAGGGCAGGTCTTTCACTGCAATCATAGCATTTTCATGCTATGCTTGCAGCTTTACTAGGGAATTGTAGGTGTGGTAGCTTCCCGTTGCTTTCCACACCGGTGAAGATGATGGTGATGATGATAATGATGATGGCCATATGATTTCGGGGACCGTTTGGGCCTTAAAGTTTTCCTGACATTTGTCTTACAGGTGAGGAAAAACCCCGATAAAAACCTCACCCAGAAAAACTGCCCCGACCGGGGATCGAACCCGGGCCCGCTGCGTGACAAGGCAGCACGCTATCATCACAATCGGATTAACGGTATGGCCGCGCATAAAGTACGAACAAACAACAAACAAACAAACATATATATATATATATTAGATAGAAGGCCTATAGGAGATGTTAGAGCAGTTTGTAAAATAATAGGCTACATACTATTTCGCATTTAAATATTTTAATTGCCAAATTTTGTAGGAAGATTTTCACTAAGACAATAAAATATTTAAACGGCAAAGATCAGGCAGGAGTTTTCAAACTTTATGTCTAGGACAGGGCAACATTTTTGGATAGAAGTCCTAAAATATGATAATATAGTGCTTATATCACGTCTACTACATTATAAAAATATATAAACAATTTTTATAGGCCTAATGTAACACGTAGACCTCTATCCCTCCTATGGCTCCTATAGTCAAAATTGGAGCCTAGCCTCCCTTTTGGGGATTCTTAACCAATCTGGTGTTCTTACGCTTATTTCCCCATAAATGTCATCAGTAAGATATGCTCGGCATGTCACCCCAAGAGATATCTAGTAATCAACAAAGGTATTACGTATTACTTGGATGGTACAAAGTCGGTAAATTTTCCTTAGAGGGCTTTTTTTTTCAGACTTAAGGTTTTTATACTAACCTGAAAATCTTCAGAATTGGGACCGACGGCTTGAAGTCCCCTCCCCCCCAGAGGACTCGTTCCATAGATTTTTCCATCCTAAAAATCCATCGACCCCAGCCGGGATTGAACCCGCATCCCATGGGACTAGACCACCGTGGACGAATAACATGTAAACACCTACGTAGGCCTATATTTATTTCTGCGCAAATATTTTTTTATCGAAAGAACTAAGTGTCTCTTCATTAACATAAATTAAATATTATGATTGAGCCCATATTTATTATATTAAATTCAGTCCTACCATAATCGCCTGGGGCACGCCGAAGCGTAGTTGGTTAAGGCAATACGCTGTTCGAGCCCCGGAGGGGCTCAGGATTTTTAAGACCTCTAGTAGGATCACATGATCACTTATTTAGTTGATTGAATTGTGTGAATTGTCTTAAATGTTCGTACTGTCTCGAAGGTGGGCCTGCAAGTAGCCGATCCATGCGTTTGAGAGGTCAAAAAGTATGTAATTTATGTGATCCAAATTGTAAACTTCCTATCCCCGACAAGGTCTATCACTGTAAGGCCCGGGTGGCATGGGACATGTAAAAGTACCTAAAATGGAGAGATTAAACTCAGAATAAAAAAAGAGAGAATCTAGACTTATTAAATTTCTACTATTAACATGAATAAGTTATGTTAATTAACATCAGCTATTAACATTAAAAGCATGTAGATCACCTTTAGTAATGACAAATACTTCCTTCTTTTTCTTCTCAGTTGTACTTTAACCGCTCACTTCATATAGGGTAGAGAGGGGCTACTTCGCGTATTTCAAATTTAAATCATTATTATAATTATCTTTTAAAAATTGATATGTTTAATTACGCTATAATTAAAGCCTATTTACTTACGTACAGAATATAATATGCATCTTCCTTAAATACTAGTATAACACTGAATAAAAAAACTTATAAAATGGTATGTACTATACAACTTGTGTAAACACAGTGGGGCTAATCCACGCATGGAGAGGGGCTACTTCGCGCACTTCACTTATAATCATAAACAATTATCACACGTAAATTGTTTCTTCCCAACTGCACCCATACACAGTTCGTGGAACCAATTTATACATTTATAGACACCTGATCCACTCTCCCATTCTTAAAGACTTCTTAGAGAAGTATCTCGGTCCACAAAAAGGGCATGGCACATCCTTCATCCGTCTTGTTATCTGGAGGCAACGTAGAGAAGCTGTTTGAAAAAAGGCCATCTACATAGGAGGAAGGCAAAATCACAGTCAATGAAGCCGCGGAAGGAAGTGCAGGAGGGAGAACATATCACGTGACATTACTCATTTCGCTCTTGATCTTCAAGCGAGAAAGATCTCTAATCGGAAAACTGGCAAATTTCCCTACTCATTCTACTGACAGACTACAGTTTTAGCTGCTACTTCCACATTTGAGTCGGACGTCAAATGATCGAAGTCCGCTCAGGCTGGCGTTTAGGTCTGCAGTCAAGTTTATTTATATATATATATATTTATTTTATAAGGGATGTAAATTCGTTGTTGGTCCGTTGTCGTAGATTCACAAGTAAAATAACCTGAAGCCTTAAATAAGAGGCATATGAGCAAAATTTACCGGCCCAGTGATGCCCAGTTTTGAACTTCACGCTAATGACCTGAATTGTTAAAATGCGTCTGTGAATAAAATATTACGGCTACTAATTTACATTTTCTCCTCCTCCTCCATGGCATGGAGGGCCTAGATGACCCTTGGCCTATCAGGTGATAGCTGAGTTCACATCCACATGTGTTAATCACAGAGAAGAACGATAATCCTGCCAGGTGTGACATGTGGTCAGCATGTCGGGCCCTCCAGTCGTTAAAGCTGGATTTCACAACCTGGAACCGCTACTAATTATAGCTATCCAAATTCGTAAAGATACTGGGTGGTCACTGGCCCCATACTGACCAAAATTCCAATAGTTTTTTTTTCGTGGGGACTGGAACTAGTCTAATTCCCGTAGCTTAGCGACGAGGCATCATGCCTTAAAACGCTCAGCTTACAGGGACACATACTACTACTAATTTTAACTAACGTAATGTGTTAGTAACTCAATTTTTATAAAAAAAATTGTCTTAATTTAGTGCGTAAAATAGCCCCATCATCGATGCGCGAAGTAGCCCCATATTACAATACGTTAATAAAATGTTTATTGTGCTCAAGTCACTTAAATATCACTATCTGCTGTTTTGAAATTAATATTCTAAAACCATAACCTACACGCAGCTCTATTTTAAAACTAAAATAATTTCAAATGCCAATGTTATAGTTTAATAATTGGGACTGTAATGTTATTCAAACTGGTAAGAAGACGGAATAAAGTTTACCTTGTACAACAAAATAATTTTTCTAGGACAAACGGTTCTATTCACAAAAAAAAAATGTTTTCACTACTGAAGGGGTGACAAAACGGGATTTTTATAAATACCCACTTCGACCGAGGTATAGGTGTCAGAATCAATGACACTATCAGTGCATGGAAAAGCCCCATGCGCGAAAAAGCCCCCCGGTACCCTACAATGTCCCACGCCACCCGAAACTTAAAGTGGCACGACTTGTCGAGAGATGGATTTTTAAAACTTTTTTTTACTACACAAGGACATGAAGTACTTCCCCAAATGAGTGATCAGCTCAATCCAGCGCCTCCTCTGAGTATTTAAGACGATAGGCCTACACACCATTCACTCACATATTCTTATTAAACATGGCGAATATTATAATTATGATTATGATGACCATATAAAATCGGGGACCGTTTGCGGCTTAGAGTTTTCTGGCATTGTCTTATATGTGAGGTAAAAATTCCTAAAAAAAAATAAACATCACCCAGGAAATCTGTCCCTCCCGGGCATCGAACCCGGGCCCGCTGCGTACTAGCGACGCCACCCCGAGATCACAGCGGTGAACAAAATACTCAATAGTTTTTTAATAATAGATGCTTAAGAGCTTTGCTTGGCGAAAATCTATTGACTAGAAAATGAATTTGAATTTGATTCCGTTCTCACCTCTTACTTCAACCATTCTTTTAAAGATCCAATAGGCGAATAGTAGTCCAAGACGATGCCATATCGAAATTCTCATCTCCTCACTACTTCGCCTCTTAATAACAAATCAGTAATTTAGCATGTCGTAGAGCTACGGGACTTGCGCTGGTTCGAGTCTCCATAGGGGAAGACATTTTCTCATGGAATTTCGGCTAGTATGGAACCGGTGCCCACCCAGCATCGTGAGGTATTTGGGTAGCTACAATAAGTAGCGACTCCAGGATGAGAAGACCAGCTATAAATGCTGGGGGACTCGGCATGCTGACCACATATCACACCTATATTGGCTCGATGATCGTCTGTCTCTGTGATTCCAAGCGTTTTCTAGGCGTGTCACGCTTGGAGTTTATAGTAAATAAACGTCCCGCGCCGTAGCCGAGCTACCGGACTTCCGCTGGTTTGAGTCTCCATGAGGGAAGAAATAAAGGTAAAGGTAAAGTGATCCCACTACAGGCCTCAGGAGGCCCTTGGGGTAGTAGGAGGTTAAGGCTCCCACTTTTTCTTGACAATCGGCACTTGATGTCAGCCGGGTTGTCAGCCCTGCGTGACGGCCGCCTTTACCCCAGAACAAGCGTCTGGTACTCATTTAAGTTAGAGGCTGAGTCGACCCCAGGGCCATAGTGCCGCCAGAAGGTTTGGGTCAGTTTAAAAATCCTGACCCCACCGGGACTCGAACCCTCGACCTTCCGGCTTGTAGCGCAGTGCCTTAACCACTACGCTACGGCGTGCCCCCGAGGGAAGAAATTGTCTCATGAAATTTCGGCCAGTATGAGACCGGTGCCCACCCAGCATCGTGAGGAATTTGGGTAGCTACAATAAGTAGCAGCTCCGGGTTGAGAAAAACCAGCTACAACGGCTGTGAAACCTAACATGCTCACCAAGTGTCACCCCTACACTGACTGGATGATCGTCTACCCCTGTGATTAACACATGTGAATGTGAAGCCTGCAGCAGCTGGTTGGCTATGGGCCTTCTAGACCTGTCACGCCATGGAGCTAATTAGAGTAAATAAACACATTGTGATATAACAAATTTTCTCGCGTAAATTGACCATTGTAGGCTGCCAAAAATTGAGAAAATGCCATTCGATCTGTTCTACAGTGCAGAAAATAATTTCAGTTAAGGCTACACATCATATCATTCGTAACTTGAAAGACGTAAGAAAATGACTGGAAGGGAAAAATATTGGACAACACTGGTGTGAGAAAGAGATGTAGAGGCGCACTAATTGGACACTTGACTGTGGTTGGAAGATACTCCTTACCTCAGTTCTGATGTACGTCACATACATGTAGGAGGAGACAAAATTAAATTAAACCATAACTTGCCATACACACCTTCAAACCACGTTAATCATGGAATAAGAAACAAAATTCACTCGTTCCTCTTTCACACGATGCCTGTAATTCCAAAAGTGTTCTTGTTGTTCTCACGCTTTTGTTATTAAGCTTGTTCGTCAAATTATTTCAGTAATTAATTAAAAGTCTCACATAGGCACATTAATTATTAAACATTAAAAAAACATTACTAATTAAATTAGGCCTATCATTAATTATGACTAACTAAATCTCTGGTTCTATCGAACCCATAGGTTCATGACCTCGCGGACACAATCTCTCCATACAGCCTTTTCCTGAGCTAATGTTTTCCAAACATCCCCTGTATAATCTAAAAAGTAAAGTGATCCCACAACAGGCCCGGAGGCCCTTGGGGTAGTAGGAGGTTAAGGCTCCCACTTTTTCTAGACAATCGGCACTTTATGTCAGCCGGGTTGTCAGCCCTGCGTGACGGCCGCCTTTACCCCCAGAACAAGCGCCTGGTACTCATTTCCGTTAGAGGCTGAGTCGACCCCAGGGCCATAGTGCCGCCAGAGGGTTGGGTCAGTTTAAAAAATCCTGACCCCAACGGGACTTGAACCCTCGACCCTCCGGTTTGTAACTCAGTGCCTTAACCACTACGCTACGGCGTGCCCCTCCTGTATAATCTACTTCCCTCAAATTATAGTTAATTTTATTCTCCCACCTTTAATAATAGATTATATTTTAAATTATTATTATTATTCATTACAAAAAATAGTCCACTGCTATGGTCTAAGTATAATGCCGTTTTCTCGGACTCAGATGGCCCGGGAACGATCCATGGTGAAGTTCTTTTCCAGAGTTTTTCTCGGCATAAGTTAGAAATATCAAGAAAATGTTAGGTCCAAATAGTCCCCAAACATCATCATATTTTGCCTAATTTGACTTAATTTGTTCATATTATCTCGGTGGTGGCCTTGAGATGATCACTCAACCGGGGAGGTCCTATATGTCCTTGTGTGTTCAAGGTAGGCCTATTTATACAATCTAGATTATAAAATAATATAAATACCGGACTAGTGTTCATGTAAGATTAGAGAGGCGTGGAGTATGTAAAGTAGCTAAAGAGAGAGGTTAAACGTAGGGCAGAGAGACAGAGAGAAATAATTAATAACCGTATTTATTATAATGATATATAGGCCCCTATTAGTTTAATGAATCCCTTGATACTGTAAAAAGAAACAAATTATCAAATTAATTTCGGAAATGCTCTTAAAATTTACTACTTACAATTTCAAGGTAAAAGCAACTTGTAACATTCATACATACACATGCATATATATATGTGTGTGTGTGTGTATGGTGTGCGTGTGTGTGTGGTGTGGGGGGGGGGGTGGATGTGCGTGAAAATTACTACAGTAAATCATATAAAAATATTAGAAATCAGTTTATTAAAATTGGTGAATTGTAAATATTATTTTCATACCTAAAGATTATGGAAAACTAATATTATTTTAATGAAAAATATTATTCCTAAGTATAATTTTATACAAGTTATGAGTTTAGCCTTAATTTGAAAAATTGCTTAGTAGCCGATTTCTCGAATATTAAATAATATCTTCATAGAATAAATTATAATTTAAATAAGTAGTATATAAAAAACTGAGAATCGACTTTATGATAGCAAATGAAACATCCAATTCTACAATATATTTATTGAATATCATTACTTAATAGTATATTTAATATAAATCTCTCTATAGTATTCTAATTATTTGCGAAATATTATTAATGTTTTACCTATTATGATATTCTTATATTTTTAATATAGCCTTTTAGTATATAGTGTTGGTAAATTAAACAAGAATAAGTTTTACGTAAAATAATTACTAGTTCAAAGTCGATTTCAAATTCTCAGATTCTCTTAAAATAAAATGTTATGATTACATAAATAAATGAGAACAATTTTAAAATAATAGAGAAAGTTGCACAATCAGCTGATATCCTGAAGTGTGACAGTGATCTTTCTTCCTACTCCCCTCTTAGAGTGTCTGAAGCATTACATTCCATGTCATCACTCCAAGCTGTCACCAGGAGACCAAGAAGCACGCCTTGGGGGCATCTACTCTTGTCCATCTCCTCCTCCTCCACGGAATACGAAGACACGCGGACACCAGAATGATAATGGACAGCTACTTTATCATCACCAAGTTCCGTCTGAAATGTTCTGTCTTGCTAGATGATAGCAGACACCACACAATGCACCGAGCACAATGGACAGATCTCTTCCTTCTGACTATCGTTTTCCTCTGGGCCTGAGTTTCCACAGTCTTCTCTTTCTCACCAAGTGTTGACAACATACAAACATTACTCTCTCTACCTGATGCTGATACATCCACACCGGACGCCTTGTTTTGTTGTTAATGTCAATCTCTACCCAGAAAACAACAAGTGTTTATGATAATTTGTGACTTTTCTTTGCTCAAACCGACAAAATATCTGGCATTCTTCTCGTGCCAAGACTTTCAATTTCTATCAATTTCTATACATCAACCAACGGAAACGCCTTATTAATAGTACGAGTATTATTTTAGCAATTAATAATGTATTTTCTTTTTATAAAAATAGTATTAAAATTGATAAAAATTTTAAGTTGATATTTTTATATATATAACCGATAGATTAGTACATTGCATTTAATTATTTTTCTTGTATTTTTCCATAAATATTTGGTAGGATCTGTCTACTAAATCATTTATTTTGTTATGTTTATATTTTACTATTAGTTATAAATTTAATTATTATATTTAATGTTACAATTGTATAGATATTACTCTTTGCTCTATAAATGTCAGATTGGTATTTTTTTTAATGTTATTATATAATATTATACTTATTATGATTGTTGCATATGAATGTAACATGTTCATCCTGGTGAGTGGAAGACAATGCCACATGACCTTAACTCCAACAGGATAAATACATAAATATATAAATAAATATCTGTTATAAATAAAATTCAGGCTTTAAACGATCAAACTCTATATTAAAAATAGAAGATCCTCAGAAATCTTATTAATCATTAGTCTTCTTATTTCGAAGAAATTTTTCAAATATTTAGTCTAAACTCTGAAACGCAATTCCTAGCAGGAGAAAATAACACTGCAAAGCCTAATTATCTAACAAAATCAATGACAATAACAACAACGAATTAATTTAAACTAAATATTCCTAAACCCATAAATTTATATTATAAACATTTTTACTAAAAGTAATTTAAATATGCTTAACATAATTCTGACAAACAATAAATAATAACAATAACAAAATACAAAACCTGTAAGATTTATTTTATCGTTGATAAAACAGGACGATTACAGTTGATGAAAGAATAAAAGATACTGAGATTTTCAAAATATATTTATAAATTAAAATAGGCCTTTTCCTAAGAAGGTCTGCTTTGAATCTAATAAATATTTGGGATTTTAAATATGTATGTATTTATTTATTTGATTGATTGAATATAAAATTATTTTTAACTCTAAAATTGTCAACATATCCTATAAGATACTTTGATTAAATTAATTTAATATTTTTAATAAAAAAATAGAAAAAATGAAGAGGAGAAATTACTTAAACCTTTAAAGAATTACATACTATACAATGAATTATAATTTACGGTTGTACATGATTTCGTTTTCGCTGCGGTCCGTCACACTTAAATTACTGTCACGAGAAATTAGTATTTCGCCAATTTAAGGGTTATGAATTGTTTGTCGAGGAGCGGTTGAACCATTGATATTATACTGTGTAGCAGCTTTTCATAATGTACTACATAGGAAATGGACTCAGAAGAAACTTCTTCAAATACAGCGTGGCTTTTTATTGGGAATTATAAGAGGTTATAGAACAATCTCCACAGATGCTGCACTGGTTGTTTCTGGAATTGAACCTGTGTTTCTGACTGGTCTTTTCAAAGCATACATTAATAATATCAAAAAAGGCCGCGAAGTTCCTGCAATGTTTTCCCAATTTCATCTTCATAGGTCTAAATATTTTCTCTCTGCGGATCATCCGACTAATTACAAAAGTTATCAAAGAGAATCGTTTTCAGAACATGTTGACGAATATAAGATCTTTGTGGATGAAGTGTCTGAAGAGGTCAAAGTGGGATGTGCTTTTATTATATATAAAGATGGCTTAGAAATTTTATCTTCTCAATTCAAGCTTTCGACACAATGCTCAATTTTTGAAGCAGAATTATTTGCTATATAAGAAGCTTTTAAATGGTGCTCAAATATACAACAAAGCGTTTGTATAATAAATTACTCCAAATCAGCTCTACTAACTATTGCTGACAAATTTAATTTGGTTCCTATTGCCTGAAAAATAAGAAACTTGCTTCAGAAGAATTCAGCACACATTTGTTTGTCCTGCATTCGAGGACACTCCGGAGATATTAGACAGCCTGGCAAAGTCAGCTGTCAGTTCAAATGCACCAATTAGTTATGACTTGTGTCCTCTTACTTACATAAAGTGTAAAATCAAAGAGTATATTATTGCTGAAAGGGATATTATGGCAAAATACTAACAATGGTATGACAACTCGAGAATTATTTTTCCCAACAATCTATGACAGACTTAAATGCCCAAATATAGTTCCCAGTTTCATATTAACTCTATTTTTAACCGGACATGGAAAATTTCAGGCATATTTACACAAATTTAAAATAACATCAAATGCAAATTGTAAATGTGGAGAAGATATTCAAACATATTCTATTTAATTGTCCAATGTTGTGGTTTGAACGTTATAAACTTGAAACATATTTGAATTTTAATAAAAAAAATTATTCCAGTCCACTTTGTCATATTCTTAACGACAAAAATGTTATAATTACTTCTTCTCTTCTGTAAATAGTGTTTATTCTCAACTATAATTTAATTTCATTGTGTTCATCTTTGTTAAAATATTGTTATATTATTGTCGTTTGTTCTACTGTTTTATGTTAATTTACTTATTAATGTTACATAATTACAACTCTTATATACCGCAAGGTAAATAAATAGTAGTTTTGAAAAACTAAAACAACACGCTTTATTAGAAAACCAAACTAAAAAATGAAAAATAATTTTAATTTCCACCACACTTGGGATAAAATTAAAGTGGTCAACAAAAAAATCATCTCCAACACATATGGAATAAAACTACAGTTATCAACAAAAAGAAAATAATTTTACCATCAAAAGCGTGGGGTGCTCCATATCAATTAACATATTTTATAATAAACACATATTGGTAAAAGTAAAGTCTCTAAGAAGAAAATGTAAAAATCATAAAAAGCACCTCACATTTTTGATGGTAAAATTATTTTCTTAACTCTAGTTTTATTCTATATGTGTTGGATATAATTTTATTGTTAACCACTTTAATTTTATTCCAAGTGTGTTCGAAATTAAAATTATTTTTCATTTTTTAGTTCGGTTTTCTAATAAAGCGTGTTGTTTTAGTCTTTCAAAACTATTATTTATTTTTTATTTTTTAGTTTTAATATTTTACAGAATAAGATAAAAATGTAAATATCTTTAAATTCGATACTATTGTAGTATGAGCTAAAAAAATCCTCCCAGCCGGACGTGAACCCGCGACCTATGGATTACTGAAATTATGTACCACTAGAGTTCACTGCTCTATCAAGTAAGCTCTTACAACGATTGGCTAAAAAGTCGACAAGTCCGGAATCCATTATACCAGTTTTCATTTTTTTTATTTTCTGATGATTCTGGAAAGGATTTTAGAAACAAAATATGAAATTTTTGTATTGTCATGGGTTCTTCACAAAGTATACAAAGTTTCATGTCGATCCAATGTTTCTAAGTGGGTGAAAATCGTGTTCAAAGATTCCGTTACATAGATACAAAGACACTTTTTCTGATTTTCTGACGATTCTGGCCAGGATGTTAGAAACAAATATGAAAATATTGTATTGTCACGGATCCTTTACAAGTATACAAAGTTTCAATTCGATCCAATGTTTCTAAGTGGGTGAAAATCGTGTTCAAAAATTCCGTTAGATAGATACAAATACACTTTTTTTATTTTCTGATGATTCTGGCCAGGATTTTAGAAAAAAATGAAAATACTGTATTGTCACGGGTCCTTTACAAGTATACAAAGTTTCAAGTCGATCTAATGATTTTAAGTAGGTGAAAATCGCGTTGAAAGATTCCGTTATATATATATATATATATATATATATATATATAGTTAGATAGATAGATACAGGTCAAGCTAATATAAAGCGTGTAAGAAAGGGTTTTAAACTTTGGATATAATAAAAAAATAGTGTTCGAATATCATAAAAATGTATTGTTATTTTTAGAGGGAAAAATGTGAATCTAATGGCTCAAACTTACGCATCGTGCATACGAAACGGTTTATGTTTTTATACCCATTAACTTATCACTTTTTATCTAATGCCACCACTTTTATGACATTTCTGGTTATCTCCCCAGGCATTGGCGGAATTGTAATCCATTTCTTAGGTTGGATCACCTGAAGGCGGAATTACTTTACCCCGATGATATGATCGGTGATATATCATAATGAAGCGCTAGGAGAGTTCTGAACTTAAACTTAACCAATTACAAACCATGGGCAACCACAGGAATAATTCCCTTCAAGGAAAAATTAATATGGTTTGACCGAGAATCGAACACGGGGCCTCATGAACTGTTGTCAGAAATGCTGGCCACTAGCCCATGAGGCTGTCACTTATCACTATTATGGATAAATTAATTAAACTGACTATTTAACTCATGCCCCAAATTGGAGTGAATGATCAATCACATTTCAATGATTTTTTATTTACAACCAATCACAGTCGTGTTTCGCCTAGAATTTACCAACTAAAGTTTATCATAATAAAGAAAGCACCTCCTTCTTAACATTCTGAATAGGTCATAGCATTATTTTGCTGTTACTGACCCTGCAAGAAATACGGCTATCAGATTGTAGGCCTATATATAGTGCATGAATGTTAACACACAGCGCATGTGGGAGTTAATATAAAAACATTTGTAGCAATTGATTATACCAAAAAAAACACTGTTTGCACTTTATTACATTTATTTTTTTCCAGGTAATAACATTCCAGAAAAATATAATTGTCATATTTACACCATAGGATCAGAAATGAATTAATATACAGTTTGATGTTTTCATTTTTTCTCCACTAGAGTGCATTCTTACCATATTGCGTTCCTTTGGCAATAAATAATATAATCTGGTTGCAGTGATGAACAAAAGAAGCATTTGTTTTCTCATTTGTTTTCAAACATCGCCGTTTACATTAAATATATAAATAATTTAAAATAACTATATTTAAATAATGATTTGTGAGTAAACAGCTTAATTTTATTCGTTAAATAGTCCTAAGAAATGCCACTCTTGATTTTCAAATTCTCTAGATAAATTCACTCCTCATTTCGTGAGTCGTGAATTTATCGATAATTTGGAAATAACTCGTGGCATTACTTATGATAACTAAATAATTTTTTTATTCTTAATATAAAATCAAGAATTTGAATAATTAAATAAAATATAAATCGATATAATAAGATACAATGTATGTAATAAACGATTTACACACGATCAATCAATAAGTATTTAAGTCATATTTCAGCTTTGACAGATAAAATTCTTAAATGTCAATAACTTAAAAATGTAGCTAAAATAGGGTTGAAACCATACAATATATTTCCATACTAAAAATCAGTGCGGAACCCATGTTTTAATATTCCCAGCCTTTAAAAAAAATATTAAGAAATGAGTAAGATGGAAGTGGCATACTTCATCATCACAGTTAAGATAGGTCCCTATATAACCTTTAACCGCTCTTCAAACTAATTAATATACGTTTATATACCAACGGCCGATTGTAGAGATTCCATGGTTTATTAGCAGCCAAACATATATTAACCCTTTAATTGGCAAACATTAATTTCTCGTGCCAGTTATTTAAATGTCGCGGACCGCACGGAAAACAAAATCACACATGACTGTTATTATTAGGTTTATTGTATAATTTGACATACATTTAAGTAATCTTCTGTTTCATTAATTTCTTCTTGTAAGCTCATGTTTCCCTAAACAGAGATTTAGGCGCTCTCCCCTTACAGGGAGGAATTTGAACCATACTAATTTAGTTACACTTGTTTTCGTATAGATGTCATTTGAGTGGTCCGTGGTCAGCGTTCCGCCTCATACTGACATCTAGGAAACCAAGGTAGTACTAGGACGGGAAATTTTGGTAAATTTTGCTTAGAGGCCTTTCATTCAGACTTAAGGATCTTTTACGAGCCTGAAAATCTTCAGACTCGGGACCTACGACTTAAAGTCCCTCCCGGATGACTTGCTCCTTGGATTTTTCCATCCTAAAAAAAATCCATCGACCCTGGCCGGGTTTAAACCCGCGACCCTCGGGACCAGAGGCAAGGAGCATAACCACTAGTCCACCGCGGCCGACTGTCATTAATAATACTAACTTAAATAAATCGAATCAATTGATGTATCCTATAGGATACATTGTCAATTAAAGGGTTAAATTTGGCACCGTCGCAAATATGCTACTGGAAAAGACGTCCACAACTTTAAAATCACCCAATAGACCTACAAATATGTATTTGCTGAATATTTCTAACCTGTCCTAAAATTTTAGTAGGCCTACCTGCCCTAGCGTTAATTTGTAGCCTATAGGCCTATAATCAAGAAACCCTGAATCGCAAGCTCTCAATATATCAGACATTTTAAGACTTCAACCCGGTTAGAATTACGTCGCCGGTCCCCGAAAAAATAAATATTATCAAGTAAGTTGATTTCTTGTTCTTGTTAGTTTACTCAGTAGAACAACATCGTACATAGGCTATATAGGCCTAAGTATAGAAAATTTTATAAAATTATTCGTCCAAAATATAATTCCGTATCACAATTAAGTTAGTAGTCGGCTGCGATGAACTAGTGGTTTTGCTCCTTGCTCTAGCCCCTAGGATCCGGGGTCGATGAATTTTTGAGGATGAAAAATCCAAATCCTCCGGCAGGGACTTTAAGTCACGAGTCCCGAGTCTGAAGATTTTTAAGGTCGTAAAAGATCCTTAAGCCTGAATAAATAAGCATCTAAACAAAATTTACCGACCTCAACATCCTAGTAATACCTTAGTTGCCTGCTGTACCTTATTCGGTCTTAGAGTGATCCTAACATAAACAAACGCCAATCGTATCCTTTCGCCATTCGCGCCACAATTAGGGCCTACTGTCATATTGACAGGGAGCACGTGTGAAGTATATAAGACATGTGATATATTCTTGTTCTTGTAAGCCCATGTTTCCCTTAACAGAGATTTAGGCGCTCTCCCCCTACAGGGAAGAATTTGAACCATACTAATTTAGTTACACTTGTTTTCTTATAGATGTCATTTGAGTGGCCTGTGGTCAGCGTTCCGCCTCATACTGACATCTAGGAAACCAAGGTAGTACTAGGACGGGAAAATTCGGTTAATTTTGCTTAGAGGCCTTTTCATTCAGGCTTAAGGTTCTTTTACGAGCCTGAAAATCTTCAGACTTGGGACCCACGGCTTAAAGTCCCTCCCGGAGGACTTGCTTCTTGGATTTTTTATCCTAAAAAACCCATCACCCTCGGGACCAGAGGCAAGGAGCATAACCACTAGTCCACCGCGACCGATTATATAATTCTAAAATGAAAAAGAAATTATGCACTATTATTCGAGTTGCGTTTGCCACAAATTCATCACACTTATCAAAAGCATATTGCACAGGTTTCCTTCTTTTTTTTTTTAACCGGCAGTTACAAACTTACCACGTGTTTTTTTTTTTTTTTTTTTTTTTTTACTTTCCGGACATTATTAATACTTGTACACGACACACCGGTAAACTCAGATGTTAAATTCACTATATATTTTACTGGAAGTTCTGGATACTTTTCACTAAACTTGTGAAATACATTTAAAATAACTGTTTTTTGACCACTAGTCGAAGGTTTACCAGACTTGTATTTTACAAATTTAGACGATGACACCCGGCAACATAAAAGTTTCAGTTATGTTGTCACATCAGAATCGACTGAAGCATGACTCAAATGCATCATCCATATGTAATAAATTATTTTTAGTTGTAATTATTGATTACATATATTTTATAATATTTTATATGTTTTGAATATTATTATTTTCATTCAGAGAGAAGAGATGCAAATTTATTTCTATTTGAAATCCCCATAAACCCATAGTAGTAAACTTCTGTTTACATTACAACAGAGTCGCGTCAATTAAGAATATATTATGATGGGATTTATTCCATCCCAAATCAGGTAATTATTAAAGTAATATTGAAATTAATTTGCTCAGATAAGTTATTCGCATGCAATAGTTAAAACAAGGAAAGTTTTTTTTTTCTGTTCCCGATTCAATCAGAATGTTTTCTCTTTAGTATTAATTAATGCATGCCTGAGTAAATTAATCTTAATAACATTTTTAAGTAAATCTGTAACTCAAAATTACGTCATGACAAATAAATTGACTTTTAAAAGAAATCCACCCCTTGCTAGTGACTTAGCATTACAATTCCCAAAAAATCTAAATTTTATATGATTTCTCTCCTCTATTATAGAGAAGAACAATATTTGTGAAATTTATTTATAAGCTATCTTAAAATTTGTGAACAAGATAATACAATTAGATCTGTGAAAGAATAATGGGAATTCCATTACACATGTTACTTTTCACTGCTCTATTTATTTTTTTTTAATTCCCAAAGTAAGATCAATATTACTTTACCCTTCATCTGAAAACATTAGTAACGTTTATCTCCACGTAAAATAGCAGCACCGCACTTTTCCCAAGACAGTTAAATTCTCCCCCCTTCAAAATCCATTTTCAATTATGAAACCAGATACTCTTATAGCCATGTGACATTTTTCACATGAGTTTCCACCCTAACAAACTTAAAGAATGAAGAATCGACGTAAATATTGACATTTAAGAAATTCTAGTTCATAAAAAAAAGGCTAACTGAAAAATTACTAACTTAAAAATATTTTTTTACTCAGAACTCTTTCTTGAAATGAACTCAAGGAAGTAAGAAATTTGAAACGAAGAAAAATGTACCTTCGGCATCACAAACATGAATTTAAAAGCTTTCATCAGACAAGGTGGCTGGGAAAGTTTCTCATCCAATTCAAATTAGCTATCAGCGGTCCCGGTGCCAAGAACCGTGCTTCAAGAGAAGCAATACATCAACCACATACCACGGCTTGGTACGGCTCTCACAGTCTTGAAAGAAATTGATTGCGTCACATTTTAAACAGAGGAGTCCTTAAAGAGATCTCCACCAGTCAGTGTCCATCAGTGCTTTGTTAACAGGATATTATTTATATTGCAAGACTATAGGACACACTTGTAGGTTAAGAATTTTTGTCGTGACACCAATGTACATGTCTAGACCAGGGTTATAAAAGTGTGGTACATATTTCAATTCTGGCTCTTAATCCAAACTAATGGAGCTTTAAAACTCCATTATTTTCTTTTACAATTTGGTGAAATTCATATAATATTTCACAAAATATTAAAAATGATTCAAGTTTCGGATGCAACTGAACTGTTAGTTCCATAACAAAAGTAAATTATAAGAAACATTTTATCTTTAAGTAAAAATACCCAGAAGGACAAACTTTCACATTAGACTTACAATGATATTTATATTTTATGTTCTTTAAGCTATTTAAGATTTAATGTGAACCATTAAATTTGTGCAAAACTATTCCCTCGTGCCACTTATTTATTTATGTCGTACAGCAGAGAAAACAAAATCATGAATAACTGTAAGTTATTACTGTATATTGTGTAACTGGACACACATTTAAACAATTTATACTCTTTCATTTTCAATTTTTTATTAAAATACTAAACAAATAGATCTTATATGATACATTCCCAATTTGAAGGTTAAGAAATCTATAAAACGTTCAATTAGTTCACAATATTGTAATGCTTTTTTATTAAATTTTCTGAATTACATAAATGCCAAGAATTATTATTGATTTTTATAGCGTAATTTATTAATTGTACATTTGTGAAGTTGTGTGTAAATTTTCGTTGTAATAAGAACTGCACCTGGAACATTTTGAATTTGTGAAAATATAATTTTCAGAACACAAGAGTGTTACTTACATGGATCCCTAACAGACTTACAATAATAGATGGTATGTTGTTGCCTAAGGTCCAAGGATCATTTTATATAAAAAACTTAATTTTTTAGATAATTATATGCAGAAAACTCAAGCCTAATGTCCCCTCAGTTAAGTTTTATATGTTGCAGTATTTCTACGCTAAAAATCTCATCTTAGAGAGAAGATGATTTGCATCACATTAGTATATATTAAATATCAGTTATTATATTTAATTTTATAAATTATTTTAAGGAATTAGACGAAGATTTATTTGCCTGTTTAAAGCAGAGAGAAATTTGAAATACTGGTCCTAAAAGTTTTACATTCTAAGCACCTCCAAGTTCAATAATCTCTCATATGGAACTTAGAAAAGAAGTACAAGGGTTCTACACTCTAATCACTTCTAAAACATTTGTTAATTATATTACTTTCGTTCAATGTAACGTATTCTTCTGCCCTATCTTTGCAAGTTCCTTGAAACAGCAATCGTTGTAGTCGGATCTTCCAACAGGTACATTCCGAAGATGCGATTTCGTAGTGAGTATGTGTATGTGTGTGTGTGTGTCCAATGATGGATGTTGTGTGCTCTATGCCTTTTGAATGTTCCCAATAGAAAAAAATCTGCAAGGTAAAATCCAGGAAAACTAAATGTGAGGGAATTATTTTAAAACACATCCATTTTCATAATAAGTTACTGTTTTGCTGTAAGCAAGAGTCAGTGTGATTACAATAGCTACTTTAGCACAGGTTTATATGATTTAAAGGATATTCTGAATAATAATGTAGGAAGTATGCAGACCACACTGACAAGTACGCAACTTCACCAGCATATGAATAATCAACGCAAAACTTAGCAATTTTACAAGTAAACAAGCAAGGGCAACCAAAAATATGATGTGGACATAAAACCGATTTCATATCATCAGTAACTTATTAATTTCAGTATAAAACTAACTAAAAATAAATGTAGTTTCACGTTGGAAAAGTATATTTTTACAGTTATGATACAATTTTTATTTCATGTTGTTAATTGGAATACTGATACTAATTAAATCATTTTCATTTTGCTGCTTTTTAATAATTGGACGATGTTATGCATCAACCGGCTAAGGACCACTTAAAAAAATATTTTTATGCCATCTGTTGCACTGGCTCATGAAATAAGTGCACACAGATTTTTAGAGCGCCAAATCTTTAAATACGCTCTTATTATTAAAGAAAATGTAAACGTCATCAGTACTATCAGAGATTCTGTGTTTTGCAACAAACGGGTATGAAACCATATTTTCGTAAATGCTAATCTAAATTTTGCGTCATGCAGCTACGCGCCAAATGTTCCCACTCTTAGATCGTTGATTATTTTTCGTTAACTGTCAAACAAAGAAAATAATTTCCAATATCCAGTCTTGTTAGTTTAGCGCTGCAATAAATAGTGAATATTGACTTAAATTTTAAACTTATTTTTCTCGAAACTTGTATAATGGCGCATAGCAGGTTGATGCATAACGCTGTCTAATTAATATTGCGAATGATTTATTACATAAATCCATATCCGAGAGTTTATGAAAATAGGATTAATATTTTAGCACGTGTTTTGGATATATTACTTTTATTCATATTTTACCTTGAAATAGTCCTAATAGTATTTCCTTGCCGGGCAAGTCAAAAGTAAGGTCTGGACAAAGAGAGACAACCTGGTTCCCCAGGTGAGGTTGGATCACAAGGTTGATACTCATGCAACTATAGAAAAATGTAATTTTTCAGAGCCGGAGTGAATGGAAGTAATTAAATAGCGAGACCGTGATTAATCTCAAATGACCATAGCGCAAAAAAAAGGAAAATAATAATAAGAAAGTTAGTTGCAACATTACATATGATCCAGCTCTTTAAAGGGTTTATTTTTTTTTTTTTGTAATTTTGTCGAATATAGGCTATACCACAGGCCTAAGCCTTAACTGTTAACATTTATTTACTAAACATAAAGAAATTCTATATAATATGAAATAAAATAATGCGAGTTCTAAAGTAAATAACTTTTAAATAAAATATATAAAGAGAAAATATTTCATTGTATATTAAATCTTCGGGCTGTAATTAAATTTAAACAAAAATAAAGAGCTTACTTTCTTCAATCGATAATTTTTTCATAAATTTAGTAAATAGATTCAAAAACAACTGCGACACTCTTCTGCGTAATTTGTGTTCCTTGTAAGATAGGAGGTCATGGTATTGTGTAAGATGAAATATCGACTTGGGGAAGAGCCATGTCATTGTTGTTCTAGTGGATCTGCCAATTTTCCTGCAGCTCATAAAAATCACATGAGATTACTTGACCGGTACATTAGAAGAGAACCAGAATCACCACAAAAGAGGGCTATCTTTTATGTCCACAGTGAGTTAGTGCTTTGGCAGGCATCCGAGGAAGAATTAGTTCGTCCAGCGAACGGACGGCGACAACCCTATACAGTAATCCTCAGCTCTATTGTTCCCCTAAGTCTTCCCAATCACCGACCATCTTGATATTCATGAGTTTCCATTCATCCGGTAACATACTATACAGTACTTTAATGTCTGGGACTATGGTCCAAGTCCACAGAGGATGGACATTTCTCGCAGATTGACGTGAGGGATTGCAAGGACTTCCATTCACCAGTTTCCTGAGGAGGATCAAACGTGATGAGAGTAGGTTTCACCCCTTTCCTCGATAACATAGGTCCGGATATAGCCGATGTCCATTGTTATAGTTCTCTGACAATAGAGAAGGCGAAGCCACTCCTGTTCTTAAGTCTTCTTTACCCAAGAAAGAACATTGAATATATAGACGAATTTTGTCGATACTCTATTACAAGACATTTTCACATACGAAGACTGACAAAAGGCAAAGCTACAGCTAATTAGGGATTGGATAGTCTTAAGAGAATCATATTATATAGTTCGAATATTATAAAATATTGAAAGAACTTGTTAGTTAACCGAGAACAAATGTTGATTCTGCACACACACACACACACACACACACACACACACACACACACACACATACTTATATTTATTATTATTATGTTATTATTATCATAAAACATATGCTACATTTAATAAAGGAAATTAATCTTAAACTCTACGGACCTAATTCCGCAAAAGAAAAATTCTTGTTTTGGGTCTCTATCAGACTTAAAAATTAATTTACTTGTATTTATTCCTTAATCAATTGATTATAATAGCTTAATTCAAAATGTTAGTCTTTAAAACTTTTTGTAATAAAAACAGTATATTGGTTAGAATTCATTCTAAGAAAAATTCTAAAATATATATGTTAAATTATTATAGAGGCAATAATATGCAACCGAGAATAATATAACTCATGTAGACAAAAGCCCTAAAATTACTATGTTCTGAATAATTCAAAGTTTAATAGATTATCAATTGCATGTAACTTGGAAGAGAAGTAGGCCTACTTCGTATCTATTGTCAAGTATTCATTATAGAATGTGCTCAATACTCCTTCAGTTCATAGCAACATACGACTGTGAAAATCATAAACTAAGTAGGCCTACCCGCTGATTATGACGAGGTCTGCTAACAGACTTTCAAAACTAACAGTGCATGCAGCACTATATCATTCATTATAAAATTATGTATTACATTTCTCTATTTGTAAATGCAAATTCGTAGAAATGATAAGCATTAATCATATTATTTATAATGCTTATAGGTTTAATATGATATAAATATAATTTATATTGTTTCATTTTACTTATTGTGATGTGTGATATCTCCTCCTTAAATAGTTCACAGGAAGCATTTTTCAGGACAGCCTGTAGTCTATAGCATTAGACAAAATTAGTTAGTTCGTCATTTTTGGGGGTTTAGTCCTCCGATTAACTTTCCTTTCTACTACTTAAGTATATAAACTATAATTCAGAGCTAATAACATATTCAGGCCTACTATCGTTTTCTGAATCAGTTTATAATAGGATAAGCATGATATAGAGTGTAATATATAGGCCTAGTACTTTACTATAGGCCTAATAATAATAATAATAATAATAATAATAATAATAATAATAATAATAATAATACTTACTTACACTGGCAGAATTAAGACCATAAGGCATTCTCTTCTACTCAACCAATGAAAAATATTAAATACAGAAAAAATTGCAAGGGATCAAAACATATAGCCTAATTATAAGTAAATATTTTTACAAATTAAACTAAAATTAAAAATTATCAAGTCAATTCTATTAGAGAAGCAAACAATCTGAAACCATAAATTAGTCCGTGGAAAAACCAATTACATGAAAATCAATATGTGCTATAGTCAAAATTGAATTGGGAAAGTGTTTAGTACTTTAATTCACTTCAGCGTTAAATGTCATATAGTCTCTTATAGAAACCAAAAAAAATAATGATCTGTGTACTTTTTCTTGGTCCAGATTCTCAAAACGAAGTAAAATATAATGAAATAAAGAGTGTGAAAAGCATACCACGTTCTAGGACTAGTTTTAATATCAATAAAATAGGACTTGTTCAGGAATGTAGCCTACATCGGAACATTATTAATGACATAATGTTGAGTGATTCCGGGTTATGTGGCCGTGGTCCATAGTTGGTGTTGATACCAGACGTTTCGCCCTCAACTGCGGAGGGCATCTTCAGTGGCGAGTGCTTCTAGGCGTGTTTCCTGGTCGGAAGATCTACTTAGAGTGAGCGCTGCGGACGTTGTGGACGTTGTATTAGTGGTGGGTGCAGGGTGAGTGGGCGTGGCTCTTGCTGATTGGCTAATGGTCGTCTCCTTGTTGTCCCTAGTGTTAATGCATTTATTTTCTAGTGTATGATACCAGGCCTTAGCCAGTTTGATATCATACACTAGAAAATAAATGCATTAACACTAGGGACAACAAGGAGACGACCATTAGCCAATCAGCAAGAGCCACGCCCACTCACCCTGCACCCACCACTAATACAACGTCCACAACGTCCGCAGCGCTCACTCTAAGTAGATCTTCCGACCAGGAAACACGCCTAGAAGCACTCGCCACTGAAGATGCCCTCCGCAGTTGAGGGCGAAACGTCTGGTATCAACACCAACTATGGACCACGGCCACATAACCCGGAATCACTCAACATTATGATTACCGGCCGTGAAAGCCTGCATTCAACTATTATTAACGACACTTACTCGTCCCAGGGATATTACTCCTAAAATAAACCACAAGAGAAATTCTGAATCAAGGGTTACAGAAAAGTAAATTAAAAAAAGTAGACTACGGTGAAGGGATTCTATTATAATAACTGTTGAATATAATAAAATAATCAAACAATATGATGTAAATCTGCAATATCCATTTAAGAAATAGGCCTACATCAAAAGTGGGCGTGTACGAGTATTTAGTTTAAATCTTCAATAATTCAACATGGTATCAACCTCACTACAATGGTTGTCCAGCAGGTCACTTTGTTTCCCCGCAACTGTTATAAATAATTAAATACAAAGATGCCGACTACCGCCCTATAATAATTCGGCATGTTAATCATTGCCAAGCATTCTCGCGCGGCACCCGCTTATATATATATATATATATATAGGCCTATATATATATATATAAACTTTTTTTTGTCTAATGCCACCAGGTTGTCTTTTATGACATTTCTGGTTTTCTCCCCTGGATTTGCGCATTTGTAATCAATTTCTTAGGTTGGGGCACTTGGAAGGCGGAGTGACGCTACCCCGCTGATATGATGGGTGATAAATGATAATGATGCGCCAGGAGAGTTCTGAACCTAAACTTAATCTAAATTCCAGACCATGGGCAACCACAGAAATAATTCCGTTTAAGGAAAAATGTCTATGGTTTGACCGGTAATCGAACCCGGGACCTCATAAACTGTAGTCAGAAACGCTGACCACTAGCCCATGAGGCTGGTCAAATAAATGCACAACCATCATAGTAAGGCGGTAATAATGTAGGTAACTTAGATGTGTAAATAATTATATAGCCTACGTATTGAATTCTGTCAAATATTGCAGTATAATAATAATAATAATAATAATAATAATAATAATAATAATAATAATAATAATAATAATAATAATAACCAAAGCCAATAAAAGTAGATGCCAAAAAATGGAAACAGCATTTCGGCTTACTCACAACACTTATAATAAAAAATGCATATCTTTACATACAAAATTACGACACTATAACACTGCAATTAAACCAGAGTGCCTCTGTGGAGCAGAAACATTAATTTTGAACAGAAAAAAGATATCGAAAATATAGTGAAAAAAGAATGCAAAATTATAAGAAAAGTGTTAGGTCCACAAGTCATAGATGAAGCATTTAGACTCAGAAGTAAAAAGGAAATAAAAATATATACAGACATTTATAGTGATATTAGAAAACGAAAGTTAAAATTGTATGGCCATATTAAACGAATGAACTCAAATAGGCTTACAAAACAGATAATGGAATTGTACGAAAACAGAAGTAAAGCTCCAGTGGATAATATGAAGTGGATTGATGAAGTCAAAAAGGAATTAAATTTGGCAGGAATTACTAAAGAAGATATCCCAAACGAGATATATTTAGAATTAAGGTGAATAAGTGGCAAGTTGACCAAGAGGACAAACCGAAGAAAAAACTGGAACTTGGACAGATGAGAGAAAACAAGCTCATAGCAAAAGAATGAAAGAAATTTGGGCTCAAAAGAAACGCCTCTAAGTACTTTGCGTAGTCCTACATGGGCTCATCCGCAATAAAAAAAATAATAATTAGGTATTATTTATTTTTTCTTACCTTTCGGCGACAGCATCGGTATTGATATCCATACATTCTGAAATAAAAACAAATTTCGATCAATTTTAAAGTTTTTTTTTTAAGATGAAAATCAGTACAAATGTAATAGGAGCTACTGTATCTACTATGTTTATCTTAAAATGTTCATTGTCAATTAATCATTTTCATTTGTATTCTATGTAAATTACTGAATTTTTAAATAAATATTTTAACTTGATAGCCGTCCATCTCAATGGATATCGGTATGTTATTTAACTTACGCGTATTTTTATCTATTCATTTTCTATCTTTAAAGATATAATATGATTTACATCATCTTTTATTATAGCCTAATTTTTTACTAATTATCTATTTCTTCTTAATTATTATCATTATTTTTCTTCCTCTTCTTCTTCATCCTTTCATGTGATAGACTTTGGGGTCTGTTAAGGTCTCAATGCAATGTTTGAAGTGTCTGCCCAATGATCTCTTGCCTGGTGGCTGGTAATTAAGATTTGACGTGGTATTCTTGTTCTGCCCATTCTTCTTACGTGAGATTTCCGGTTGTTTCTGTATTTTTGCACATATCCCATGATTGATTCTGTTTGTAATTCTTTGAGAATCTCAGAATTCCTTTCTTGAGTAACCTGCAGTATGTCTCATAAATTTAATTTCTGCCGCAGTTAGTCTTTGTTCATCTACACTGCGAATTGTCCAGGCCTCACTGCCTTAACATAGGCCTAATATGTTTTATAAATTCTAGTTCGTGTGTGTTGCTGTACTGTGTTTGACTTGAAAATATTATTTATACTTCCTGTTACTCTGTTAAATTTTATAATTTTTTGACTAAAATCTTTTTCCTCTTCGTATGCAACTTGGTATCCGAGGTAGTTAAATGTGTTAGTTTGTTCTAATATTTTATTATTAATAATAATTTTACTGCGAACTGAGTATTTTACTAAGAGAGCCATGACTTTAGATTTTTCTGTTGAGATTTCCATGTTGTAGTTTATTGCCATTTGGTGAAAAGAGTGGACTGAACGTTGTAGGTCATCATCTGAATTCGCCATAAACACAATGTCATCTGCAAATAATAGGGTGTCTACATTATATAATCTATTAAGTGGTATACTGCCATGTGGTTGTAGTCTCTATTCTTTAATAATTGATTACATGTATGTTATGAAGAGCATTGGTGAAAGACCACATCCTTGCCTAACTCCTTGAGTAATTGGTCTGCATTCAGAAATTTTATATTCAATCTTAACTTGGATGCAATTATCACAAGTAATGCCACGACTGATTTCCAAATTATCGATAAATTTACGACTCACGAAGTGAGGAGTGAATTTAATTAGAGAATTTGGAAATCAATAGTGGCATTTGTTAGGACTTTTTAACGAATATAATTGAACTGTTTACTCACAAATCATTATTTAAATATAGTTATTTTAAAATATTTATTAATTTAATGTAAACGGCGATGTTTGAAAACAAATGAGAAACGATTTGTATGCTTCATTTGCTTCTTTTGTTCGTCACTGCAACCAGATCATATTATTTATTGCCAAAGGAACGCAATATTGTAAGAATGCACTCTAGTGGAAAAAAAATGAAACACATCAAACTGTATATTAATTCATTTCTGATGCCCTATGATGTAAATGTGACAATTATATTTTTCTGGGAAAAATACATTTAAGAAAATGCAAACAGTGGTTTCTTTTTTTGGTGGTATAATCAATTGCTACAAATGTTTTTATATTAACTCCCGCATGCGGTATGTGTTGACATTCATGCACTATATATATATATATATATATATATATATATATATATACACAATCTGGTAGTCGTATTTCTTAGTGAGTCAGTCACTGCAAAATAATGCTACGACCTATTCAGAATGTTAAAAAGGAGGTGTTTTCTTTATTATGATAAACTTCAGTTGGTAAATTTTAGGCGAAACACGACTGTGATTGGTTGTAAATAAAAAATCATTGTAACGTGATTGGTCATCGACTCCCATTTCGGGCATGAGTTAAATAGTCCTTATAAATATATATATAGCTTTTATCAGTTGGTCTGTGATTCCATCATTTTTAAACAGATTGTTAGGCTGATTCATTCGAATTTCCTGGTAGGACGGCTATCAATCTGATTTCTCTCTCATAATAAGAAAATATATTTATATCATGTGCTATATTGTATTCACCTTTATATTGCAGTAAATAACAATACACTATCTTAAAGCCACGATCTGTTTTGTTATTTAGTTATTGCATGCAAGTTAACCATCTACGCACTTCAAGAATTCCATGCATTAACATCGAAGAAATCACTTTGAAATTAATTAATTAATCTGCTATGTAGAGATGTGTGAATGAATAGAAATAATTAATTATTGGAATGCGCTTCCA
Source organism: Diploptera punctata (assembly GCA_030220185.1). Taxonomy (NCBI): domain Eukaryota; kingdom Metazoa; phylum Arthropoda; class Insecta; order Blattodea; family Blaberidae; genus Diploptera; species Diploptera punctata. The sequence goes on along the minus strand of JASPKZ010003044.1, from coordinate 3,491,659 downwards.
ACGATAATTGTCGCTTTAGAAGCAACGAGAAAATATTAATATATTTAAAATGGTAATGACTCAGATGTTTCTAGATGTCTGAGTTAGTGACGCCAGTTCAAAAACCCGTACGGTAAAGTGTTAAAAACAGGTCAAAAAGAAAGAAAAGAAATTTCTCATTGACAGAGATGAATGTTGGTTTATTGAAAGTAATTAACCGGTTATCAGATAGTGATCAATTGGTAAATGCACTAATTGCATATATCTTTATGTCAAAGTCTATTCAACAATTTATTGAAATATTCGTTTTTATACGGAGCACTTCATTGGACTCGTAGTAGCAGAATAATACATTGCTACAACCTAAAACTGAATCTAGGGCCTACTGTAAAATATTAATATATTCGTCCTGTTAAAAATAATAGCCTATTTATTTTTTGTATAAAAGTATGTTTCACAACTCTATTTTTTATTCAATGTCATAAGTTGCCTTGACATTTCTGGTGTTGTAACCCACTTCTGAGGTTGGGGCGTCTGGAAGGCGGGGTTACTCTGCCCCTATGATATGATAGGTGTTAATGATGTGGTGCGCCAGAGAGCCTTTAATCCTAAATTTAATCTAAGGCGAAAATGAATTATGATGATTATGAGGCCATATGATGTTCGGGGACCGTTTGAGTCTTACGATTTCCTATCATTTGTCTTGCAGATGAGGAAAAACACAGAAAAAAACCTCACCCAAGAAGTGTTCCCGACCGAGACTTGAAGTTGGACCCGCTGCGTAACAAGACAGCACGGTGGACTTAACTCAGATTTAACGCAAACGAAACGTGTAAAGCTGTAAACAGTTTCTCTATCAGGCCAGAGCTGTTAAATGAACTCCGAACTTCAGATCCGTACAAACTGAACCACGAGTATCAAACCGAACCTCTATATCCCAACAACCAGTGACCGAGGTCGGATACTTGGAATATGTAATATTTACGATTAAAATAATTTTATGTTTTAAAATGTAATTTAATTAACCTAAAAACACGTGTTCAAATATATACAAATATAAGAGTTGATATCAACATTTTTCCACACTTCTCGAATTAGTGACTGCGTGAATAAAGCTCTATCTAAAAGTAATTTTTAAATTGGCTAAAAAAGCAATTGGGGCGAGAGAACAGAAAACCCTATCCATTATTTTGTTCTGGTTACGTTAAAGCTTCGATGATTTATCCCTGCCATTCATAACGTTGGCCAATAAGTCTACACGACAAATGGATATAACAGTACCCAACCCATAACAACAATAATTCTTCCCGCGAAATGAACTTCATTTTTAAAACACTAGGTCCTTTTGTGCTCTGCATTTGTTGGGAATGAGTTGCACGCTACACCATATACATACATATTGACTTATTGCTCCTGATTTATTGCTTCGCCGCTCTTGCTGTTATGGCCCATGGCTTCATATGGCAATAATGAAATTGAAATATTTGGGAGTTATTAGCGATCGCTTAATATATAGTAATGTTTGTGTTTTTTTTATTTTTGTTATTAATGACCAAATGTTTTGTTTGATTGCCCGTCTGTTTTTTTCTGGATTTGCGAAGGCTATTGTTGGAGGAAATTTTGTAATGTACATATTTTCGCTCACCATTCAATATGAAAATGATATCGTCCTCTGCTAGTTTGCAGAGCAAATTGGTGTCATATGTGTACAGCCTATACCTGTATAAAAAAAACTCTTTACCCTGTTAACCAATAAATTACAAATCGTAACATAGTAGGGCTATTATGTGTGTACTGTAACGTGTGGGAATAGAACACTGTTTATATGTATTTTTGTCCACTATTCGCTATAAAAAGTCATGCTATCCTCCACTACATGCGATAAAAAAAACTCAATAACCGTCATAGATCAAATGTAGAAGATATAACAAATACCAAATCATAAATTTGCATGTTATTAAATTTGAATATTAAATTACACTTATAGGAACAACAAACCTACGAGACCTTAAAAAGAAAACGCATATACGTACAATAATTGCAGGCTCTATAATCAAGTATATAATAGAAAGTTAAAAAAAAGTCACGATAAGAAATAAGAAATATTGAACAATTTTAAGTTATTGCTAAAAGAATATTTTTAATTTTCCTTTCCATATTTGCTACTTTCAACATTTCATTATCGACTCAATATGTAGGCCTATTTAATTACATTATCCTTGCATATTACTGGTTTTGTTACAATCATTAAATAAGGACTTATAAATAACATTTTAGGTAACTTTTTTTCTAAAAAGTGTTTAAATAGTACATGGTATCATTCAGTGGTTTAAGGCATCAAATCTTGGTTCAGAGCAACGGGACTTGCGCTAGTTAGAGTCGCCATGAGGAAGCTACGCTAAGAAGCGGTTCCAGGTTGAGAAAAACGATTTAGGGGACTCGACTTTCTAACTGTGTCACCCCTATACTAGCTTTATTATCGTGCACCTCTGTGATTAACACATATGGATGTGAGTCCAGCAGCCGGCTGTAGGCCAAGGGCCTTCTAAGTCTGTCGCGTCATGGAGTTAGAAAGGATATTATTATCCAAGTATATGTTGGATTAGTTTTGAGTCTAGTTTAAGCAAGATATTGATAATGAGAATTACCGATCATTAGCAATATCATTTAAATAAATTACAATAATATCTTTAATAAAATTGTAATTAAAGCTTTCACTCACAATTCATTATTTGAATAGCCTATAGTTATTTTAAAATATGTATATATTTATTATAAACGGCGATGTTTCTAAACAAATGAGACATTGTTATGCTTCATTTGTTCATCACTGTAACCAGATCGTATTATTTATTGCCAAAGGATCGCAATATTTTAAGAATGCACCCTAGTGGAAAAAAATGAAACACATCAAACTGTTTATAACCAACATTATAGGCTAGGTTATTAATTAATTTCTGATGTCCTATGACGTAAATTATTATTTTTTTCTAGAACGTAAATTCCTGGGAAATAATACGTTTAAGAACGTGCAAACTGTGGTTTCTTTGTATTGTGGTATAATCAATTGCTACATTATTTTCTGTTATATCTCGCAAGCAGTATCTGTTTACATTCCTGCACTATAGGCTATATATACAATATGAGAGCTACATGCATTCCATGATTCTTACATCTTAATATATAAGTTACTATATTCGACGTATTTCTTAGAGAGTCAGTGATTGCAAAATAATGCTATGGCCCGTTCAGAATACAAAAAAAGGAAGAGCTTTCTTTAATATGATTAACTTAATTGATAAATTCGAGGTGAAACACGACGGTAATTCGTTATAAATCAAAATTCATTGAAACGTGATTGGTCCTTGACTCCCATTTGGCGCATGAGTTAAATATATTTTTAAATGATTTAACATATATAATTTGGAAAGTGAACAACAATTTTTTGTTAAAAAAAACAATAATAATAATAATAATAATAATAATAATAATAATAATGATAATAATAATGTAATAATAATAATAATAATAATAATAATAAAGTTATCTAAGATAGTAGAGTTAAGGTCATGAGGCCTTCTCTTCCACTGAAGAAGTAACAATTAAAATAATCAAATACATGCTAGTAACTAACTAACTAATTAACTCACTGGCACTATCGAACTCGTACATTCATGGTCTCACGGACATCCACTTCATTCTTGGTCTACCAACTGGGCGCTTTCCCTCTGGTTTTCCTACAAGAAGCTTCCATGCACGTCTTTTATTTCCCATTCGTGCCACATGTCCTGCCCATCGCAATCTACGAGACTTCACTGTTCTTATAGTATCTGGCTTCCTATAAAAACCATGTAGTTCACTGTTATGTAGTCTGCTCCATTCACCTGTCTGTTCATCTCGGTTTGGTCCAAAAACTTTCCTAAGAACTTTATTCTCAAATACTCGTAATCTCCTTTTATCCCGTAAAGTAAGAGTGCATGTTTCCTATCCATATAACATAACAGGTAGAATAATAGTTTTATATATTTTTTCAGTTTAACGTTTTGTGAAAGTAGATGGGACGTCAAGGGTTGTTTGTAAATTAAATTAATTTCTTACAAATTAATATTAACGTGCAATGGCAATAATAATACTGTTTACAATAATAATGATAATGATAATAATAATAATAATAATAACAATAACAATAATAATAATAATAATAATAGTGATCTAATATAGGCCTATAAAAATGTTTGTTTGTTTGTTCGTACTTCATGCGCGGTCCTATCATTGATCCGATTGTGATGGGGCATTTTGCAAAATGTTCAGGAGATTCCCGGGATGAACATAGGCTATAAGAGAGTTTAATACTCAAACCCTACACCCTTAAAAATAGCCCTTTGTAGTAGAAAATTGAAAAAAGTAGCTCTTTGGACGCTTAAATACCTTACGCTGCCTAAACCATAACAAACACACAAAATTAATATACACAGAATTGAATATCTCAAAAGCTCTAAAAAAAGTTCGCGACAGCATATGTTTATCTCTTACGGATAACTCGCAATAACCATTTTTTGTCTATTATTGATGCCAAGATGATCGAGACAAGTAGGCTACGTAGATTCCTGTGCAAGCATAGCAGCGCATGGCGGGTATTCTTTTACGGATAACTCACAATAACAAATGTTGTCTTTGAACTCATTTATGCCAACAAGATCGAGATAAGTAGATTCCCGGGTAACACCGGGTAATCAGCACGGGGAATCTTAATATAATTACGATAGCCTATATAGGCCTATTTAGGCTATAATTATTTTTCATTTTACTTATTCAACTAATCATAAGAAATAGCATTAATTTTCGTCCTTCAGCTCATTTATGCCAAGAAGATCGGGATTAGTAGATTCCCGGGCAACGCCGGGTAAACAGTATGGGGTATCTAAAAATAATTATGATATAAATTTTTCCTTTGACTTAATTAAACATAAAACACATTAATTTTCGTATTTCAGCTCATTTATGTCAAGAAGATCGGGATAAGTAGATTCCCGGACAACGTCGGGTTATCAGCATGGGGTATCTAAAAATATAAATTTATAATTATTTTTCCTTTTACTTATTCAACTAAACATAAAAGCACATTAATTTTAATTTATTTAGGCGCAGCAGCGCACGCCGGGTATTAGCTATAATAATATATAATGTAAAATAAATTTAAACTTACACGTGAAGAAAATGGCTAAAATAAACAGAGTTGAATAAGGAATACTGTAAGTAGGATAATCTAGACATTATTAACATAACTCTGATTAAATCTATAGTAACATATGGATCTGAAATGGTCCTAAGCAAAAATGATGAAAAAGTCTTAGTGCTTTCGAAATGAAAATACTGATAGTCATATTTGGCCTAATAAACATTGATGGAGAATGGCGTATTAGATGTAAGAAGATAGGCTATATATAAAGATGTGGACATTGTCACATATAGGCCTATCAAAATACAGGGATGTGATAATACATATAAGTTTAGTGGTTACTTGACTTTATATAAAATACTTATTCAACTGTGGAAGGGAAAAGATCCAAAGGAAGACCTAAACTTAGGTGGGAAGATGGTATAACTAAAAGATGTGAAAATGTAAAGACTCCAGTGAAAGAAATTGGCGAAGGCTGTGTCTTGATAAAGAAGCTTGGCTGGAACTTCAGAGAAAGACTGTGGCCCAAAGAGGGCTGTTGTGCCAACTATTATGATGATAATGATGATGATGATGGCTGAAAATTATGAACTTTTCTCTCGAAGAACGCTACTATCCGGCAGCTCTTGCATTAAAGAGGGATCAAATTCCAAAATCATGAAAACATCACTGTGCAAGAATAATGCACGTCTTGTACGTTTAACAACTTATTATTGACAATACTTTAGCATATTATCCCTATAAGGCAGAAATAATGATGGTATTGATTGATTAAACTGCCGGAGATTCGAATTTTCCAACACCCGGGCACTAATACCAAGAAGTGGAGGGGATATTGATAATAATAGTGACCGTGTATGTACGTTCGATTAATATAGATAGATAGATGGATAATGGAATGTATTGCCTTTTTTCAGAATAAAGACAATACATATGCATTTACATTGCGCACGGACCTGCTTGGCCGTACGTGCATTATTTTTCCATGAATAAAAATAAAACTAATCATAATATAAACAAATATCTACAAATACACCTGTATCAAAAAACAATAACAGGCTACATATAAGTAAAATCTATGTCTACACTACATCACAATAATACATATCTACACTCATCCATATTCCGTACATTAATGTTAAAAAAAATGCTAGAAAACAAATTAGAAAAAAAAACACATATACACCCACACACCCCCACACATATACACACCGCACGCTCATACCCCCTGCCCCCCTCCCTGCAGACATCAAATACACTATCAGACTATTCAACTTATCAGACCTTCTTATTATATAATATAATTAAAGATCGAAAACAAAGACCATATTGAGGTTCTTCTTATTGATAATACATATATCCTTAATCTACGATTTTGTTATATCTCAATTTCCTTACTGTACCCAAAAATTTGAATCGTCGGAGTAAACGCATAAGAAAACACTGTTCATGTTTTTTCTACCAGTTCTTCATCCAGCACTTACTTATAATTCTCTGAAGTGTCCTTGAACCGACAATTATAGAAATACCCTCTTTTCTGCTAGGATCCATTTTCAATAAGCACGGTTCGAGGCAAGATGAGTAAGAAGGAAATATTGTCAACAATTTTAATCAAAATAGAATGTTTAAGATATTAATATTGGTACCTGATACATCAGTCTTCCTTAATGACTACCATTTGTTTAAAAAACTTGGTAAATTAGTTGAAATCATATTGGCCTTTCAGAACATGATCCATCTTCGGCATGTCATTTGGTACTGATGTTGGCGTATAAATTGTAGCCCACCTGAACCCATTATAAAAATTTATACACCAGCATCAGTACCAAAGTTATGCTGAAGATGGATATGATTTTAACTAATTAAGTTAATAAAGTTGTTTAAACAAACATCCATTTTAATTGAGGAAGACTGACATATCAGATACCAATATTAATATCATAAACATTTCGCTACATAACCTTAATTGTGACTAGGCCTATAATAAATTTTATGAATATTGAAGAATTTAATTATGTAAGGCTTAAGAATATTGATACAGGAACTTAAGTAGATTCTCACTGCTTCAATGCTATTAATGTAATCATCATCATCATCATCAATGCAAGTATTAGGCCATGTGGCCTGTTACGGTCTCAAACAGGAATTTTCCATCCAGCGCTTTTTTGGACGTCCCAGCGATCTTTTGTCTTGTGGGCAGTAACGAAGCGTGGCTTTTGGAATTTTATGAGACAGCATTCGTTGATTATATGATTTCCAGTTGTTCTGGTAGTTTTATTATGTTGAAGAATGGGTTCTACGTCCAACTCTTCCATAATTTCCTCATTTCTTTTATGGTCCCACATTGTATAGCCTGCTGAACGGCGCATAAATCGCATCTCATTTGCTGTTATTCGGCTCTCATCTCTTCTTCGTATTGTCCATGCTTCACTACCATATCTTAGTACTGGTCTTGCGAGAACCTTATAAAGCCGTAATCTTGTGTCCTTTTGTACTAAAGATGGTTCCGTTACACTGTTAATTATCTCCGTTGTTTTTTGTGAAATAGCCTATGTGATTTTCTTTGATATAGGGCCTATCAGCTTCATCCTTAAATGTTAAATTATTATAACCGAAATACTTAAATTTATTTACTCGGTGTAAAATTTCATCGTCCAACACAATTTTGCTAGGTATAGGGTATTTCCCACAAAAGGCCATCACTTTAGTTTTCTTTGTATTGATTTCCATATTGTGCTATTAATGTCTTCTTCTTCTTCCTTCCAAGTATTAGGCCAAGGCCTATTACGATCCTATAGAAAATTTTCCCTCCAGCGTTTCATAGGACGGCTCAGTGATCTTCGTCCTCTTGGTAAGCTATTAATGTAAGGCGCCTATTAGAAGACATATAAATGTTTGGTCGTATGAAGTGGCCATTTTATAGGCGATAACACGGAAATAATAAAAAAGGAGATATTTTGTATCGTTTATGAATTGTTTCCATGATTCCATGACGTAATCAGAAACGCGTATGGTTGAAATTTCGTTCAGATTGCTGGATACCGCCTGATGTTTAGACCACCAAGCACAACTGAAAGATCTGGAAGTTGCGTTTTGTGGTTAGCAGGTGTTAATGTTTGTGTATGTACTGTAGACGTAAGTTTGTTTGTATAGCCTACCTTCATATATGAGTAGAGGTGTGTATCCATGTATGTATTCGTTTATACGGTAATATATTCGTATGTTTTATTTTATTCTATTCATGGAATAAAATGATCACGTATGGCCAAACAGGCCCGTGCGCAATGTAAATGAAAATGTATTTATTTTATTTCGAAAGAAAAGTCAATGAATGAAAATGTATTTCTTTCTTTCGAAAGAAAAGTCAATAAAATCCATATTATAGAAATCATGCCATTTACATAATCCATTAGCATTTGTAGGTTTACACATTTATCATTTTATTCCAGAAGACATTTCATTACAATCTATATATAAGCCTATATATATATATATATATATATATATATATATATATATAACTGATACATTATGGCTACATTTTTATTTCAAATTTAGAAAATAATAGCGTTCGTGGCTTAAATATGCAGCAATATTTAAATGAGAAATAAGAAATAGGTAAATTAATTTGTAAAATAGGTCCTATTTATCATCATCATAGTACATTCACGAATTTAGGCCATTTGTTGACCTGTTTCGGCCTCAAGAGAAACACCATCCAAAAGTCTTTTGAGTGGACGTCCTGGTCTTCTTCTTCCTGCAGGTTGATATCTTAACATTTGTTTGGGTATTCTGTGATCTTCCATTCAATGAACATGTTGCATCCATCTTGACTTATAATCAGAAATTTTGTTTTCTAAAGGTTCCATGTGTAATTCTTCTAAGATGTCTTCATTTTATTAATTAAATAAAAATAAAACTACTTTTATTTTTATTTAATTAATAAATATGGATTTTCATCAAGTAAACACCAACTCAATTGATTATTGTCTTCATTTTTTTTGTGATCTAGTAGTGTGTATCCTGCAGTCCTCCGAAGGTATCTCATTTCAGCAGATCTAAGTCTCTGTATATCCTTCTGTTTCAACGTTCATACTTCGTTACCATACGAAAGAGTTGGAAGAGCCAGTGTATTATATACTTTTAATCTTGAATGCTTTTGGACTAACTGTGGCTTGAAGATAGAATTTATTAACCCTAAAATTCTTAAAAAATTAGATATTTTTGCATTTACATCCTTTTCTTCTTCATATGAGATATTGCATCCTTACTTACTTACTCACTGGCACTATCGAACCCGTAGGTTCATGGCCGCGCGGACATAATCTCACCATACATCCCTATCCTGAGCTAATGCTTTCCAATCATTCCCTGTGTAATCTACTTCCCTCAAATCATAGTTAATGTTATTCTCCCAACTCATTCTTGGTCTACCAACTGGGCGTTTTCCCTCTGGCTTTCCTACAAGAAGCTTCCATGCACGTCTTTCATTCCCCATACGTGCAACATGTCCTGCCCATCGCAGTCTACGAGACTTAACTGTTCTTATTATATCCGGCTTCCCATAAAGACCATGTAGTTCATTATTATGGAGTCTTCTCCATTCACCTGTCTGTTCATCTCTCTTTGGTCCAAAAAATTGCATCCTAGATATGTAAAATTATTCACCTGCTCCAAAATGTTATTGTCCAGTACAGTTTTACTTCTGACAGGATCTACACCTTGAAATGCCATAATTTTTGTTTTTTCTGTAGATATCTTCAAACCATAGGCTATTCTTCTGTAATTTTGTTAAGTTCATACAGACCTTTCTGTAGATTATCTTCTGAATTTGCTATTATTATTTGGTCATCTGCAAACAATAGGGTGTTTAATTTTCTATTTTCTGATATTCTTATTCCAAATTTATATGTCTTGTTCCAGCAACATATTATTCATCCTATTTATACTATTTTTTAACTTAAAATTCTAAACAGAATAGCTAAATTATGAATAAATCATATTCTCAGTGAATGTTTCAAGAATTTAATATCCGATTTTCACATACAGCCTGCAGACCATATTATAGGCCTACAATGCTTTAGTAATTTTAGTAGTCTTATCATTAAAGTTTTACTGTTCAGTACTAATTCATTCATTCTTCTTCTTCGTCTTTTGACTTCATAGATTAGGTAGCAAACTGAATATATCATACCAGCCTCAAAATCTTATTTTCATCTTACTGGTCTGCTTATTGACCTCCTTCCTCTCCCATCTATCTGCATCCATTCTTTCCAGCTGCTCTCTCCGTCTCTTTCTATAACGTGCTATATCTTAAATTGTACTTCTGATTTTAAATGTATTCCTAATGATCCACACTCACACTCACTCACTGGCACTATTCAACCCGTAGGTTCGTGGCCGCACGGACATAAGCTCTCCATACATCCCTATCCTGAGCCAATGCCTTCCAATCATTCCCTGTATAATCTACTTCCCTCAAATCATAGTCAATGTTGTCCTCCCACCTCATTCTTTGTCTACCAACTGGGTATCTTCTCTCTGGCTATCCTGCAAGAAGCCTCCATGCACGTCTTTCATTCCCCATACGCGCAACATGTCCTGCCCATCGCAGTCTACGAGACTTAACTGTTCTTATTATATCTGGCTTCCTATAAAGACCATGTAGTTCATTGTTATGTAAGTCTTCTTCATTCACCTGTCTGTTCATCTCTCTTTGGTACAAAAATGTTCCTAAGAACTTTATTCTCAAAAACTCGTAATCTCATTTCCTCCCTTAAAGTAAGAGTCATGTTTCGCACCCATATAAAATAACTGGTAGAATAATAGTTTTATATATTTTCAGTTTAACGTTTTTTGAAAGGAGTTGGGACATCAAAAGTCTCTGCAATGCATAATAGCACGCATTTCCAGAATTTAATTCCTATTGATCCAGTTTTCTTTATTCAATCTTGTGTATCTAGTCAAAGTCACAGAACTCTCATTTCTTCAACTTTATATATATTTTGTTCCCATGTCGAAGTTTCACATCTAAATACAATTTTTGGCTGTGAGTTCGCTTTACACAGTTTCAAAAATGTGTATTTCATCTCCCTACTTTTTTTTAACTGATTTGTAACAAGGGATAATAACATGGAATTGTTTAGCACTGATTAACATAATTTGTAATTTAGTTGTTAATTTGTCCACCGCTGTGTCTAGTGGTATAATCGTTGCCACAGACGCAGCTGGCCCAGTTTCAATCCTCGAGCGGGACAAATTTCCTCTGTGTTATTATTATTATTATTATTATTATTATTATTATTATTTTGGAATTTTTCTTCGTATGTAAACAAATTTAAACTTTAAGTCACAAATAGTCCCCGAACACCATCTGGCAATCACAACCATACATATAATATTCCCCTTGTCTAATATCAGTGAATGAGTGAATTCTATGAATTTTTTTAAATGTTTGTGCTGCCTCGGAGGTGGCGATGGCATTGAGCTAGCCACTCAACTAGTGGGGCACTCCATATTCTTGTCTGGTCAAAAAGTATGTATGTTATCCAGAGTTTAATATATCTTCTCTCGATAGGTCATATCCCTGTAAGGGTCGTGTGGTGTGGAGCATAAAATATTCCTACACAGGAAGAGGTTAAACTAAGGTAAAGAAAGGAAGGAAGTTGTTCAGTTGTAATTAGACTGCAACAAGGTTTACAAATGTTAATGCATATTATCTTATATACATCTAATTATAAATTTAAAAGGCTTCCCGTTATATAGGCCTACTCCACTCCATGCACGACAAACCTAGAAGACCCTTGGCAATCAGGCGGCTGCTGGCCACACATCCACATATATTAACACAAATGTGGACGATCATCCAGCCAGTATTGCGATGACATGTTGTCAGCATATCGGATATTCCAGCCTTATCCCGATATATAGGTCATATATTGATATAAAACTTAATGGGCTCCTAGAACGTATGTAGAATACAACTTTAAAGTCCTAAATCTTATTAAGAACTATTAAAACAGAATGCGATTTCAATAGGTGCTGATCATCAAAAACACAGATATAGTTTTAGGCCTACATCATATATAAATATATATATATATATAGGCCTATATATATAGTATGATAAGAAAAATAAATGCCTGGACGGGATTCGAACCCGGATATCTGTCTCAGAGATCCGGGTTCGAATCCCGTCCAGGCATTTATTTTTCTTGTCATACCATATTAAGCTTGCATTGCTCAATGTTAAACATTTAATTATAACATATATGTATATAGGCCTATGCCTATGATATAATTTTTTTTTCTCTTTAATTTGCTTACTTGTTACAGTCAGTTACTAGATGACAGTGAAGACCGAGTTCTTGCGACATCTAGTAATAATGGAAAATATAAGTGAATAAGAAAAATAAGTGTTTGCATTGGATTTGCCTGGTGGTGTAATAGATAGCACGCTGGGGTACCAACCCAGAGGTCCGGATTCAAATCCCGTTCAGCATTTATTTTTCTTATCATGTCTCATACATATAGCCTATCAGCAAGAACGTTATTCCCTCCTATGCTACATTGTCTATTGATAAAATAGGCTACTGTAAAACGTTTAAGTAAAACTACATTACGTCTAATATGTAGGCCCTATAATTTTGTTGGCTTTATATTCTATAAATTTTTATGTAATGTTTTAGGTGTAAAATTGAACAACACTATTTCTTTATGAAATAAGAACTGCTATAATGGAGCATATTTGAGATTATTAAAGGACATATAAAATATTTTATGAATATTCTATCGGCCGCGGTGGGGAGTCCCGAGGGTCGCGGGTTCAAACCCGGCCGAGGTCGATGGATTTTTTAGGACGGAAAAATCCAAGGAGCAAGTCCTCCGGGAGGGACTTTAAGCCGTGGGTCCCGAGTCTGAAGATTTTCAGGCTCGTAAAAGATCCTTAAGCCTGAATGAAAGGCCTCTAAGCAAAATTTACCGAATTTTCCCGTCCTAGTACTACCTTGGTTTCCTAGATGTCAGTATGAGGCGGAACGCTGACCACGGACCACTCAAAATTAGCCTACATCTATACGAAAACAAGTGTAACTAAATTAGTATGATTCAAATTCTTCCCTATAGGGGGAGAGCGCCTAAATCTCTGTTAAGGGAAGCATGGGCTTACAAGAATTACAAGAATGAATATTCTACTAGCTGATTGTGCTAAATGGACATTTATTCTGAATGAGGTACAATCTAAATTGTGGTGTTGAATACTCGAGAATAAGGAGAGGGAAAAATATGCACATATTAACTGTCATAAATAGCATGAAATATATGTTATTAATAATAGTTTAATTTATCAGATTGCTCAAATATGGCAACAATTAATGTTATGAACATGACTGCGAATAAAACATGTTTTCAAATTAATTTGTTTGAATAATACAAACTTCATCACATAACAGAGAAACTAATACATCTAAGAACGTTATTTGCCCCAAAGGAGTTGCAGACAATATAGCCTATTTGAGACAGAGAACTTAAGGTCTTAGAAAAAATGGTTACCAATTTTTAATTTGTTAACATTTTACTCTTAAACCAGTCTATTAATATAAAGCATGTAGTGATTTGGTTTCAGATCTTAATAATTAAGATGTAATTAACCACATTTTCAAATTTCAAATTTTATAATAATTATTCATTATCTGCCAATCAATTTATATTACGGTTGATTAGCTTCTTAGTGGACGCTGGATTGATTCTTGATAACTTCAAATATTGTACAGGCCTACGTCGAATAAAAGTTTATTCCTCTTGAAATTTCTATACTTACTTACTTACTTACTCACTGGCACTATCGAACCCGTAGGTTCATGGCCGCACGGACATAATCTCTCCATACATCCCTATCCTGAGCTAATGCTTTCCAATCATTCCCTGTATAATCTACTTCCCTCAAATCATAGTTAATGTTGTTTTCCCACCTCATTTTTGGTCTACCAACTGGGCGTTTTCCTTCTGGCTTTCCTACAAGAAGTTTCCATGCACGTCTTTCATTCCCCATACGCGCAACATGTCCTGCCCATCGCAGTCTACGGGACTTAACTGTTCTTATTATATCTGGCTTCCTATAAAGACCATGTAGTTCATTGTTATGTAGTCTTCTCCATTCACCTGTCTGTTCATCTCTCTTTGGTCCAAAAATTTTCCTAAGAACTTTATTCTCAAATACTCGTAATCTCCTTTCCTCCCTTAAAGTAAGAGTCCATGTTTCGCACCCATATATATAACTGGTAGAATAATAGTTTTATATATTTTCAGCTTAACGTTTTTTGAAAGGAGTTGGGACATCAAAAGTCTCTGCAATGCATAATAGCATGCATTTCCAGAATTGAGCCTATGTTTAATTTCTTTGTGCATCTCATTCCTATTTGTGATTATTGTTCCTAGGTATTTGAATTCAGCCAATTCCTCAAAATTTCCCTCATTTGTCATTAGCTGTCCATTTCCATTATATAATGTATTTCTACGTGTGACCATATATTTAGTTTTACTGATATTTACTTCCAGTCCTAATTTCTTAGTGTTACTCAATAGTGTGTGCGTGTTGGCCTTTAGTATCTCCTCGCTATCGGCCAGTAGTACTACATCATCAGCATAAACTAACAGCTTATTAATACCATTGAGTTGTAAGCCTTCCTCATTCTCTAAAGATTTAATGGCATGCTCTAGTACAAAATTAAATAGTAGAGGAGATAGTGCATCTCCTTGCTTCAACCCATTCTGGATTTCAAAAGTGTCTGAAAACTGTTTGCCTACACGCACCCTACTCGTTGAGCCATTTAGACACATTCGTATAAGTCTAACTAACTTTTTAGGAATTCCGAACTCCAGCAGGATACTATATAACTTCTCCCTCTTAATTGAATCATATGCTTTTTTGAAGTCTACATATAGTTGATGTACAGTACCATTATATTCCCATTTCTTTTCTAAAATCTGTCTTATACTAAAAATCTGATCTGTTGTAGACCTGTTTCTTCTAAATGCACATTGATGATCTCCTAGAATGTCATCAATATAGGGAGTAAGTCTGCTTACTAATATATTTGTTAGAATTTTGTACGAAGTTGAAAGTAATGAGATGCCCCTGTAGTTGTTGCAATCAGTTTTATCTCCTTTCTTATAAATTGGTACGATAATTGATTCCTTCCATTCATCTGGAAGAGCTTCTTTTTCCCAAATCATACTAAGCAACCAGCGTATCTTGTCCATCAATTTTTCTCCCCCTGATTTTATCAGTTCTGCTGGGATCTCATCTGAACCTGATGCTTTATACATCTTCAATTTTTCAATCGCCATTTCAACCTCTAATGCACTTGGCTCTGCGACTAGCATTTCTGCTGTCTGTAACTTATCCTCCTCAATGTCCTGTTCTGTATGTACATTTAATAGCTGATTAAAGTAACTTTTCCATCTATTTAATATACTCTCTTGGAATCTGCAATCATATCCCCATTTTCATTCCGAATTATGTTTGTTCTAGCCTGAAACCCTTTCTTCTCTATACTAATTCCCTGATATAATTCTCTAATGTTCCTATTTTTGCATTCATTTCAAGATCATAATCTTCTCTCTCAAATATTCCCTCTTTTTACTCTTTAGTAACTTGGTGGTTTCCCGTCTAACACTACCCAATTGCTCTAAATTTACCTCATTTGGCTCGTGTAACCATTTAATTTTTGCTAGCTTTCTTTTCTTTACAATGTCGGCACATTCCTCATCAAACCATTTCTTGTTTTGCCTCTTTTTTAAACAACCAATGCTTTCTGATGCTGACAATTTAATAGTATCTCTTATAGCCTCCCATTCTTTATTTATATCAGTTTCTTCTTCGTTTGCCACATTGTCATCTGAAGATTCCAGTACTTCAAATCTATTAGCAATTTTGATTTGGTATTCTTGCCGCATTTCATCATTTTTCAAGTTTTTTAATTCATATTTTACAGAATCATCTTTAGCGTTTGTTCCTCTCATAAGCGATAGCCGTTGTCTGATTTTCACCCTGACCAGATGATGATCTGAATTGCAGTCTGTCCCTCTAACTGATCTAACATCAATGATGCTACTGTGCCAGCGTTTATCCACTAATACATGATCTATCTGGTTCCGAGTTTCTCCATCTGGGGACGTCCAGGTGTATTTATGAATATCCTTATGCTGAAATGTTGTGCTCTTAACAATGAGATTCTTTGATGTGGCAAATGTGACTAATCTAACCCCGTTGTCGTTACTATCTTCATGAAGACTGAATTTGCCTATTGTTGGTTTGAATATATCTTCCCGCCCCACTTTTGCATTAAAATCTCCTAAGACAATTTTCATATGATATCGTGAAAGGCTATCAAATAAGCATTCTAATTCTTCATAGAACTCATCCTTGATCTTGTCATCTTTATCTTCTGTGGGGGCATGTACATTTACAATTATAAAATCATGTCGTTTACCCTTTAGAATTATATATGATATCCTATCACTAACAAACTTAATATCTCGGATAGCGGATAGGATCCTCCTTCTGACTAAAAAACCCGTTCCAAATGCAGGTCTTTCTGCACCCCCATAGTATAATGCAAAGCTTCCTGATTCCTGACTACCTTCTCCTGGCCACCTAACTTCCTGTAAAGCGACTATATCCAAGGGCGATTTATCCAATTCCCGCGTTAATATCTCTAGTGCCCCGCTATTGTATAAAGTCCTAACATTCCATGTTCCTAGGAACATGTCCCTGTGTTTGAGCCTTTGGCATGGGTTCCCTGAAGTAGTCCCCGCCCGGAGAACCGAATGGGGGACTATTTGACCTCCGGAAAATTTTACCCCAGTAGAACCCATGTCTGCATTTCTTGACGGTTGTATTTTTACGGTGAAAGATCGTCACTCTTTCGACCAAGGTACTTATTTCGTCTGGCTTATCACCTTCGACCAGTCCGGCATGGGTAACCCTATCGGCAGCAATGCTACCGCCGGCATAGCTCTCAGGATCATTTAAGCACACAAGCCACTCCACCACGACAAGGTAAAGATACCATGGAGATTTCTATTTAAATCATAATTAAAAGTTTATATTTAATTATATTTTCGAAGCTTAAATTTGGACAATTCGGAGACAGGATTTTATTTTAAGTTAGTTCCGGCAGATGGAATGTTTAGGATGAAAAAAATCGAAGGAACAACTCCTTAAGGAGAGACTTTTTAAATCGTGGGCTCCGAGTCTGAATATTTCCAGGCTCGTAAAAGAACCTTAAGGCTGATGTCTCATTAGGTTAATATGTTGACCAAGTGCCACTCATAACATATGTAGGGAAGTAAAGCGTAACTAAATTAGCTTGGTCTAGAAACTCCTAACAAACGAAAGGCTACTGCTAGATAAATAGCTACGGCTATTTTTCTTTCATTTAATGAAAATAATATTAAAATTTATCAATATTTCAACCTAACGTCTTTATATCCTATAGGCCTACGTATATATATATATATATATATATATATATATCCATCCATAGCAATTCTGCTCGAGGGCAGGTCTTTTAGGGCCCTACGTTCCTGACATCTGTCTTACAGGTGAGGAGAAACCTCGAAAAAAACCTCACCCAGGAGCCTGTTCCGACCGGAAATCGAATCCGGGCCCGGTGCGTGACAAGGCAGCACGCTACCTCGAGACCACAGCGGTGGACTATATGGACTATAGGCCTCTATATATATATATATATATATATATATATATAGGCTTATAGGTTAATTTATTACATTTTATTGTTTTCATTGCATTTTTCATGTAGGCTATAGTAGATCAAGCTGTTCATTTGTTCATTTTATTATTAGTTTTAATTTTAATTATCGTTAACTTTATTGTGTTAGTAGGTCATACTTTTATTAATGTTCGATTTAGCCAATTAAACGTTTAATAGACTATTATTCTGATTTTTTGTATTTGAATGTAATGTGTTTATCCTGGTGATTAAAAAGGTCATATAACATTAATTGCACCAGGTTAAATAAATAAAAGCCTAAACAGCTGGCATCCTTCTATATCACAGATCTATATTCAATCGCAGGCCACGTCTTTAGTGCTATTTCGAAGGATTTTTATGTCCTGAAAAAAAAATCCGTTTGAGGAACTAGCTATAACGGCTGGGGGACTCGATATGCTAACCACATGTCACCCCTACACTGGCTGTTGATCATCTACCTCTGTGATTGACACATGTGGATGTGAAGGGCCAGCAGCCGGCTGGTAAAAGGGCAACCGCTGAAAAGTGGAAAGACCCTCAATCGGAAAAAAAAAATCCATCGACTATGTCCGCATTTTAATTCCCAAACCTCCATGCAGAGCCATGCATACTAACCACTAGTCCACCAGGACCGATGAGCATACTTGTGTGTGTGTGTGTTTGGTGTAGTTCACAGCATGTAGGTCTACATGTATGTATGTGCGTGCGTGTGTAGTATTAGTGAGCATGCGCGCACGGTTGTGTGTGAATGAGAGATATAATATATGGAATTAGAAGGATTGAGAGAATAAGATAAAGAAAAAATAAGTTGGCATATGTAACTGAGAGTGAGAGAGAATGAAAGAGAGAGAGGGTGGTACCGATAGCGAGAGACAGAGAAATGATAGAATTGACAGGAAGAGATAGTCAACAAAGAAGAAACTGAAAGATAGAAACACAGGGAGAAAAATATAACATTTTTGCATGTTAAGAGAGATTAAGAGGTCAAGAGAAGAAGGCACTATATACCTTGTATATGCAATTGTGTGTGGTAAAGGGAAACATAAATATACAAATAGAGAGAGAGAGAGAGAGAGAGAGAGAGAGAGAGAGAGAGAGAGAGAGAGAGAGAGAGAGAGAGAGAGAGGCTGAGAAAATGAAAGCAGTGTGTTCATAAAACAACTGTATAAACCAAATATAGCATAAATCACGTGTTAAAATGTTTATGCACCTAAAAGGGGAAAAAATGGAAGTAACTATGGATACATTAACAATATGAGACAGTAGCAGTACTGTTAAACTTTATTAATGAAGCAAGTCCTATCTGGTGATAGAACGGTTATCAACATGACCTCATCCTAATCAGACATGTATGTAGGCAATCAATAGTGTACACTGTTCATAAATAAAACGATAAAGCCTCTATTTTTGGAAGCGGTGACCTGTCAAGCTATGTCCATGAGGGCATGAGTGGGCGTGGCAGGTTACCATAGCAACAGTGACACACCAAGGGCGTGGTTGCTGCCAATCACCTGACCACAGGTCTATAAATGTCTTTGCAATCGGAAACAATTTCCATCCAGAGGCATACAACGCTTCAGTATCGACCTCTACCATTTCAAATCGATTAAGCGGCAAACTAATCGACGTAAATTCTACTCTACTACTGCTGATATTGCTTAGTACAGTCCAGCAATTCACTATACCGCTAAATTTATACATCACCACAACACAGAATCGGTTCGATTGCTTCGATTTTATTGCCCAGCATAGCTGTTTAAATTCACTTTTTTTAAATAACAGCATTGATAATAATAGTAATAATAATAATCATCATGCAGTCAAGAATAAAACCCTAGTAGCTTATTTCGGTTTTATTGTCGATGCTGTAAGCTGCTTATGTAAGTAGTTGATCTTGGCTTCGTTTCCAAACTGGGTGCTATTTGAATATTAAATTGAGCAGTCTTTCTCCAGTCATTCTTCCAACGTGTACTCTCCATTTGTTTCTGTAATTTTGTATTTTTCAAGAAAGATAACTTTAGGTTCTAAAAATATTTATGTGTTTGTTTTAGGATCTAGTCATGTGTCTTTTACTGTTCTCATCACGAATTTCATCTTTGTCCTCGAGATTCGGGATTCGTCTTTTTTCTTTATAGCCCATGTTTCACATCCATATAAGGCCTAATATTATTGGTACTATAAAAGTATTATATATTTTTAGTATGTATGTTTTCGTAAAAGAAAGCTTTAATATATTATTTATAATTTATATAATTTGTTCTGTTAGTGACATAATTTTCATTTTCGTAGGACATTGAACTTCCCAGGTAGTTTATTAAGCCTACCCTTTTGCTTCTAATTGAGTTTGTTCCTCTGAAGGTCATTGTCTTCGTTTATTGATCTGAGATTTTTAAGACATATTTCTATGCTAGGCATTAATAATAATAATAATAATAATAATAATAATAATAATAATAATAATAATTAATAACAATGTAATATAGGCCTGATGTACGGGCATAAACAGGCAACAAAATATGATGTAATAGACAAGAAACAATATTTTAACTAAACGCATAATAATAAATTTGTCTTCTGTTACGATTTCAAAATGAATGGTTTAGAAAAACAACAAAGAACTTGATTTAGTAAAATAAATAAAAATCTGCTCCACTTACATTTGAATTTTGAGGCACATTAGGACCTATGTAGGCTATAAATTTTCCAGAAACTAATAAAATTAGAAAAAAAATTCTTGGGCATAAATAATATTTAATAATATCAAGCGATTGTTTACACATATTAAATTCACACACACACACACAAACATATATATTACACTAATTGCTAAGACGTTTCAAAAAATGTTCTTCAAACAACTCTCAAAAGATATTTAGTCCAAATAATTGGGGTGGCACATTTTGACTAAGGATTATTTTGACATTCTACTAAACGAAAGACTTCGCATTGATCAAAATATTTAATAGCCTATCACAAAAATGTGATCAGATTTCTCCTTTTTTATGAGTTTTCATGACACCGTCTCCATGATCGGAGTAAATTACGATGTATAGTTCTCCTATTCAATATTATGCATAGGCTACTTCGATTTTAATGCTTTAACCCCTTGTTTCCAGTTGGCCTACTTATCCTCCAACCATAATTTAAACATACGCCTACGTTCTCATCATAATCTCTTGCTTAATAGGTTATACATCAGTAAAGGACATACCATCATTCAAATCTCTTTACAACATAAGCTTATATTACCTTCACTTTTCGCAGTTGGAATTCCCTATCACATAAAATTATGTGCTTCGGACGATAAAATCATTTAAAATACGTAGAACTACATTTATATTTGTTTTAACACTGGTTCAACCCTAAGATTGCCAATGTATCCTAAATACAGATTAGTTTAATTTAGCATTTTTAAGAAAACAATAGAAAACGAACAAGTATAAATTACTTAAATTTGTGTTTTCGGATTATACAATATAGACCTACAGTTATAATTTACACGATTAGGCCCTATTTAACTCGTGCCCCAAATGGTAGTCAATGACCAATCACGTTTCGATGAATTTTGTTTTACAACCAATGACAGTCGTGTTTCACCTCACTTTTTATCGATTAGTCTTTATCAGTTCCTGCTTATTGTGATTAAGAAAGCTCCTCCTTTTTAATATTCTGAACAGCTCAGAGCATTATTTTTCTCCAACAAATACATTGAATATAAAAAAAATTATCACATTCCTTGATTTTACTGAGTTGTTTACTAAAAAAATAATTAGTAACCTATAATGTTGATTATAATATACAATTGACGTGTTTCATTATTTCTCCACTAGGGTGCTTTCTTACAATATTGCGATCCTATTTGGCTAAAAATAATATGATCAATTTGCAGTGAATATATAGGCCTATAACCTCATATGTCTGATTTGTTTTCAAACATCGCTGATTACATTAAATATATAAATAGCCTATTTTAAAATACCGGTAACTATATTTAAATAATGACTTTTGAGTAAACAGCTTAATTTTATTCGTTAAATAGTCCTAACAAATGCCGCTCTTGATTTCCAAATTCTCTAGATAAATTAGTGTTCCGCAATTTAAGAGTTAAATACTTAGCATCATGACTCTATCTACATAGGAGGTCCTTCAGGTAGTAGAAGGTTAAGAGTCCCACTTTTCTGGGCAACCGTCACAAGATATCAGCATGGCTGCCTTTACCCCCTGGACATACGTCCGGTACTCATTTACATTTTAGGCTGAGTCGACTCCAGTGTCATGTTGCTGCTGAAAGATTTAGGCCAAGTTAAAATTCCTGTCTCACCAGTTATCGAACACCCGACCTTCCAGCTTGTAGCATGTTGCCTTATCTAACAAAGTCACGGCATACTTATTTCCTACATAGCCTAATAAACACAGCACTTATTTATTATTTTGATTTTTATCTATTTTATTATTATTATTATTATTATTATTACGTATTATTATTTATTTTATTACTCTTACAATGTTCTATCCATATAAAGGTCTGTCTATAAGTGTAGGCCTATATTTACATATTTTTTTCTATGTAAGTTATTAGGGCTATAATTTAACATATAAATTGTATAATTATTTATAATTTTAAACTGTTTTTGTTTTACATATCCCTATATTTTGTGATGGTTGAGTGGAAGAGAAAGCCGTAGGCCTATAGCCTTAACACTGAGAGAATAAATAAATAAATTAGGCCTATTATTAGCCCCCATTATTTTATTTCAGGATTGTTTATGTTATTTACACGGGTATCCGCAACCAAAATATACAATGTTTTTCTTCCACACTCCTCGGTTTTGCGTGTCTGCTTCTGTAATATTTCTCTTCTTCATGTTATCTTGAATTCACTTTATCCACGTTTGCTTTGGTCTATCACGTTTCCCTTTTCCAGGAGATATCCATTTCAATACTTCTTTGTTTGTTTCTATGTCCCTTCTTCTCATTATATGTCCATACCATCTTAGTTGGATTTCTTCCATCTCTTGTAGGCCTACAATTTCCTTTTCTACATTGATTATTTCTCTTATTGCAGTATTTTTTATTTTATCTAACTTTGATATTCTTGCCGATCTTCTTAAAAAATCAATTTCTGTGACTAATAATTTACTGCTGTGTTTTTGCTTCAACGTCCATGTTTCCACACCAAATAATAAAATACTCTTCACAATTGTGTTAGGCCTATATATTAATAATTTTGTCCACTTGATTATATACTTACTCCATAAAATAGAATTTAATATGCCAATAACTTTCTTTGTCTCTATTATTCTTTTTTCGATGTCTAATTCAGATTATCCTTCTTTTTTTAATTATTGATCCCAAATACTTAAAATGTTCTGCTGTTTTAACTTTTGTTCCATTTATTTCTATTATTATTATTATTATTATTATTATATTTATTATTATTATTATTATTATTATTATTATTATTATTATTATTATTATTATTATTATTATTATTATTATTATTATTATTATTATTATTATTATTGTTGTTGTTGTCCTGCACCATAGTCGTTGGATTCAATGCTTCATGCCTTAGTGCAAACATACGGGACTTTCGCTAGAACCAGTTTCCATGGGAGAAGAAATTTTATAATGGAACTTCGGCCAGTTTTTACCCGGACTCACCCAATATCGTGACGAACATGGGTAGCTACAATAAATAGTGTGATCACGTCTTAGTGTAGTTGGTTAAGGCAATACGCTACAAGCCGGAAAGCCACGGATTCGATTTCCGATGAGGTCAGGAATCTTAAAGTGTCATAAACCTTCTGGCGGCACCATGGTCTTGGGATCGAACCAGCCTCTAACAGAAATGAGTACTTGACATATATTCTGGGAGTAACGGCGGCACCATGGTCTTGGGATCGAACAAGCCGCTAACTAAATTGAGTACAAGACAAATATTCTGGAAGTAAAGGCGGTCGTCATGCAAGGCTTTCAATCCAGCTGAGACATTGTGTCGATAATCTAGAAAGTTGGGAACTTTAACCTCCTACCGCACTAATCTAAGGTCTCCTAATAGGTGTAGTGGTCATATCAGTTTAATATTTTACAATAAATAGCGACTACAAGTTGAGAAAACCAGCTATAAAGGCGGATGTCCCGACATGTTGACCACGTGTTACTCCTATGTTTACTGGATGTTAGTCCACCAATGTGATTAATATGGATGTGGGTGTGAGACGTTGGAACAGACATGGTAGGCATGACCAATGCTCCCATTACATAAGACGTTAATTGTGGAACTAAATTATAGTTAAACATTTTTTTTACTAAAAGTTCTAAATATTGCCAATCGATAAACATAATTAGTGTAAAATATATTTTTCATGGATTGATCACATGGATGGAATGAGTAAGGAGAGATATCCATTGTTAGCCAGAAATTATCAAGCAAGAGGAAGGCGTGATGTTGGAAGACCTAGAAGACGTTGGGCTGATGCAATATGAAGTCGGAACGGGCAATTGCCTAATCCCTGGAGTGATGATGATGATGATATATTTTCCATGTGTTTCATGGTACGTAATATTTATAGCCTACACACACACACACACACACACACACACACACACACACACACACACACATATAGGATATATATATGCTACACGAGCTATGAAAATAAACCACTATGAAAGTCCAGTCATTATTCTAGGAGTAAGAAATAGGGCCTAAGTGTTCAGATCCCTCACTACTCTTATAAATATGTAGTACCAACCCGAGTAGTGCAACCAGTAATGTTGTGCAGAATACACAAAAATAGTTAAAGACACACAAAAAAAAAACTGATGAAGAAACCTAAAATTTCAGTACAGTTGTGAAGAATACACAAGACAATTAAATGACTCTGAAATGAAAAGAAAATAAACAAGAGAAGAAGAACTTAAAATTATTGTTTAATTGCATAATAAATATCGATCAGCAGGCCTATGTGATTCTATAGTTCGAAGGAAATAGGCCTACTTTTCAAATAATGAATAATAAAATAATCAATTATTATTAATTGATTAAATTACTCATTATACGTACCGCGCCCTAGCCGAGTGGTTAAGGCAAGAAGCCTTGGTGCAGAGCTACGGGATTTGCGCTGATTCGGGTCCCCACGGGAGAAGAAACTTTCTCATGGAATTTCGACCAGTATGGGATCGATGCCAACCCAGCATCGTGAGGCATTTGAGTAGCTACAATAACTAGCTAGAAGACAAACTATAAGGATAGAGGACCCGATATGCTAACCACATGTCACCGCTATGCGGGCTAGGTGATTATCTACCTCTGTGATTAACACATGTGGATGTGAGGCCAGCAGCCGGCTGTTAGGCAAGGGCCTTCTAGGCTTGTCGTGTTTGGAGGTTTTACTCATTGTACGATATTTTTTACATCATTGTATGTAAGTTCAAGGTGTTGTAATTTTTAATTAGACCTATTTACATTTGTTTTATTTTTTATGTTTATTTTAATTTAGTCTACAAATTTATGTGAGTTGACATTCATAGTATTTCACCAACAGCCGTCACTGGCCCAAAATGCGAAGCCTAGTCACTTATACTCCATTCCATTCCATTGGCTCAGTTTAACGCCTCAACTTATAGGTATTTTTTATTGTCACACGCCAACCGGGCCTTACAGTAGCACGACCTGTTGTGAGAGGAATTTTAAACTGTGGATCACACACATACATTTCTGACCACACAAGGGCATGAAGGGCCTCTATGAATAAGTGATCAGCTCAATGTCAGGACCTTCTCCGAGACAACACAACATTAAGACACATTATTCACACACAGACACATTCATACTAAACATGGCGAATATGAAGATGATTATGACGGTTAGATGATGTTCGGGCATCGTTTGGGTCTTAACGTTTCCTGACAATTGTCTTACAGGTGAGGAAATCCCCGAAAATATCCATCAACCGGGAAAGTTGTCCCGGCCGAGGATCGAACTCGGGCCCGATGCATACGTGGCACCGACGCTACCCTGAAACCACAGCGATAGATATTCGGTTCCGTAGGGGATGGCAATGTAAAATGGAGAACTTTCACTAGTACTCATAATAATTAAATAGATTAAAGTATAATTTGTCCGGATTTTATATGAAAAATCTCAAATTATGGTAGGGCCTAAATATAGGCACATCAAAGGCCGAACCAATTTTAATAAATACAGCTGTAAGACAAGGGTGTAGTTTATCACGGCACCTGCTAGGTATCTACTTTAATATTTTACTTTGTGACTATTTACCTCAACGGAATTTTAACATGAATTTTAGCAATTTAAATATCATAGTATTGGCAGTGTTATTAAGTCCAAATATTGATTTTAATAAGTCATGTAGCTCAAATTGATTATAGTAGATATGCTTTGATTTTTTATTAAGAAATGTTTGGGAAAGATATCATTAGGAATACTAGGAGTAGGTGGATAACAGTAGGATTTATCTGAGATAACTGGATAACGGAGTATGAACTTGATTTAGTTGCCTAAGGATAGTGGCCACTGGATGTCCTATGTGAATGTGACGTATATATCCGCTCTTAGAGTGATCCTACCATCAACAAACGCCAATTGCATCCTTCCGCCATTCACGCCACAATTACTGTCACTTTTGACAGGAAGATGACGACACAGCACTAGAAGTCTCGATACTTTCAGCCATTTTGTTTCATGAGAATCGACTGAAGCATGACTCAAATGCACCACCCATATGTAACAAACTATTTTAAATTGTAATTATTGATTAGGTATATTTTATAATATTTCTATGTTTCGAATTTTATTATTTTCATTCGCGAAGAATAATAAGTATATTCAGAGGACATATTTTTTGCGTACTTATTGCTTCTACAACGTATGTCGGTGTCTATGACAATGAAAAGCAAGCAGGTCACATGTTTTTGTTTTAATGAGGATCACTTTAAGAGCGGACAGCCTTTAGTTAATTAGATTTAAAGATTTTCAATCAAATAATAGTAATAAGTTAGCCTATCGGTTAATCGTTACATATTCATGTTAAAGTTAATTCAATATAACAATACAGACTCAATCTGTAAATCACTGTTAAATAACTAACTCACTTGTACCATCGAACGAAACTAGTTGAAGTTATTATTATACAGTTCTATCCTTCCCATATATAGGGCCTATATATATATATATATATATATATATATATAGGGCCTATATATATAAGCTTATATATATATATATATATATATTTGTTCTATATTCGTAAATTTGTTTCTAATGGTTGGAAAGTTCACAAAAAAATACAAATATAACCATCTCTAATCTCTCACTTAATGCTTAATGTGCAGAACTATTAATTTTTTCTTGAAATATAAAGATATCAAAATATTATGAAATATTAGTTTTTTTCTCAAATGCTTGATATTCGTCAGTCTATAACGTAATTATTTATGGTACCTGCTTCATTCTTTTTCATAATTTATAATCATATTATGCACTCGCTAGTTATAAATTTGACAGCATAGAGCGAAATTTCTTGTATGCAATGAAACTACCATGGATGAATACACTAGTGTAAAAATGATGAGGATCGAAAGCCACTTCATTATGTACTTCTGTTATGCCACTAGAAACAAACGTAGAATTTTGTAAAGTGGCGGTGAATAGATTGAAATTCGAACTATTTTCAATGCACTTGTTGCTCGTGACGTGTTTAGCATATCATACTAGAGGGACAAGAATTTGTAAAAATCACTCATAGGCCTACTTATTGCTTTTCGATGCTATCAGATGCGATGAAAGTTATAATCTTGCAGGCCTAATGAACGATTTAAGATTGGAGTATTATTACACGAATATAAAATGTAAGCTATAAAGAAAAAGTATAGCCTATAGGCTATGTATATATATAGGCCCTACATAAACATATACATATATGCCTACATACATATTGAGCCCTGGCCGCTGACAAGATCTTCCTCCATTCATCCATGCTCAACGCTTTCAATTTCCATCCTCTTACACCAAGCTTCTTAAGAACTTTTTTACCTTACGTCTAACCATCTCAACTTCTGTCTATTCTTCTACTTCCTTCAAGTTTAAGTAGTGTGAGTTTTTTTAATAGGACTGTTCTCTGCGACCCTGATAATGTGGACAACTGAACGTAATCTAACTACCTTTATACATTTAACAATGTCAGAGTCTGTGAATAAAGAATATAATTCATAATTGTGTTTTATTTACCACCTTCCATTTTTATCCACTGGTTCAATATCCTCCTAAGGACTTTCCTCTCAAAAAATTGAATTGTTACTTAACATATACTCGGTAAAACTGTAATATTGTAAACTATTAAGAGTCAGTTTTAAACGAAATATTTTAAAGCAAGTAGGCCTACAAAAAATGTTGAATATTTATAGACAGAGATACGATGATATATATATATATATATATATATATATAGTTTATCAATATATTTGATCGAAAAAGATTTTTGTTTCAAAATGGAAAAATTAATAGGCTTACAACTACACTCTGTCATATCATTCAGGAAATAGGCCTATAGTATTTACCTTAATTATTTTTTCACATTGTATACTTTACTAGTCCCAACACAGACCTCAATTAAGAGGGTATATATATATAGGCTATATATATATATATATATATATATATATATATAATTCTTCTGTACGTGTGTTTGTCACTGAGCTTCTTCTAAACGACTGGACCGATAGTGATGATTTTTTTGTGAGCATCTGATTGGGTCCCTCGATGGTTTAGATTCATAATTGGACCCTCTAAAATCATTAGATATAGAGTTCACCTGACGTGAAACTTTAAAAATCACTCTAGCGGTCACGTTTTTCAATGTTTCACAACTAAACTCAGAATATCCTATTGAAATAAACCGAGGTAGGCATTAGCCAAAAATGAGCGAAATCTGACAATTAGAAGTGGAGGTTTATTTGAAATCCGAAATTAATAACAGCCTAAACGACTGGACCGATTTTCATGAAAATTGTTGTGTTTGAGTCGGTTCCTGAATGGTTTAGATTTAGATTCACAATTGGACCCTCTAAAACCATTACATGTAGGAGTTCACATGAAAGTGAAAATTTAAAAGCCGATCTAGCGGTCACAATTTTCGATGTTTCAACGAACTCAGTAAATTCTAATAAAATAAACCGAGGTAGGTATTATCAAAAAATGAGCGAAATCAGAAAATTAGACATTTATTTTATATCCGAAATTAAAAACTGCCTAAACGACTAGACCGATTTTGATTAACTATTTTTGTGTGTTTGAGTGGTTCCTGGATGGTTTAGATTCACAATTGGACCCGGTAGGAGGCGCTGCGTTCGGGTTATAGGATTTTTTATGTCAGATGTGTAGTCATCTGCATTACCGACACAATCCGCGCGAAAACAATGTGACGTCGAAATGCACGCTTCTTGAGCCACAACAGATGGCAGTGAGGAGTTTTCTTGCGAACTTTTTAATTAGTGTATTTTATGGTAAAAAAAATAACATTTTTATCGTCCGACCATGACAGGAGAATTGAGCTTTCGGACAGGAATACGTCTGCCGGGTCCATAGTATATATAAGACATGAATAGAAAAATAAACGCCAGAGTCGGGATTTGAACTCAGGACCTCTAACTTTAGTTATATCAGCTACGCTATCTGGAAATCCTGGCATAAACATTTATTTTTCCGTTATAGGCCTATATTTGCTCTATCATGAGAGGTAGCGGGAAATATTTCTCACTCCCTCTCGTGGCTACTGTAATAAATAAGCAAATTAAAAATAATGTTTACTTTATAGCAGTGACGCTTCTTTACTGCGATATTATAAGCTTAATTAAATTTTGACATTTAGCAACGAAGGCGTAATATGACATTAAAAGTAAAATAAACGCTTGAACCGGGATTTGAATCCAGGACCTATAATTTGATGTTAGTGCGCTACCAGCTACGCTATCCAGGCATCCTAACACAAACATTTATTTTTCTTTTATATAGCTATTTTCCCTATCATGAAAGGTAGCAGGAACTCGGTCTCACTGCCCTCTCGTGGCTACTATAACATGTAAACAAATTAATGAGAATTTTTACTTTAAAGCAGTGACGCTTCTTTATTTATTTTTCTTTTCATGTCATATTAGGCATTCATTGCTAAATGCGAAAATGTAATTATATAACATCGACGATTAGGCCTATAGGCCTATATATAGGCCTATAGGCCTATATATAGGCCTACATAGAGATTTTAATAATTTGATAATTAAACAAATATTCTTAATTAGATTAAAACACGTTTGCAGATCTAGTAGGATTGATATTGGGTCCAATTAATATATTATTAATATACTTATATAATTGGATCTACTATCAATCCTACTAGGTAGGAGGATTGATATTGGGTCATATTAATGTAGGTATATATATATTAATTGGATCCACTATCAATCCTCCTAGATGTGCAAACGTATTTCAATCTAATTAAGAATTTTTGTTTAATTATCAAATTATTTAAAATCTCTATGCCAGACATAACAGTTAGCCGCTGAGTCACTTCAACAAGTTAACCACAAAGGCAGAATATCATCCTGCCGGTATAGAGATGAAATGAGAATAGCATAGGCCTATAGGATTTGCCAGACATTAAACGGGTACAAAATTAATATAATTAACTGCTATAATTATATGCATAATGTATTGTAACTCTGTTTCATTCACTTTCATAAAATTTGCAATAACTATAATAATAGGCCTAATTAGGCCTAGATCAATCATATGAAAATAATATATTTCGTTCCTTTTTATTCTTAGTGTTACCTCTGTTTGCAGACTTTTACGTGTCACTTGTTACCCAGGAATTATAGTGACACTATTTGACTGCAGAGGAGTTTAAAATTTAGTTCATGCAGATCTATATTCATTTTTTTTACCACAAAAGAGCATGTAGAGCTTCCCCGAATGAGTGATCAACTCAATGCAGGGCCACCTCCGTGACATCACAAAAATTTAAGACAGGACAAACACCTGAACTTACGTAACATAACCTAACATCAATTATAACTTATAACGCGTGTCAGGGTAGAATTCATATTCGAATTCATAATAAATATGGTGAATATGTTAGAATGATTATGATGGTCAAATGGTGTTCGGGGACCGTTTGGACCTTATCGTTTCCCGACATTTGTCTTACAGGTGAGGAAACACGCCGAAAAAATCTCACCCAAGTAAATTGTGCCAACTGGGGATCGAATACGGATCGCGGCGTACGAAGCAACGACGATACCCTGAGATTATGACGACGGAAAACTCAATATCTAAAAAAATAATAACTAGGGTACATGTTAAAAAATATTTTTTTTAAATGATTTTAAATGTATTAAGTAGGGCCTATATACAAATATCTTGGCGAACAAATTAATTACAGTAAAAGCTCATTATTTATGGTTCCCTTATTCGCGTTTTCATTATTCGTGGGTTAAAAAACTGCCACACAGTTCCTGATTTCGCGGCTAAAAATGTATTTATTCGTGGATCCAGTCGGTAGGCATAATTAGAAGGATTTGTAACCTTTATTAACGCATCGGCAACTTTTTTACTGTAGGCACGTGCCAAGGCGGCTTTTACAAAGAGCGATTCAAACCAAATAGAAAAATTAATACCAAAGTAAAACAAACCTTATTGTCACTAAGCCTAAAGTCCGTTGTTAAAAGCCACCGTCGCCGTATTTCACGTGGCCTACGTCCCTTGATAAAGCCGCCCTCGCCAAGATAGGTGTTTTATTGTTTCAAGTTGTCATTCGTTGCAATAATTTTATTTGAATAACGCGTGTCTCTTCTGCTTTGTTGCCAATTTTCAATGTCGAGTAAAAGGAAAGAAAATTAATTCCGAAGCGGAAAAAACGCAGTGTTGCCGCTTAAAGTAAAAATAGAAATGCATAACGGTTTACGCGTTGGCGAGTTGTTTATAACTATAACACGCTGTTTCAGTGTTAAATAATCAACTGTACTATTCATCAAGAAATATGAAGACAAAATAAGGACTTCTATCGCTGAATTCACAGCTAAATATTAATCTGAATTGAAATACCTTTCAAAGCGGCAAAACAGGAAAAAATTACTAACTTCTTTAAGCCCTTGCCTAAGCATGACAGTAATACTAATAAATAGAAATTGTTCAAAATCTCTCGTTAATTGATTTTATTTTGATAATTTTTATTTTATTTTGAACCTTGGAACGTATCCCCTATAGGCCCTATACCCATACAAATTACCATTCCATCCATATACACGGTTTCTGTATTCGCGGCATATTTGCGGAACATATCCCCCACGAATAACGAACTTCTACTGTATAGGCCTACAGTATAATAGAGAAAATAATCGTGATTTAAATGTCGCATTAAAACATTTTTAGTAGTTAAATTAAAAGTAACGTAATTGCTACAGAATACTATAATTTGCAGCAATATAGGCCTATGCATAATTGTTTGCCAAGCTTGAAAATAAATTATATTTAGGATGTTTTTAAAAAGTATGTAGGCCTGCATATTCCATTGTTTCTTTTAAACTATAGGCCTACTTATCATAAATGATAATTACAATTTTACATTTTATTTAAGATAGAATCGATAATGTAATATCCATTTGATAATCCAGAAAGAATAGTTCACACTTAATGAAGAATTTGAACAATTCTGACTATTCAGCTTAAGTAATTCACCTCACCGCATGTGGCATTGTACAATTTATACGGTCTCTTACAACTTTTTGGTGATATGGGACAAGAGCTATGTGGTACATAATTTAAAAATCTAGTACAGTTCTAAAAATGCAAAAAACCATAAGACCCCCGCTGTTCTCTTAAGAATTCAAGCAGGTGGTTCGGGAAACAGGACTTTTACCCCCATCCCCCCATGCGCCCCCACACACGACGTTTGCACCTCTGTCATTGTTGAAGGCGCGGTCTTTCTTAAGGTATCGTGGTGAGATTTTTCCACTCCCACTCCACTCATTCAGTGCCTCGCACTTACTCTACTTCATTCAGAAATTCATTCAGCCTTCCAAGAAAACGTTACTATAGTACATATAGAAGCTAAAGAAACGAGCAAAAGGTATTTTTCTCTTCACCTTTACAATACTTTTTTTTCATTCACATTTTTCAGAAGTCTGACACGGTGGAAACCTTTCCACCTGGCTTTACTACGGAAGTGCGTGTCAAAAAATGGATAGGGGAGGTTTCGCTTATACTGAAAGTGACTCTGGAATGATGAGAAAGAGGGTGGGTTACCTGCTAAGGATATTTTTGGATGCGAGTTTCTCTAGGAAATCTGTAAGCGAGAGAATGAGAAGGTAAAAAAGGTTATCTGTCTTTTCCTCCCACGAAATGCTTGACATATTGTTGAGGGGTGAAATGGATATGGCATAGGCCATAACAAGGTATGAGTTCGGGGGTGGAAAGGGGGAAGAGATGTTGCAGTTTTGTGTCGGTGCCGTGCTGTCTGTCAGAATTTATCCAGCTTCAGCGTTATATGTCTCCCGTGCTATAAATCTTTCCACTGTTCAATTGCATCACGGACGGAGTCTGGCTATACTATTTCCCTTTACCGTAATAACAATGCTGAATGGAAATCCCTCATGATATTACTATTGTAATCCTCAAAGCTCACCTCTCGCTTTTTGGAGTGTTACACGTATGGTTGAAGTATCAACTTACAACAAAGAGGAACTTCATAACTCTTTTAAGGCCATCATGTTTCATTGCCGATTGTTGTGCTCATAAAGAAATTGGTCTTGGTTCGTATAGAATTATACCAAATAAAAAGTGAATTATTTGATACAACACCTTTCAGTAAATCGTTAGCTTATATTGCTACTGCTCCCAAAAGTCAAAAGTATTTTTTATATATATAGAATATAAATTCATTTCACAATAAAGATTTTTCTATGTAATATAAGATTAAAGAGAATCTGAAATATAGGCCTAAATATACAAAATAGCATTGTATTGTAATTTAAGCCTATGATTTCCCTTTACAGAGATTTAGGCGCTCTCCCCCTACAGAGAAGAATTTTAACCATACTAATTTAGTAACACTTGTTTTCGTATAGATGTCATTTTGAGTCGTCCGTGGTCAACGTTTCGCCTCATACTGACATCTAGGAAACCAAGGTAGTACTAGGACGGGAAAATTAGGTAAATTTTGTTTAGAGACCTTTTCATTCAAGCTTAAGGATTTTTTACGAGCCTGAAAATCTTCAGACTCGGGACCCACGGCTTAAAGTCCCTCCCGGAGGACTTGCTCCTTGAATTTTTCCGTCCTAAAAATCCATCGACCACGGCCGGTTTGAACCCGCGACCCTCGAGACCAGAGGCAGGGAGCGTAACCACTAGTTCACCGCGACCGACACAAAATAGCATAAGGTACCAAATATATAGGTCTATAGTTGGTAGTCTAAATAATATGTAGGCATAACTAACTAACTCACTGGGACCATGAAACCCGTAGATTCTTGGTCACGCGGACATAAGATCTCCATAATTCCCTACCCTGAGCCAACGTTTCCCTATCATCCTTTGTATAATTTACCTCCCTTAAATCATAGTCGTCGGCCGCGGTGGACTAGTGGTTATGTTCCTTGCATCTAGTCCCGAGGGTCGCGGGTTCATACCAAGTCGAGATCGATGGACTTTTTAAGATGGAAAAATCCAAGGAACAAATTCTCAGGGAAGGACTTAAAGCTGTGGGTCCCGAGTCTGGATATTTTCAGGCCCGTAAAAGAACCTTAAACTTGAAAAAGAGGCCCCTAAGCAAAATTTGCGGACATTCATCATCCACGTAATACCTTACTTGCCTACTAGATGTCTCAATGGTTCGGTATGCTAACCACATACCATTCATGACATTCATAGGTGAAATAAGCTTAACTAAATTCGCCTGGTTGAGAAACTTTCCACTAGGGAAGCATCCATGTCCTCGTATTGGGACGAACGGGGATCGATTATCAATCAACATAATCAAATCATGGTTAATGTTAGCCTCCCACCTCATTCTTGGCCTACCTATTGGGCTCTTTCCCTCTGGTTTTCATACTACGAGTTTGCAAGCTCCCTTTTCAATCCCATTCATGCCATAGGCCTATATCATGCTCTTCGCAGTCTACGAAACTTAACCGTTCTTATTACATCTGGTTTCCCATAAAGGTCATGTAGCTCACCGTTAAATAGCTTTCATTCACCTATCTGTTCAACCCTCTACGGTCCAAAATTTTCCCAAGAACATTATTCTCAAATACTCATAATATTTTCTTCTCCCTTAAGGTAAGGGTCAATGTTTCGCACAATATAATATATGTAACTGGGAAAATAACAATTAGCCTAAATTTGTATTCAGATTAATATTTTTTAAGATAAGTTGTTACGATAGAATATCTTATAGGCCTAACTCGTAATAGTATGCATTTACAAATTGAGTCTATGCAATCTAGATAATTTCTTTGTGGACTTCATTCCTGTTTGTAATTATTGTTCCAAGGTATTTGAATTCAGTCAATTATCAAAATTTACGTCATTTGTCATTAACTGTCCTGGGGGCATGCCGTAGCGTAATGGTTAAGGCAATACGCTACAAAGCGAAAGGTCGAAAGTTCGAGTCCCGGTGGTGTTAGGATTATTAAACTGACCCAAACCTTCTGGCGGCACTATGTTCCTGGATTCGACTCAGCCTCTAACTGAAATTAGTACCAGACGCTTGTTCTGGAGGTAAAGGCGGCCGTCACGTAGGCCTGACAACCCGGCTGACATAAGTTCCGATTGTCTAGCAAAAATGGGAGCCTTAATCTCCTACTACCACAAGGGCCTCTAAGACCTGTAGTGGGATCATTTTACCTTTGTCATTAGGCTAACTGTCCATTTCCATTATATAGGCCTAATGAATTCATAAGTGTAACCATGTATTTAGCTTTATTGATGTTTACTTCCTGCCCCAATTCTTTGGTGTTACTTAATAGAATGTGTGTGTTGGTCCTTATTATCTCCTCACTCACGATTATTAATACTAGCTATGTCATCAGCATATAACATACTAACAGCTTGTCAATACCTCTAAGCTGTTCGCCTTCTTTACATTCTGGCCTAAATATTATTTTGATAGCATGCTCTAGTAAAGAACTTAATAGTATAGGAGAAAGTGCACCCCTTTGTTTTAACCCATTGTAAATTTCAAAAGTACCTGGAAACGTTGGTATCTAGGCATTGGAACAAAAAAGTCAAATAACATTATTCTATCTCAAATTTTATTTTTTTTAATTCGATTTTTAAAGATTTATAAACGATAGGCCTAAAGGACCTACCATTTTATTTACTTATTAGAATGGCCATTTCTGTTTATAACCTTAAGCAGCACTGTAGAGTAGCCTACATTAGGAGAGACCATATGACCGCGACATATAAACGTAGGCTATAATTAATGAAATTAAATTAAGTAATAATACAGGATTTAAAAATGTCCCATTTTCTTCTTCTTTATCTCAGTTTAACTGACACCTTACAGGTACTTATTACATGCCACACGCCACCCAGGCCTTACAGACGACCTGTCGGGAGAGGAATTTTAAACTGCGGGTCAGTGGAGGTCCTCCCCGAATGAGTGATCAGCTCAATGTCAAGGCATCCTCCGAGACACCACAAGAGGCGAAACACACCATTCGTTCACACATTCATACTAAATATGGCCAATATGATAATCATGAATATGATGGCCAGATGAAATTCGGGGACTGTTTTCTGACATTTGTCTTACAGGTGAGGAGAAACCCGAAAAATACATCACTCGGGGGATCGAACCCGGGTCCTCTTCGTACCGCAGTGCTGGAAATCCCCCTTTTCGAGAACATTCAAGCAATAAATCCGTGAAACGGCACCTCGAAGAGCCAAGACTGCTGAAACTGTTGTTGTAACTGGCTAAGGTAAAATAGCACAGGAAGTCACATACTTAACCTCAACCTTAGTTTCAGTTTCTAAACTGGATTTCACTACTTTTCATATCAAGTAGCAAGTGTACTATCCTTACAAGGTTGAGACCCTATACCAAAATAAAAAAATATCTAGGTCTACGGTACAGCCTAAATTTGAACCACTCTTGAAATGCTAGTCAGACATATCAACCGTTATACTACTGTACAAGAGGCATGCTTACAAGAACATTATTATGAACTAAATACCAGTTTAGGAATCCTAAAATCCGCTGAATCCGACCATTACAAGATAGGATTTACCTGAATCCCGAAATTTAAAATATTGACTTTAGCAGCCGCCATGTTAGTTCGTCGAAATGTAATAAATTCCATGCAATTTAATTAACATTAAATTTACAATGTATCCAATAAGATACATAGTTAATTTATTTAAAATTAAAATAAAGAAATGGAAAAAATGAATCGGCAGCTATTATTTAAATGTGTGTCAAATTATTGGCCTTACAATACATATGTAATGTAATAACCTACAGTTATGCATGATTTATTTTCACTGCAATCCACACTTCTAAATAAACTGGCATTAGAAAATGTGTTTCACTGATTTAACAAAATAAATAAATACTCCTTAAACGAGCAAAATGATAACATAAATTCTACTTAGTGAGAAATTCGCAAAGTTTACGCTGTTCCTGCGTGACGGATTTATTATGTCTTTAATCTAGAAATGATTTAGATAGTTTATATCGTTTACAGTATTTTCTAATGAGAAAGACATTAGACGGTCCAACCGGCTTCTCACCTCAAATCCATATATGTCAATCATCGAGGTTTTCGGTCATTCAGCCAGTACAGGGCTGTAAGCATCGACTTGAGTCCTGAACCATTAGGCTATGGCTTGTAGATAGTTTTCTCAAACTAGACCCTATACTTACTGTACCTACATATATTCCTCTAGATGAGTGGTCACCGGTCACAAGTTGGAAAATATTTCAAGAGAAAATATTTACTATCAGATAGTGACTAAAATGAGCACGTGTCCTGCTCGACAAGCTGCTGTACCTGTTAGTGGATATATTTTTTATTTTCGGAAAATTCATATCTAGGCCATATCGATTATAAATATCGTATATTTATTTACGTTTTAAATATTTTAAGAGTAATAGTTGGTTAAATTGTGCAATATTTTTCGCATTTCCTATATTTCTTGTTTACTGCATTGTATGCTCGTAACAAATAAATGCAAATAAAATAAAATAAAACACTACAAATGGTTAAAATTCACCCAAGAATATTTACGAATCATATTACCAGATTCTGAAAAAAAAATCTGGAAATTTGATATTTTGACAAAAAAACTGTTTCATATAGACCCTATGATTAGAGAATTTGCCTCATTCTTATATAGTTAAATTTTTAAGAAAATTTGAAAAAAATAGTTTATCGGTGCAAAATTCACCCAATTTTGTATTAGAAAATAACGATGACTATTTAACTCATGCCCCAAATGGGAGTCAATGACCAATCACGTTTCAATGAATTTTGTTTTACAACCAATGACAGTTGTGTTTCACCTCGTTACTTATCGAATTCAGTTTACCAAAATAAATATTCTGAACAGGCCAGAGCATTATTTTGCAGTGACTGACTCTCCAACAAATACGCTGAATACAGGGATTAATCTGTGTGTTCGATATAGCAAATAATGAACAGATTCCTTCGAACTACACATTTGATAATTGTGTGTTCAATACTTGTGTTTTTAAATAATAATTTTACTGAGTTGTTTCCTAAAAAAATAATTAATAACATATAATGTTGGTTATAATATGCAGTTCGATGTGTCTCATTTTTTCTCCACTAGGGTGTATTCTTACAATATTACGATACTATTTGGCAATAAATAATATGTTATAATTGCAGTGGATGAACAAATGAAAAATAACCAAATATTTCTACTTTTTTTTCAAACATCGCCGTTTACATTAAATATATAAATAGGCTATTTTAAAATAACTATTTAAATAATGATTTGTGAGTAAACAGCTTAATTTTATTCGTTAAATAGTCCTAACAGATGCCACTCTTGATTTCCAAGTCCCTTATATAAATTGACTTGTCAGTTCGTGATTCGTGAATTTATCGATAATTTTTAAATCACTCATGGCATCACTTATGATAATCCTAGTGTCTAGGGGTTAAATTTCAGTGACATAAAAAATGTCGTCTGTAAATAGTCCTACTACACACCTATCGTTTATGTTTGGGTTGACATTATGTTCGAGAACAAACATAAATCCGAGACTAAGATGAGAGTTTCTGAGCTTCACATTCGGGAGATCCCAGGGCCGATTAACTATTATTTTATTTAACGAGGTTCTTTAACATTGCAATTCAAACCTGGATGCGAATCGACAGAAAAATTTGATCCATGGCATCTTATTTCGGGTTTAAGGCACTTTTCTACAAACCTGCATGGCACGACATCCCTAGAAGGCGCTTGATCTATGAGCCACTTGCTGCCCTCACATCCAAAAATCCAACTATACATATTGTCAACTCAGAAATAATTTAAAGAAAAGTATTTAATCAGTCCCCAAAAGATGAACTAAATGGAATTAATAAATATATCCCCGCTGTAACACGTGTGATAACCACAGAGTTGGACGATCATATAGTCCTACCCTGTATAGGGATAAAATGTGACCTCCTCGTCGAGTCCCTAATCTTATAGCTGGTTTTCATAACCTGGAACCACTACATCTTGTAGCTGTCCAAATTCCTCAATTCCCACCCCATTACTGGTCAAAATTCCATGAGAAAGTTACTTCACTCATGGAGACCCGAACCAGCGCAAGACCTGGAGCTCTATATCAAGCCCTGATGCCTTAAAGCGCTCGGATATGACGCAGGACTCTAAGGTATTTTTAAAGTTGAAAATTTACGTTCTCGGAGAGATCAAAATATTAAAGGAAACCACGAACAAACACATTTTAAATGAGAACATACTCGATGACCTAAACTTCCTTTACAAAATCATTCCTAGCAATAGTCAGTGCCAAACTACAAGCAGAAGATAAAACGTGTTTTCGAAAGATCTCCTATAAAATTTATACGCGTACTGCCGATAGCTGAGGGTGACTGAGAATTACAGGACTAATTTTATATTTGAAAAATTATATAGTGCCCATGACAAATAACATGAGAAATTATACCAAACCCAGGGAGAATCAAAACATAAACTTCTGGGTTCGGAGTTTCGTAATGTCTTTTAAAAATCTTGTCTCTATTAAAACAAAAAAATCTACTGGAAGTTTCACCAATCATAATCAACTTCTTTTGTTTACCGAGAGTGAAAGCTGTTGATTATAATCGGATAACTTCCCTCTAGATTACCCTGGATATTTTTATTATAGTACCAAAGTATACACTGGAGGAGCAAATTAACCTCGTTTGACGGGATTAATATACAATATACGTCATTGTTATTATTATTATTATTATTATTAGGTGTTAATATGCAATATATGTCATTATTAATATTAGGCCTATTATTATTATTATTATTATTATTACTATTCGATAAGTTAGATTTTTTTTTAAATTTGTGATAACCTTAAATTTAATGTGTTTTATACCATATGTACCGGTGTACTGAAGGCCTAAGGTTGTGGTAATAAACGAACTGAACTAACTCTTCATAACTTCTGCTTCTTATTCATAATTTGTAGGATTTTAATCATGTTTATTTCCAAAATCACTCCTCGGAGGAAGACGTATTGGATGTGCATCCACTGCCTATCTATCTTTTGGCTGGTCTACCTCTTGTTCTTCTCCCGTCCACTGGTCTATCTTCTTAGCTCTTTTAGCAAGTCGGTTGTCTTCCATTCTTTCTATATGACCTTTCCAATATTTTCGTCTATCTATAATAAATTTGGTTATGTCTTGAATATGACATTTGTCCCTAATTTCTGTGTTTTGTATCTTATCAAATAATGTTTTCCCCTGAATAGTTCTTAAGATCTTTATTTTACATGCGCTTATTATTTGTTTAGTTTTTGTTGTATCAGCCCTAGTTTCTGCTAGTTTACGATAACTGGTCGAACTATCGTTTTGTAGGCCTATATGCGGATTTTGCTTTCTATTGACATATATTTGTTGCGCCAAATTAAATCTATCATATATCCAGATATTTCAGCTGCTTTACCAACTTGTTTCATTACTTATTTTATTAAATGTTTACTCTTTTTTTATCAATACACCTAAATATTTAAATTCTGATACCTGTTCTATGGAGAGGTTCAACAGAACTATGTTTTTCTTTTTTATAAAAGTAAGTTTATTGTTAAAAACTATACTGTAACTTAAATATTTAAGCTTTTTAAATATAGAGCAAATCAAAAAGTACCATGCCCGTTGTTACTGTTATCACCCATCATGTCATAGGCTTAACTATCTTTTTTCAGGTACTGTTTTTCGATAGCATTGGGGTCATTGCGCGACCGGAAGTTGTTAATTTATTCACACCATAGTAAAACACAATGCTCTTATGTCAAAAATAAATATACAGTAACTATTACGTTTAAAAATTGTAGGCCTATATTAAAGATATAAAAAAACTGAAAAAAATGTGAAATTTTCAATATTTTGGTAAATTTTAGGCCCAATGCGCGACTCAAAAATATCAACTGATCTAAACCAAATTAAAACACAATGCTTTTAGGCTCTATTTGAAGACGTTACAAACTATTACATACGAAAATATCTAATTCTAAAATTTAAAAAGTAATCGCAAAAATGATTTTTTTTTTCATATTTTGTCAACCATTAGAGCCTTTGCGCGACCGGAAGATGTCAACAGATTTTGATATTTTTTCTCTTTTCTTTTTTTGTCTATATAATTCGCAACTTTAAAAAAATAGTGGAATGCAGGCTTTCACGGCCGGTAATCATGGTAGTAAAAGATTCCGGGCTATGTGGCCGTGGTCTATAACTGGCGTTTCTTCCAGACGTTTCTCCCTCAACTGCGGAGGGCATCTTCAGTGGCGAGCGCTTCAAGCTGTTGTTTCCCTGTCGTAGTCTCGACTGCAGCTTGAAGCGCTCGCCACTGAAGATGCCCTCCGCAGTTGAGGGAGAAACGTCTGGAAGAAACGCCAGTTATAGACCACGGCCACATAGCCCGGAATCTTTTACTACCATTTAAAAAAATAGTTTTTTCGGCCCACCCTATACCAGCATCACTAGCATATGTGCCAATCACAGAGATGGACGATCATTCAACCAGTATAGGAGTGACATGTGGTCAACATGTCGGGCCCCTCAGTCTTTATAGCTGATTTTCTCAACCTGAATAAATTAACTATGAACCATTACTGTGTTTCCTTATGGATTACTATTCTTTTTTTCATTCTCATTTCTTGAAGCTTCGTCATATACAGTAAGGTAATCACGTTTGGTTCTATTTAATAGGCTGTGTATTTCTACTCTTGTGTTAAATTACCTGTTATGAAGTTCATTAATTAAATTTTAATTATATCATTAAATGATAAATTGGATACTGTAAACGAGAATCCAAACCAACATTTATTTTGAAGATTGAACAGAAAATTTCAGAATATGAAACGGAACATTTAAAATAGAGACTCAAATGCTACTGTCTCTGCAAACTCCAGCGATAATTTTGGATTGTATTAATTCTACTTTTTTTTATTTTACCTAATTAGAACATTTTATAGTTATTGTTATTGTTTATACAATGAAGTTTTATAGGATTTTAGATACAGAATAGTCCTTCATGATCTACTTTACATTTTCTTTATTTATAGCCTAATAGGGTATAGCCTAAAAAAGTTACAACTTAAATAGAGCCTATATGTTTTGAGATTTTACGTTATTTTATCCTAAATGATAATATGAAAATATATTTCCAATCAATTTTAATTTACTTTTCTTAAACTACCTAAATATTTTACATATAATTTTATTTTTCGTCATTTGTATTGTGTCATAATAGCATTTTTTTATTACATAAAATATCTTGAAGGATAAAAACCAATAATAGTGAAGCCGTACATATGAAAAGTTGGATTCTTTGTCTTTTGTTATTTTTTATTGCACGTGGCTGTAAACTGAGTCAATATATCATTACGACCAGATGTCCACGTCTTCTAAATAAGAAAACATTCCACAAAATTATAGGCATGACACATAACGTCGTGAATTTACAAATGGACACAGCTGTCCCTTGAGAACCAATTTAAGGAAGAAAAGGAATTTCTAAACTGACCAAGAAGATGGACGGTCAGAAGTCATAAAACTCCTACGCGTAAAGATAAATTTGGTAATTTCAAGGATGTCCCTCCTCTTTCACCTGGGGAGGATGTCGAAGACATCAGTCAAGTTGTCTTTGTGAAAGTCCACCTGGACAATCGCAACAACCATTCGGAGGTATATTGTCAAAGGATCATTACGGTTACTAGTTTACTTTCATTCTTCACCTTCAGCTGCTCAAATACATTCATAGCAGCCAATGATATCTCGATAAGAACCAACTCGATTAGAGTGAGATACGATTTCTATAGATCTAAGTCATTTTTAAGTTAGGTTTATGAAATTCATAAGAAGGATGTAAATTGGCCTACACATGGCTGAATCACAAAACACCGTCAGAGCTTAAAGTTCAACCCATCGTTGAACAAATCTAAAACTACGGTTATATATCCAGAGAACTGTCAGCCAAGGTCAGCTGAACTGGTTGTTGTCACTGCAAGCATAAGATAGTAAAGGCAGTACTTTAAGGTAATCAAAAGTCTCGTCGCCTACTACTGGATACGCATTAATGAGTTAGCGAGTTACTTTTGTATCTATTTTAATAAATTAGCGTGACGCAATTCCCAAACCTTAATTTCAGTTTCTTGTTTCAAGTAGATAATAGATTTTCATCACGAGGTTGAATGATTTTTAACCAAACTCTATTGATGAAGAAACATTTCACACACACACACACACACACACACACACACACATACACACACACACACACATAACTTATATATATATATATATATATATATGTGTGTGTGTGTGTGTGTGTGTGTGAAATGTTTCTTCATCAATAGAGTTTGGTTAAAAATCATATATAGGCCTATATATATATAGGGCCTACGTGTGTGTGTGTAGGCCTATGTATATATATCCTACATAGTTTATATAATGGATTTGGTAGCCTTCTTATTTTTCGTTTCATCTATTTTATTCAATCAAGTTCTTATACGTTTTCTCGTAACAAAGTCACTAAGAAAATTACAAATATTAAATATAGGTCTAATAAAAATAATATAGGCCTAAGCACATTCCCTACACAAAAATATAAAATATGAATTAGTTGCGAAAATAATAAATTAAAATA
The DNA here is from genome assembly GCA_030220185.1 of Diploptera punctata. Taxonomy (NCBI): domain Eukaryota; kingdom Metazoa; phylum Arthropoda; class Insecta; order Blattodea; family Blaberidae; genus Diploptera; species Diploptera punctata. The sequence continues at coordinate 3,447,306 of JASPKZ010003044.1, read as the reverse complement.
TTAAATATAGGCTACTATTGTTTTCTCTCTCAGTTAATTCAATAATAATTCCTGAAATGCGAGTAACTACTCATACGGGGAACCCAGATTAAAATATATGTAAATTATTTCTTATTAATCTGTAATTTCTTATTTCACATTTTTACATACGGAAAATGTTTACATTATTTTTATGATAGTTAAATATTTGTGTTGTACATTTGTTAATTTAAAACATGTAAGCATTTCAGACTACTAAATACAGGGTGATTCAAAAGTCTCTTGACATTTCCCTCATATCGTTAATTTTATGTATTTTCGTTATATGTAATTGGAAACTATGCTAACAATAGAGAAAAGATTAACTGTCGTTTTCGCTCGTATATGAGGATTGACGTTCGGGCAGGTCCAAGAAGAATTCACTAGAAAGTTCAGAATACCAGGTCCTAGCAGGCAAGCTATTAGCGCTCTGGTACTGAAAATGAAACGGCCGGTTTCTGTTGCTGATGAGGCACATAGAGAGTGGCAGGCTACAGCACCAGAAGACGTGCAAAACATACAGAATGCCATCTCACGAAGTCCCGATGCAACAACCAGAAGACTAAATAGAGAGTTGGGAATATCCCAAAGCACTTATGGCGTACCTGGCGCTTCAAACTGAACAAGCGCCCCTTATCACATCCAGATAATGCACAAGACTATGTAGCTCGACAATCTATGTGTGATGACCTGTTAAATATCATTGAAAATGAAGACTTCGTGGAACATGTGTTGTTCAGTGATGAGACAACATTACACACATGTGGACATATCAAAAGGGCAGGCGAACAGCCAAACGCCATACAAGAGTTTCAAAGAGACACACCAAAGGTAAATGTGTGGCTGAGAATAACGTTCATGTTTGCGGAAACAACAGTAACTGGAAGTAACTAGCTTGACATGTTAGAACAATACCTGGAACCACAGCTGGCACAGGATGCTGTACAAGATACTATGGTTTTCCAACAAGATGGTGCACCACCCCATTTTGCCTCCATTGTTAGTGACCACCTCAACGAAGTTTTTCTGCTAGGTGGTTCACCGAGAATTTGGGCGGCACGCTCTCCAGATCTGACACTACTAGACTTCTTTGTTTGGGGTTTCGTTAAGTCCAAAGTGTATGAAGTGAAGATCAACATCTTACAGCAATTGAGAAACCGAATAGTTGAGCGGTAGCTGCAATCACACCAGCTATGCTGGCAAAAGTGTTTCGCTGTACTCAAGAAAGATGGAGTCTGTGCTGTGATTAAGAGGGCCACCACATTAAAATTTACTGAGTTTTTCATCTAGTAGCCATTACCTTCCATATCTAATAACAAGTTTGGCATAAAACATTGGTTTGACGAAAATGTCAAGAGACTTTTGAATCACCCTGTAGAATATTAGCATACTGTAATGCGTAACTAGGAAACGGACCAAAAGTGGACCTCTCAAGAAAATACCAGATAGATAACCGCTAGATTAGACCAGATTAGACCAACCGCTAAACCTATAAAACAGACTAACCCACTGGGTCCATATAATCCGTACGTTTATGGCCGCAGGGACGCAGACACTCCATTATCCCTATCCCGAGCTAATACATTACAATCATTTTCTGTATTATTGGCCTCCCTCAAATCGTTCTAAAATTTATTCTCTCAATAAACTTGACTATAGGGAAGTTCGGGTAATGTGGACCCTTCTGTTTAAGTGGACCCTGTTAATATCTTATTTTTATTTATTATCTTGCGAAAAAGGGTTTAATTGTGATATTTATGAAAATTACCGCTTTAAAGTTTTTTCAAGCTAAGAATCAATTCTTAATTTCTGCTATTGAATATTACAAATGTTGAAAAAACTCCTAAATATATTATATTATATGTAGATGCTGTTTTAATATATTGACGGGTTTGGTTTGATATTATGTGACATGGTGGCTCTATAAAATAATTAAACATAACAAAGGAATTCGGTTAATGTGGTCCCTCCACGAGGATCTGGGCCCACTTTACACGCGAATACGTATATTTTATCAATGAGGATGCTATCTGTAAAAACCATGCACTTAATTAATTTTATTTAATATCCTTGTAATTTTACTAAACCCAAAGACCGTCGTTTTCTGCATTTGAATGACGTGTGAATGTTATAATCAACAATAATTTTTCAAAACATTAAATAAATATCAATGCTTTTTAATTATGATCAGTCATAAATATTTTCATAAGTAATGCCACGAGTGATTTCCAAATTATCGATAAATTCACGACTCACGAAGTGAGGAGTGAATTTATCTAGAGAATTTAGAAATCAAGAGTGGCATTTGTTAGGACTATTTAACGAATAAAATTAAGCTGTTTACTCACAAACCATTATTTAACTATAGTTATTTTAAAATATTTATATATTTAATGTAAACGGCGATGTTTGAAAACAAATGAGAAACGATAGGTTCGCTTCATCTGCTTCTTTTGTTTATCACTGCAACCAGATCATACTATTTATTGCCAAAGGAACGCAGTATTGTAAAAATGCTCTCTAGTGGAGAAAAAAACTAAACACATCAAACTGTATATTAATTCATTTGTGATGTCGTATGATGTAAATATGACAATTATATTTTTCTGGATTATTACCTGGGAAAAAATACATTTAAGAAAGTGCAAACAGTGGTTTCTTTTTTTGGTGGTATAATCAATTGCTACAAATGTTGACATGTATGCACTATATAGCCTATACAATCTGGTAGCCGTATTTCTTATAGGCTCAGTCACTGCAAAATAACGGTCAGACCTGTTCAGAATATTAAAAAGGAGGAGCTTTGTTTAGTATGGTAGTTATAACACTGATAAATATTTCGTGAAACACGACTCTGATTGGTTGTAAAACAGAAATCATTGAAACGTGATTGGTCATTGACTCCCATTTGGGGCATGAGTTAAATAGTCAGATTAATCTGTGCCTGTCTGTATAAATGAATAGAGTAAATAAACTTAAAAATAGACTGAAAGCTAAGGGGACTCTGGGGTCCACTTTATCCAAATATGGAAGTTAAAGTGGACCTTTCTTGTAATGTAAAAAAGTTTATAAATTATAAAGATGTTTCCATATTTGAATAAAATAACAATGCTATTTCATAGTTACAACACTAATGATAATCACTGTGTTTAAACAAAATTCAAATCCCTTAATTAAAAGAAGAAAAACAACAAATTCAAAACAGAGGTCCAAATTACCCGAAGTTCCTCTACTTATCGATGATAATAAGCAGGGCTAGCGGAACCTAAACCCATGTAAACAACACTTGCAAGGACGAGGGACGGGAGCAACAAGAACACACTGTAAAGACGGGACCATGTAGAGTTAAGTGCTGCAAGAATTGTACATTATAGTATCCAAAATACTATGCAGTACTGTCGGTGCTAGCAAACACAAAGAAACAAACAAACAAAACAATGTACTTTTATAAGTCCACCACTACCTGTAATAAGTGTATCAGAACTGAAATTAATGTTAATCCCTGAACGTATTACACAGTTGTATATTAATGGGAAGACACTACTTCCCACCTCTCTCACTTCTCCACTTAGTATCTAACTTACAGCGTTTGTTTTGGTGTAGAATCCGCTAGGTCTGATAATAAATACCACATGTGCGTCTTCAATGAAACAAAAATTTGCCACTTTTTCAATTAAAATTTCAACTCCATAATACTTAATTACTTAATTATTTTAAAGCCTATTTCTCAATAAGCCTATATTTATTTTAATCTGTCTTACAAAATAACAAATGGGCTTATAAGTCCAAGTTCAGTTTTTTGTATATCCTAGAGAGCATAGCATTCTTCTCTGAATATACACAAAAATGAAATTTAAAAGAGTATTATTATTTTCCCCTCCATGGTATCTTTACCTTGCCGTGGTAGAGTGGCTTGCGTGCTTAAATGATCCTGAGAGTTATGCCGGCGGTAGCATTGCTGCCGATAGGGTTACCCATGCCGAACTGGTCGAAGGTGATAAGCCAGACGAAAAAAGTACATTGGTCGAAAGAGTGACGTTCTTTCACCGTCAAAATACAACCGTCAAGAAATGCAACATGGGTTCAATGGGGTAAAATTTTCCGGAGGTAAAATAGTCCCCCATTCGGTTCTCCGGGCGGGGACTACTTCAGGGAACCCATGCCAAAGGCTCAAACACAGGGACATGTTCCTAGGAACATGTAATGTTAGGACTTTATACAATAGCGGGGCACTAGAGATATTAACGCGGGAATTAGATAATTCGCCCTTGGATATAGTCGCTTTACAGGAAGTTAGGTGGCCAGGAGAAGGTAGTCAGGAATCAGGAAGCTTTGCATTATACTACGGGGGTGCAGAAAGACCTGCATTTGGAACGGGTTTTTTAGTCAGAAGGAGGATCCTATCCGCTATCCGAGATATTAAGTTTGTTAGTGATAGGATATCATACATAATTCTAAAGGTAAACAACATGATTTTATAATTGTAAATGTACATGCCCCCACAGAAGATAAAGATGACAAGATCAAGGATGAGTTCTATGAAGAATTAGAATGCTTATTTGATAGCCTTTCACGATATCATATAAAAATTATCTTAGGAGATTTTAATGCAAAAGTGGGGCGGGAAGATATATTCAAACCAACAATAGGCAAATTCAGTCTTCATGAAGATAGTAACGACAACGGGGTTAGATTAGTCACATTTGCCACATCAAAGAATCTCATTGTTAAGAGCACAACAATTCAGCATAAGGATATTCATAAATACACCTGGACGTCCCCAGATGGAGAAATTTGGAACCAGATAGTACATGTATTAGTGGATAAACGCTGGCACAGTAGCATCATCGATGTTAGATCAGTTAGAGGGACAGAGTGCAATTCGGATCATCATCTGGTCAGAGTGAAAATCAGACAACGGCTATCGCTTATGAGAGGAACAAACGCGAAAGATGATTCTGTAAAATTTGAATTAAAAAACTTGAAAAATGATGAAATGCGGCAAGAATACCAAATCAAAATTGCTAATAGATTTGAAGTACTGGAATCTTCAGATGACAATGTGGCAAACGAAGAAGAAACTGATATAAATAAAGAATGGGAGGCTATAAGAGATACTATTAAATTGTCAGCATCAGAAAGCATTGGTTGTTTAAAATTAGGCAATACAAGAAATGGTTTGATGAGGAATGTACCGACATTGTAAATAAAAGGAAGCTAGCAAAAATGAAATGGTTACATGAGCCAAATGAGGTAAATTTAGAGCAATTGGGTAGTATTAGACGGGAAACCACCAAGTTACTAAAGAGTAAAAAGAGGGAATATTTGAGAGAGAAGATTAATGATCTTGAAATGAACGCAAAAAATAGGACTCCGACTGAGGGTCTTTCCACTTTTCAGCGGTTGCCCTTTTACCAGCCGGCTGCTGGCCCTTCACATCCACATGTGTCAATCACAGAGGTAGATGATCAACAGCCAGTGTAGAGGTGACATGTGGTTAGCATGTCGAGTCCCCCAGCCGTTATAGCTGGTTCCTCAACCTGGAGCCGTTACTTATTGTAGCTACCCAATTGCCTCACGATGCTGGGTGGGCACCGGTCCCATACTGGCCGAAATACCATGAGAAAATTTCTTCCCCCATGGAGACTCGAACCAGCGCAAGTCCCGTAGCTCTGCGCCAAGGCTTTCTACCTTAACCGCTCGGCTACGGCGCGGGACTAAAAAAAAAAAAGGTACATTAGAGAATTATATCAGGGAATTAGTATAGAGAAGAAAGGGTTTCAGGCTAGAATAAACATAATTCGGAATGAAAATGGGGATATGATTGCAGATTCCAGGAGTATATTAAATAGATGGAAAAATTACTTTAATCAGCTATTAAATGTACATACAGAACAGGACATTGAGGAGGATAATTCACAGACAGCAGAGACGCTAGTCGCAGAACCAAATGCATTAGAGGTTGAAATGGCGATTGAAAAAGTGAAGATGTATAAAGCATCAGGTTCAGACGAGATCCCAGCAGAACTGATAAAATCAGGGGGAGAAAAATTAATGGACAAGATACGCTGGTTGCTTAGTATGATTTGGGAAAAAGAAGCTCTTCCAGATGAATGGAAAGAATCAATTATCGTACCAATTTATAAGAATGGAGATAAAACTGATTGCAACAACTACAGGGGCATCTCATTACTTTCAACTTCGTACAAAATTCTTACAAATACATTTGTAAGCAGACTTACTCCCTATATTGATGACATTCTAGGAGATCATCAATGTGCATTTAGAAGAAACAGGTCTACAAGAGATCAGATTTTTAGTATAAGACAGATTCTAGAAAAGAAATGGGAATACAATGGTACTGTACATCAACTATATGTAGACTTCAAAAAAGCATATGATTCAATTAAGAGGGAGAAGTTATATAGTATCCTGCTGGAGTTCGGAATTCCCAAAAAGTTAGTTAGACTGATACGAATGTGTCTAAATGGCACAAAGAGTAGGGTGCGTGTAGGCAAACAGTTTTCGGACACTTTTGAAATCCAAAATGGGCTGAAGCAAGGAGATGCTCTATCTCCTCTACTATTTAATTTTGTACTAGAGCATGCCATTAAATCTTTAGAGAATAAGGAAGGCTTACAACTCAATGGTATTAATAAGCTGTTAGTTTATGCTGAGATTGTTGGTCAGTAATATGGCGCCGATATGAGGAGTAGGGATACTAAACAACAAACACGCAACACAACTATTGAGTAACACAAAGAATTAGGACTGGAAGTAAATATCAATAAAACTAAATATATGGTCACACGTAGAAATACATTATATAATGGAAATGGACAGCTAATGACAAATGAGGGAAATTTTGAGGAAGTAGCTGAATTCAAATACCTAGGAACAATAATCACAAATAGGAATGAGATGCACAAAGAAATTAAACATAGGCTCAATTCTGGAAATGCGTGCTATTATGCATTGCAGAGACTCTTGATGTCCCAACTCCTTTCAAAAACGTTAAACTGAAAATATATAAAACTATTATTCTACCAGTTATATTATATGGGTGCGAAACATGGACTCTTACTTTAAGGGAGGAAAGGAGATTACGAGTATTCGAGAATAAAGTACTTAGGAAAATTTTTGGACCAAAGAAAGATGAACAGACAGGTGAATGGAGAAGACTACATAACAATGAACTACATGGTCTTTATAGAAAGCCAGATATAATAAGAACAGTTAAGTCTCGTAGACTGCGATGAGCAGGACATGTTGCACGTATGGGGAATGAAAGACTTGCATGGAAGCTTCTTGTAGGAAAGCCAGAGGGAAAACGCCCAGTTGGTAGACCAAGAATGAGGTGGGAGAATAACATTAACTATGATTTGAGGGAAGTAGATTATACAGGGAACGATTGGAAAGCATTAGCTCAGGATAGGGATGTTTGGAGAGCTTATGTCCGTGCGGCCATGAACCTACGGGTTCGATAGTGCCAGTGAGTGAGTAAGTAAGTATTATTTTCAGGTAATTTCAGAAGTAGACATAAAATCCGATTCAATTACATCAAGTTCAACGATAGTTTAAAAATTAACAAAATAAGGATTGTTTTATGGCTGGGTTCATAATAGGGCCAACAAATTCAAAATAAAAGACTACAAAAACTAATATTGGATGCCAGAAGGGAGGGTGAAAGCCGGAGAGGACAGCAAAGGAAAAGTTAGAAAGACGACGTTGAGGAACACATTGCAAATTTGGGATTGAAGAAATGGAAAATGAAAATTATGGATGATGGACAATGAAAGGCAATTGTGAGGGAAATCCGAGGTTCACTTTGTAGCGTAGAGCTATGAAGACGAATGATTACTTTAATTCAGTTTTGTATAAATTACAAATATTATATTAGGCCTAAGGAGTAATTTACATCCTTCTCCTAGTCTTGCATATAAGTAACCCTGCATATAAAGTGGACATTATCATTATTTTTCTGCCATTCTAATTTAAAGTTAATTAATGCCAGATAGAAATATTAATGGCGCAAAAGGCATAAAAGACATTGCCCTACTCGCCAACTGCTGGCCTCACTTCCACATGTTGTAATCATGTACGTGGATTATCAGCCAATCAGTATAGGGGTAAAATGCTTCATCGTCGAGAGTCCTGATAAGACAGGAACATTCTAGTTTCAAAGTATCATATAATTTTTACATTGTTAAAATGATAGAATTCTCATGTGTTTTCACTATAGTCTCAGTCTTAACCCTTAAATTGGCAATGTGCCCTATAAGTTATATTGATTTCATTTATTTAAGATAGTTTAAAATGAGAGTACACATTCCTTAGATTAGTGTCAAATTACACAATAATGTACAATAACCTGGAAGGCCTCTTAAAAGACTGCTAGATGGGGCCGAAACAGGTCTACAAAGGCCTAATTCGTGACGGATGATGATTATGATGAATAACTTAGAGTTTTACATTATTTTGATTTCATTGCTGTTGGAAACATTAAAATAACTGGCAGGAGAAATTATTGTTTCGCTAATTTAAGGGTTAACCAAAATTGTATTGAAAACCGTGACTTAATTGTAAACATGCATAACGGAAAGAGACATATTGCTATACTTCATATCACAGATAGTCCGCACGTATCACTGTGAAGCTTCTTTATAACTGTCATACAGACATTTCTCATATTAGTCGTCCGTTATACATGTCCTTTCTTCGTTACAAATTTATACCAGCACATAATTTATATTTCCATCTATGTCATAGTAGGTGGTATTGCCATGAGAATCAGAAAGTAAGAGAATATAGTAAAGATGAATTGTAATTTAGTGGAAACATATCAAAGTAGCAATAGAATTCATGAAAAAATATATAAGTATAGTTACTAGACTAATAACTCTGAAATTTACAGAATAAAATATTAGACGAAGTAGGCCTGCTCGAAAAATCAACTCCTAATAATAGATAGGATTAAGAGAGAACATTTATAATAAACAATTGGGTAGGGCCTATATGTTCTATCTATCTCTCTATCTCTCTCTCTCTCTCTCTCTCTCTCTCTCTATATATATATATATATATATATATATATATATATATATATATATATATATATACTTACTTACTTACTTACTTACTTACTCACTGGCACTATCGAACCCGTAGGTTCATGGCCGCACGGACATAAGCTCTCCATACATCCCTATCCTGAGCTAATGCTTTCCAATCATTCCCTGTATAATCTACTTCCCTCAAATCATAGTTAATGTTGTTCTCCCACCTCATTTTTGGTCTACCAACTGGGCGTTTTCCTTCTGGCTTTCCTACAAGAAGTTTCCATGCACGTCTTTCATTCCCATACGCGCAACATGTCCTGCCCATCGCAGTCTACGGGACTTAACTGTTCTTATTATATCTGGCTTCCTATAAAGACCATGTAGTTCATTGTTATGTAGTCTTCTCCATTCACCTGTCTGTTCATCTCTCTTTGGCCCAAAAATTTTCCTAAGAACTTTATTCTCAAATACTCGTAATCTCCTTTCCTCCCTTAAAGTAAGAGTCCATGTTTCGCACCCATATAATATAACTGGTAGAACAATAGTTTATATATATTTTCAGCTTAACGTTTTTTGAAAGGAGTGGGACATCAAAAGTCTCTGCAATGCATAATAGCATGCATTTCCAGAATTGAGCCTATGTTTAATTTCTTTGTGCATCTCATTCCTATTTGTGATTATTGTTCCTAGGTATTTGAATTCAGCCACTTCCTCAAATTTCCCTCATTTGTCATTAGCTGTCCATTTCCATTATATAATGCATTTCTACGTGTGACCATATATTTAGTTTTAATGATATTTACTTCCAGTCCTAATTTCTTAGTGTTACTCAATAGTGTGTGCGTGTTGGCCTTTAGTATCTCCTCGCTATCGGCCAGTAGTACTACATCATCAGCATAAACTAACAGCTTATTAATACCATTGAGTTGTAAGCCTTTCTCATTCTCCAAAGATTTAATGGCATGCTCTAGTACAAAATTAAATAGTAGAGGAGATAGTGCATCTCCTTGCTTTAACCCATTCTGGATTTCAAAAGTGTCTGAAAACTGTTTGCCTACACGCACCCTACTCGTTGAGCCATTTAGACACATTCGTATAAGTCTAACTAACTTTTTAGGAATTCCAAACTCCAGCAGGATACTATATAACTTCTCCCTCTTAATTGAATCATATGCTTTTTTGAAGTCTACATATAGTTGATGTACAGTACCATTATATTCCCATTTCTTTTCTAAAATCTGTCTTATACTAAAAATCTGATCTGTTGTAGACCTGTTTCTTCTAAATGCACATTGATGATCTCCTAGAATGTCATCAATATAGGGAGTAAGTCTGCTTACTAATATATTTGTTAGAATTTTGTACGAAGTTGAAAGTAATGCAATGCCCCTATAGTTGTTGCAATCAGTTTTATCTCCTTTCTTATAAATTGGTATGATAATTGATTCCTTCCATTCATCTGGAAGAGCTTCTTTTTCCCAAATCATACTAAGCAACCAGCGTATCTTGCCCATCAATTTTTCTCCCCCTGATTTTATCAGTTCTGCTGGGATCTCATCTGAACCTGATGCTTTATACATCTTCAATTTTTCAATCGCCATTTCAACCTCTAATGCACTTGGCTCTGCGACTAGCATTTCTGCTGTCTGTAACTTATCCTCCTCAATGTCCTGTTCTGTGTGTGTACATTTAATAGCTGATTAAAGTAACATATATATATATATATATATATCCATAGTAATTCTGCCCGAAGGCAGGTCCTTCACTGCAATCATAGCACTTTCATGCTATGCTTGCAGCTTTACTAGGGAATTGTAGGTGTGGTAGATTCCCGTTGCTTTCCACACCGGTGAAGGATGATAATGATAATGATAAGGATGATGATGATGATCATATGATTTCGGGGATGTTTGGGCCTTAAAGTTTCCCTGACATTTGTCTAACAGGTGAGGAAAAACCCCGATAAAAACCTCACCCAGAAAAACTGCCCCGACCGGGGATCGAACCCGGGCCCGTTGCGTGACAAGGCAGCTCGCTAACCTCGAGACCACAGTGGTGGAATATATATAACCCTTCATGTTTCTATTCAGATCAATGTTTCCCGTCTTATCGGTAATTGTCTAAGATATTAAAGATTTAGATTTACAATTGACCATGTTCCTTGAATTATTCTCCATGGGAAAATATCTCCTCTTACCTTAGGTGAAGCTAAAATTATTCGAAAACAGGGCTCTAAGATAAACATTTGGTTCCGGATTATTATTATTGTTATTATTATTATTATTATTATTAATATTATTATTAATATTAACTGCGGCAGAAATGAAATTTATGAGACGTACTTAAGGTTACTCAAGAACAGACCGTAAAAAGAATTCTGAGATTCTCAAAGAATTAGAAACAGAATCAATCATGAAATGTGTGCAAAAATATATAAACAACTGGAAATCTCACGTAAGAAGAATGAGCAGAACAAGAATACCACCTCAAATCTTAAATTACAAGCCACCAGGAAGGAGATCATTGGGTACACCCTTCAAACGTTGGGTTGAGACCGTAAACACACCGCTAGGTCCATCACATGAAAGGAAGAAGAAGAAGAAGAAGATTATTATTAGTATTATTATTATTATTATTATTATTATTATCATCAACATTATTATTATTATCTGGCAAAGCTAATAATGGAAAATAATGGAGGGAGCTTCACCATGAAAAACATCATTGAAGAATTGAGATGAAAAACCATTCAAGTCCATTTTTGGTCGAAAATAGGATTTTGACAGATTATATACGAAGAAACCATTTCCAACTATGTAAGTTGAAGAACAAACAAAACATCTTAAACAGTAAATGTATTCATGCCCGTGATATCTAGGAAGATACTTACTTTATTTTATATAATTTTAATTTTATTATATTCTATGTTTTTGTTAGTATTAGCTAGTATTAGATTACATCATTATATTTTGTTTAGTCTGTATTTTAATAATATCTTAAAATTGTAATATGTACGTAATTTTTGTATAATTTTACTATTCGCTGGTTGAGTGGAAGAGAAGGCCTTATGGCCTTAACTCTGCCAGCTAAAATAAATTATTATTATTATTATTATTATTATTATTATTATTATCATTATTAATGTCCACGCGCAATGATTCACCATACGCGGTACCGAGCTCAAGTATATTTTGTTGTATCGTTCATCAATACAATGTTTTTAAATAAAATGTATACTGCATTAACGATATATTATATTGAAGGTAAGTAACATTAGAGCATTGCATTCAGGGTCAGTAAATACAGACATATCTCCTGCTCCTTCTGCTGATGATGGGACTAGTCCCGAAAGGCCTACAGAGAATTAATAACTTACAAAGCTAAGGATACGTACCTATTAGGTAACAATTTTATAGTATCATTTTATAACATTAGATCTCGATTTTTTATTTATTGTAAGTATTCTAGCTGTGTATATCTTTCAATACTTTTGAAATTCATATTAAAGTACCGTTGAGGTTACGTAATAAGATATTAATTATATAATTTTTACCTGGTAAGTCAATCGTCCTCAACTAAATTATTAAACTTCTTCAAGTTATTCTAATGTCTGCAACATAAATCCGTTATACAACCTATATAACACCATCAGTTCCAGTAAAAATGCAGAAGATGAAACGTTGTTTTCGAAAGGCCTCCATATTAGAATAACTTGAAGAAGTTTAATAATTTAGTCGAGGAAGACTGACTTACCACTAAAAATTATATAATTAACATCTTATGTATATCTTTATCAATACAATTTCGAATATATTTCTAGGTTTGTAATGAACATTACTGAAATGACAAGTGACGAAGGAGAAACCAGCAAGAAACAGTGTCTGCATATTCCATATTGGACGCGCAATGTGATTATACATAAAAAAATCTGGTCAAGAGCATATAAACTGCAAGAATAAAGTTATTTTTTAATCAATGCCACCAGTTTGTCATTACGACATTCTGGTATTCTCTCCTAGCACGGCGTACTTTTAACCCACTTCGAGATTGGGGCAACCGGAAGCGGGGTTACGCTGCCCCGATGAAATGAAAGGTGGTGATTATTGCAATGATGTGCCTGAGGATGCCTTAATCTACACTTAATCTGATTAGGCGAATATGAAAACGATAATAACTATGTTCGGAGACCGTTTGGACCTTAAAGTTTCCTGACATTTGTTTTACAGATGAGGAAATACCTCGAAAAAGCATCACCCAGGAAACATCCCAAGCGAGGATCGAACTCGGGTCCGTTACGTGATAAGTCAGGGGACTACCCCGAGACCACAGCGGTGGACTAGAAAAAATAAACAGGAGTCAGATTGTCTGTGTAGGAATAAGTGCTTCAGGAAAAATGAAAGATTCACAGAAAGATCGTATTTTTGAACATGTAGAAGATACTGATTTTTGTTAGTTAATTACATGTAATCCTATACAACACTTAAGATAAAGAACCAAAGAACTGTACATTTATTTATTATAAAAAAACAACAAATAAGAGTTGGATAAAACGAACATCATCATCATCATCCAGGGATTAAGCCGGTTGGCTCGTTCCGGTTTCATGAAAGCTAGAATTGTTAAAATTGTTCAGACCATCTTCTATGTGAACATGTGCTGTGGTTTGAAAAAAATCCATTTATTACTCTTCATGGCATTACCGGCATAGAGTTGAACACCTTCTGTGTCTCATATAAACTAGGCTATACGTCATATATATGAAATGGCCAAGCACAGTAACCACTACTCTATTGCTGCTGAAGTAATTTCTCAGATAGACATATTCGATCGAGTGTGTCATTATGCCAAAGAAAGTGGAAAAGAAAAAGTTACCTAAATAGTAAGTTTACTGTAGGACAACATAAAATGTGGTTAAAGTATTTGAAATATATGAAATGGATAAATATGCGACTATTTTTTATGTATTTAATGTAGTGTTAAGTATCTTATTAAATTCTATAAAGAATATTTTAACTACTGCAGTCATTTTGGAATCGAAGCATTGACTCTTGCTTTAAGGGAGAAAAGGAGATTACGAGTATTTGAGAATATTGGACCTAAGAGAGGTGAACAGAGAGATGAATGGAGAAGATTACATAACAGTGAACTGCATGGTCTTTATAGGAAGCCAGATATAATAAGAACAGTTAAGCCTCGTAGACTTCGATGGGCAGGACATGTGGCACGGATGGGAATGAAAGACGTGCAAAGAAGCTTCTTGTAGGAAAACCAGAGGGAAAACGCCAGTTGGTAGACCAGGAATGAGGTGGGAGAATAACATTAACTATTATTTGTGGGAAGTAGATTATACAGGGAATGATAGGAAAACATTAGCTCAGGATAGGGATGTATGGAGAGCTTATGTCCTCGCGGCCATAAACCTAGTGCCAGTGAGTTAGTTAGTCATTTTGGGAAACCGAGAATAGATGTACGCCTAATCTCAGTAGAAGTTAATGTTCTACATAGACATCTCTTATTTACACTACTCGCATAAAAACATCAAAAGGATGCAAAGACATTTTATAATCAAATGAAAACGTACATTGAAAGAGCAAAAAACGAAAAAGAAGTGAAACTATTACTACTAATAACATGCATGGTAAAATTCCGTTGAGATAAAAAGATTATAATATAGAATTATAAAATTATTTACATTTTATGCAGTCTCCTCAACTTTTAAAATCATTAAAACATTGTAGGCCTTTCAGGACCAGTCCATCCTCAGCTGAAAGTTGTACGTTACTCTCCAGCTGCTATCCAGAGCCAGTCCCATTCTCAGCAAAAGATTGTACGTTACTCTGAATAGTACGTGGAGAGAAATGTACAACCTTCTGCTGAGGATGGGACTGACCCCGAAAGACCTATAATGTTTTAATAATTTTAAAAGTTGAGGAGACTGAATAAAAGGTGCATAATTGTATATATGTTTTATACATCCAAACTATTACATTTGACTATAAAAATGCAGAATGTATCTTTCTAAAAAAATCGTATCACAGAATTGTATTCTACAGATTAAGGGATTTATTTGAATGTTTGGCAGTAGAAGAAGATAATAAAATCATAATGAAAGTAAAATAGAAATCTAGAATTATGACTAAAACTATGAGAAAGAAGAAAAATACTATTTTTCTATTTCCTTGATTTTTTTGTTTCGTTTTTTGCGTGTTGGGTAGTTGAGTATAAAATACTTTTTAAAAGCACTTTTTGTCCAATAAAGTTATTTTGTTTGGTATATATTTTATGTATAACCATTCATGTCCAAATGAGATCAATAACAATTTATTTTAAACATTTTTGACAAGATAAGTATTAAGCTATTTCTTGGCAGAAGAAAATCCCGAAATTTATTAAGGTTATGCACAAAGAGTTAAACACGTACTGTAAGTATCAATACAGTATCTCATTTACGAAAAGTTTTTATTATTTCTCTCAGATCCACAAAAAACTGACATGGACGCTTTTTGATCTCACCTCTTCAATTTATAACTGTACGCGACAGGCCTATAAGGGCCTTGGTTTAAAAGCCGTTTATTGGCATGTGCCAAACAGACGTAAACAATCATCTAGAAAGCATAAGGGTGAAATGTGATCAGCATAGCAGATCCCCCAGCTGTTATAGCTGGTCGGGGGGTGCTACTTATTGTAGCAACCCTAATTTTTCACGATGTTGAGTAAACATCGATACCAAACACTGACCCAAATTTCAAGAGAAAATGTCTTCTTTCATGAAGACTTGAACCTCTTCGTCAAGGCATGATGCCTTACATGGACCAGTCACGATACTGGACCCATATTTATATGGTTTACTAATATTTGGATGATTAATAAAGTAGGAGACGTAGAAGGGTCATGTAACTCGAATGAGTGACAGTAAAAATACTTTCGATTCTTTTTTTATTCGAAAACCATTGAAGAAAGAACCATTAGAATATCCCTATGAATAGCAAGGAGGATATATTCAGAGGATCTAAGGAACTGGATATCAGAACTTTCAGTTGGTTGAAGATAGGAACCAGTGGAGTGCCTTACCGAATGTAATATTGAACTTAAAGGTTCCATAAACCATGGAGTTAGTTACAAATATTACACGGCATAACGTAAAGTGCCACACTTGGATATTATCCCTTAAATCCTTAGTACACACAGTGTTGCCAGATCTTTTTTACACCTATTTTGTGATATGATATGGATTTGTTGTAGACATTTTACTTCATCACGTTTCAGGAAAGGAATTGTGATTCTACGGGGTTTAATCTTTTATTTCACTCCTAACAAGTAATTCTTCTCTTGAACTCATAATCTTAAATACAAGAAAGAATAAGGACTATTTAACACCATGGCGCGAGAGGCCTAGAAGGCCTATACCCTACCAGTAGGTTTCTGGCCAGTCATTTTGACAGGTTTTCTCAACCTGGAATCGCTACTTATTGTAGCTATCCAAATTCCTCACGATGCTGAGAGGGCACCGGTCCCCTATTGACTGAAATTCTATGAGAAAATATCTTCCCCATGGGGACTTGAACTAATTCAAGTCTCGTAGCTCTGCATCATGTCTTAAACCGTTCAGCTACGCTGGCATAATGACTTTTAAATTAGTTCAAAGTTTAAATATGCTGCAATTCCAGATTTTCGTACAGAAAAACCTACAAAACCACTGTTCATTTTGATGTCTATCGCTGTGGTCTCGAGGTACCGTGTTGCCTTGTCACGCAGCGGGCCCGGGTTCGATCCCCGGTCGGAAAAAGTTTCTTGGGTGATGGCTATTTTTGGAGTTTTATCCTCATCTGTAAGACAAATGTCAGGAAACTTCAAGGCCCAAACGGTCCCCGAACATCAACTGACCATCATTAACATATTCATTAAGTTTAAGATGAAGGCCTCTCCTGGCGCATCATTATCATCATCATCACATATCATATATTATCACCGGGGCAGCGCCTTCCACGCGCCCCAACCTCAGAAGTGGGTTACAATAACACCATGCCAAGAGAGAATACAGAATGTCAAAATGACAATGCGGTGGTAATGACACAAAAAAACTTTTAGTTTTGATTGTTAATTTATTATAGGCCTATTACGAAATTTCAATAAATATAAAAAATAAATGTAATACGTACTCCTTATTTCTGACCAATTAATTAATAAATAACTATTTTGTTTTGTAGAGAAATCACTTTTTCGGTACGTAACAACTACGTAACTACTTCGTCATCGCGTCTTCCCTCTACAGTGATGTTATAGAACAGTGCCAAATTCCTGTCTTCGTTGTCCTCTCTCCTACTCCTCAATTATCTGACTCATGATTCTCATTAAAAGTTACCTTTTTTTTAGTTAACGTATGTTTACTAATTGTGTAACTAGTCATGTTTCGTATTGATATACATTCTAAAGCTTTCTCAAGCCAAATTAATCCACTCTCTTTCCTCGTGGTTCTAGCTTCCACGATTATAATACTGTTTAGCATGTTATGTAATTTACAAAGGAAAGGTGGATTAATCTTTGCCTTCTATGGGCCCGGGCAAAGGAATGTCGATGTAGTCACTCAAAACTTCCAAACTCAATGTTATAAATCGCGGTGCAGTTTGAAAATAAGTTAAAAAAAATCAGAACTTCTAACTTTTAAATAGGCCTACCTAGTCCATTGTAATTAATACCAACGAACAAATTCCCTTTAAAAAATGTTTAAATGGATGACATCGCATTCGCAGCAACTACTGATACATTCTTACTCAGTGATTTGAGAGCTAATTACTGATTTACAACACATGAACAATTCCTTTATATAACCCGGAGATACGATAAATGAATCCAATTTCATATCTGTGACGTACATAACATACCGCTAATGTTTATGCTAGGTCTCACTCTAATGATGAATATTTTGAAATAATTGTAAATATTCACTCATATCTCCAATACTATTTCAAATATGTGGCCTTCAAAATATTATTTTCATATAGTCTACCTTAATATCAAATTCAAAAGGCTAATATTATCCTAGTAAATACATACGACATTACATTTCCATTTATGAATGGGTATTAATTATTAAAAGAAAAAACTACGAATATTATAAATATCCACTTAAGCAGTAAAAAGTCTTTAAAATGGAATGCCTATTTTTAGTGGCCTAAAAGTTAGTTTTAAATCCAAAAGATTCGTAACTTACGGGTTTACATACATTTTTGCTAAGTAACAATCCATCCATCCATAGTAATTCTGCCCGAAGGCAGGTCCTTCACTGCAATGATAGCATTTTCATGCTATGCTTGCAGCTTTACTAGGGAATTGTACGTGTGGTAGCTTCCCGTTGCTTTCCACAGCGGTGAAGAATGATGATGATGATGATGATGATGATGATGGCCATATGATTTCGGGGACCGTTTGGGCCTTAAAGTTTTTTCTGACATTTGTCTTATAGGTGAGGAAAATCCCCGATAAAAACCTCACCAAGAAAAACTGCCCCGACCGGGGATCGAACCCGGGCCCACTGGGTGACAAGGCAGCACGCTACCTCGAGACCACAGCGGTGGCCTAATTAAATACATGGTATGGTAACATAACTAGGTGAAATGAGAAAAAAAAGGCTACTATTGGTTTGACACAATATGGGAATAGATGAAAATATGATAGGCCCTATGTAAATTTTACTACGAGTAGTTCTACAAATGAAGAAGAAAGGTAGAAGATCACTTGGAAGATGAAATATAACACGGAGTAGGCTTAATCAAATGAAAAGGGTGCGGAAGGTAAATGTGTGAACTGGACAAATGTAAAAAAAGGTCAAATTTAGAAGACTGGCAAGAATACAAGTGGATGAGCTGAACAACTTATAGTTAAATGTGGAACAATAGAAACGTAAAACAAAAATCCAAAAACATTAAAGTATCTTAAATTAAATCCTTAGATTTAATCGACTGATAATAATGACATATAGTAAATTCCAAATTATACGTAGGCCTACTTACTTAGAAAATTATATAGGCCTACTATTTTGCTTAAAAGAATAGAGAATAATAAAAATGTTTGTTTTTTATTGGATATAAATACAGTAATCACAATGACATGAACGGAATAACTGGAATAACATTATAAAGTTCATAATATTATAGTAAGTAACCACCGCTAGAGGCGCTGTTGTTTACTTTTTTTTTAATTGCCTGGTTATTGGGCAGTAATTTTAAGGCAGTAATTTTGATGTCAGTAAATGTCACTGGGTCGCTATTTTAATTGATATTGATTGTTTATTGCCGTAGCTCGGTAGCCAGTCGGTTCCTACTTGTTTTCGAATAGAGCGCTGAGATTCTTATCTATATAGGCCCCGGAGGGAGAGTTGCATGGAAAGCGTTTTCATAATTAAATTACTTTATTTCTTTTAGCTGGGACACTTAAATGCACTTTACACTTGATCAATAAACAATTGACTATTATGGACATTCAATATCCCAAACTTACGAGGGCTCGAGCTATCTGATGAATTAGAAATCGGGGAAATTTTATTCTAAGTTCTGTAATTGTTACTTCAAGGCATTATTTCAACAAATACAATTTAGATTTTCTCTGGACGAACTATTAAGTGTAGGCCCTAAGTCCCGTTGGCTTATCCTCGTGAGAATGGTATCGAAGTCCGGACCCTTTATTTCCATATATGGTTGTACATCCTAACTCAGATTTTTTTATTGGCTAAAATTTTAAATTATATGTCTCCTAAGGGCGTAATTATTTTATTAAACTCCCATTTACTTCATGATTTCTTCTCACGCGTAGTAGAGCCTGTTTACCCCGTTTGGACTTTCGACCGTTGTAAATAATGTAGCTTGAAGTTTTCCAAACGTGAGGTTTGCAAACAAATCCAGCTTAAGGATTTCTATTCTAATTGCAGGCTACATATTTATGGTCTCTTCGCATTAAAGGTTTCTTTCTGCTCACTGTGGGAAATTTTTCCAAATAAGATATTCATTATTTCATATTCTATATTCCATCATCCTTTGTTTATTTATTAATTGTATTTATTAATCGTTATACTAAATTAGGAGTCACATCTTACCGTTATAGTTAACACTTTACCAAACTAATTTAAGGGAATAGAACAAGGAGATTGTGTATGTTCTCATTATCACATAAAACAAGATTTTTTTAAATGAAAACATACTATCTATTCTAACGGAGCTGAGAACAAAGACGGAACATACAGTATGTCAATTTGTTATTCATACACTTAGATTTTATAATTGAAATAGCACAATTTTAATTCTCAGAATATTGCAATTATATTTTGTCATTAACTAAACATTTTCAGGTACACTTCTTTACACAATAGGCCTATATACAAATCAACAAATTCTATAAACATTTAACGTATAATAGCCTATATTTAAAAAAACATAAAAAGTTGTAAATTTTATAGTCACTTTTGTATTCATACAGTCAGAATTGGGGAAAAAAATAAAAAATGAAGAAAAAATGAACTGTCCTTAATACTTTGTAGGGTAATCTTTAGCTTTAATAACAGCTTGACATCTACGCTGCATGGATCGAACAAGCCTATCACATATCTGAGGACTGATTTTGCACTATTCTTCAGTAACCACCTTCTTCAATTCTTCTTTGGAAGAAGGATTTCCTGTGGACCCTAGGTTTCAAAAACGCCCATAAATGTTCTATAGGGTTTAAGTCAGCAGATTGAGGAGGGGTTTTCAATTGCTTTGGCACGTTCCATATCAACCAAGTCTTATTATGTCCGCCGTATGTTTGGGGTCGTTATCTTGTTGGAACATGTACGTAGGGAGCATATCCAATTTTGCTGCACTTTGTTTAACATTCTTACGAAGAATGTCGTTATACACAAATTTGTCCATAACATTGTCAATGAACTGTATATTGCCAACCCGTTTTGCCGACATATACCCCCACAACATTATAGACCCACCCCCCCATGTTTTACTGAGGTGTTGTATTGGTCACATCATTATCCAGACTCTATGAACGCCATCTGAACCGAACAGGTTGATTTTAGTCTCATCAGACCAGAGAACATTATTCCAAAATGCCTGCACCTTATTTACATGTTCTTTTGAAAACTGTAGTCTTACAACACGGTTCCTCTTACCTACATACGGCCTTTTTCTAGTCATTCTTCTCATGATAGCCATTTCTGCGTAAACACATGCCTTTTTACCAGTAGAAACTTGTAGGGTAGACCGCAATTTTGGAACACTAATTCTGGGGTTGAATTTCACTTGTCTCACAATGGTTCTCTCCTCCTTTTCACTTAATTTCTTTTGTTTAGGTTTTCTCGGAACATTCTCTACTGAACCTTTATACTTGAATTTGTTTAGTATATACTGTACTGTTGCATGACATTTGCCTATCAGTCGCCCTATTTTTCTCAAAGAATATCCCTTAAGTGCAAGATTTACAATTGTATCCCTGAGATCAGAACTGAGTTGTTTACATTTACCCATTTTGGAGGCGACTGACTGCCGGTGTACACAGTAGGCAGACGTAAACAAATAGTCATGTTTAAGCAAGTTGGACAAGCAAATACACTGCAGTATTCTCTTTAGTGTATGAATAGCAAATTGGCTTGTATTTGGGTGTAATAAACGTTATTTATTTTGATAAAATTATGTTTATTTTATAATTAAGTTCGGAACTACATATTTAGATGTAACTTAGTGTTTCCTTCAAACCACAATAAATATTTTTTCTTTACTTTTAAAAACTTTCTGAAAATTGGATTTTTATTAATAAAAATGCCTGTGTATAAATACCAAATTGACATACTGTATTTGGATATAATTTAAATACATATCTCTCCTGTCACACAGAAGCTGATATCTTAAACTAGTAGTTACATTTTATAGTAAAATTCCGTTGAAGTATAAAAATTATAATAGGCCTATAACATTAGAAAATTATATAACTTACTTTAAAATGCAGTTTCCTCAACTGGTAAAATATTTTTTAAAATAGTACGCCTTTCGGGACCAGTTCCATAGCACTAACAGGTCAGTAGCGAAACACAACATTTTGCTGAGGATGGGAGTAGTACCGAAAGGCCTACAATGTTTCAAATATTTTATCAGTTTAGACTGCATTATAAGGTATATAGCCTACATACGTACAAACATAGTGATCTGCCCAAAAACAGATCTTTCACAACTGCGTTATAAGCTAGGCTATATAATTCTATATTACTTGTATCATTTTTATACCGGTAATATAAACTTGTAATTCCCATATGAAGCATGTCACTCCATAACTTTGTGATTTTTCGTTTTTACACAAAAAAGCTCTACTTTTCCAACTTTTGTTTAAATGACGATGTGTATAAGGCTATTAATTAATTAATTCTTTTGGATTTATTAAAATGTTAGGTCACATTGGTTCCAGGATTTTATGTTAAGGGCCTACCAAGCTGCGCATTTTTATGCATGTGTGGTCGTATGCTAACTAAAGTTTACTTAGCCTATACTAATTTAAATTATTATGAAATTATGACAATTAATAAAAAGTTAATTATGGTAATGGGTACGGCTATGATTTTTATGATAGCCTATAGTAGCCTATATATTTTTTTGTAAGAGTGATATGCTTTTTCAATATATGTAAATGCTTTTTATACAAAAACTAATTGAATTAAAGTATTTTGCTCAGTCATAGTTATGCTTATTATATGATAGAGCATATTACAGCAATTTATTGGTCATTTTCGTCATATTTTCACTTTTTTATGAATTAAAGGAACTTTTTTCGTACAATTTATTTCTTCCGCGTTTATTTCTGCTGGGATCTCATCCGAACCTGATGCTTTATACATCTTTAATTTTTCTATCGCCATTTCAACCTCTAATGCACTTGGTTCTGCGACTAGCAGTTCTGCTGTCCGTAACTGATCTTCTTCAATGTCCTGTTCTGTATGTACATTTAATAGCTGATTAAAGTAACTTTTCCATCTATTTAATATACTCCTGGAATCCAAAATTTATCTTCCTCTCCTATTTCGCTTGAATTCACAATATGAACTTTCCTTTACGTACGGGGTGAATCATAAATACGGCTATATGTTTGATCGCGTTGTGTGATGAAAATATTACCATTACAGGAAATATGAAATTACCGTTGTAAAGGCAATTATTCAAATTACAACAATGGAATAAAACAAAACAGTGTAGAACTTACGTCATTAGTCAAAATGGCGTTGAATATGCAACAGCAAATTACAATTGCTGAATCGGCAATAACGTATGCTAATGATCGTGAGGCCGCAAGACGGGCAAGGCGTGAGTTTAACGTAGCATTGCAGACGTGCAGACTGTAGGGAAGTGGAGAAAACGACTGCTGGAAACGGGAAGGATGCAGAAAATCAAACCTCTTGGAAGGCCTCACATTAGCACGGATGCAAAAACAACGAAGAGAATTGTGGAGGCGTTCGACGCTAGTCCACAAAAATCAATCCGCCAAGCTGCACGTGAGCTTCATATCAGTCAATCGAGTATGTGTCGTGTTTTGAAGCGTGAGAAGTACCACCCCTTCAAACCGATTCGTGTCCACGAACTTAATGAAGACGACCCTGACAGGCGGATGGAATTTTGTGAATTTGTTGTAAGGGAATCAGCAAACGACGAACATTGGTACAGAAAATTGCACTTTACTGATGAAGCTGTTTTTCATGTGAACGGACGTGTTAATCGACACAATTGTCACTGTTATGATAAAGAGAATCCTACTGTTATTGAAGAGACACGTTTAAGATGCGGCAATGAACGGATGGGAAGGACTGTTAGGAATGCGAATTTTGGATGAGACTGTTAATGGTGATCGGTATAGTGATATCCTTAGATAAATTGTACTGCCGGTAATGCAAAGTGCTGAACATGAACAATGTTTATTCCAGCAGGATGGTGCGCCTCCTCACTATGCAATTGCGGCGACGGAAATTTTGTATGATCATTTGTAAAAGAGGTGGGTGGGAAGAAGTAGCCCCATTGAATGGCCAGCATGTGACTATTGGTTGTGGGGTTATTTGAAGGAGAAGGTTTATGCCCGGAAACCTCAAGACGTTGACATGCTGAAATTAGTGATTGAGGAGAAAATTAGAGCTATTACTCTAAACATGTATCATAACGCAATGAATTAATTCCCAAAGCGTTGTCAATTATGCTTGGATGTAAACGGCGAACAGTTTGAAGCCATAAAGTGACTTGCTTAGTGTTGTTGTAAGTGATTGGTTTTGTTTTGTTCTATTGTTGTAATTTGAAGGATTCCCTTTTCAATGATAACATCATATTTCCTTCAATAATAATATTTTCGTCACAAAATGCGATCAAACATATAGCCATATTTCTGAATCACACTACCTGAGCAACGACAAGCAGGTAGCTTCCAATAATTTTAATAAAATAAAAAGCATGCTTCTTCTTCTTCTTCACTTCCTGGTTTAGGCAAGAGTTGCCTGTTCCGTCTTCACTAATAGATGTAAGACCATCTCTTCCGAGGACGTCCGACATCTCTTCTTCCTCTTGGAAAATAATGGAAGATTTTATTTGGTAATCTTCTTTCTTCCATTCTTTCTACATGTTCTTTCCACTGTATCTTCTTGTTAAATATCGTTTCTTTTATGGAGTAGATCTGCAGTTCTTCACGGATAAATTTCCGTACTTTAGCTTGCTTTCCACTTGTATTTTATTATTACATAAATAGTTGTCACAAATAATTTACTAATTGATTTTACAACTGAAATTATTACATAATTATCATATTATTAGGTATATATATATATATATATATATATATATATATATATATATATATATTGATGTTAGAGTGCATATTTTTTTTATAAATTTTAGGTCATAACTGCATGTATATATAGGCCTATAGCCTATATAGGTTTTTGCATATTGGGTAATTTTTAGGTCATAAAAATCCTAGTCCTAGTATTGAGAATTAAATTCACAAGTTGTTTCGACGGCTCAAAATACACGAAACCCCAGTCTCTTGTTGACTGGCATCGCTTCTTGAAAACTCAGGATTTCCAGAATTTCCACAGATTCAAATAACTAAATATCTGAAAGCTTTATTTTAACCTGTTTATAA
The DNA here is from genome assembly GCA_030220185.1 of Diploptera punctata. NCBI lineage: Eukaryota > Metazoa > Arthropoda > Insecta > Blattodea > Blaberidae > Diploptera > Diploptera punctata. The sequence continues at coordinate 3,422,086 of JASPKZ010003044.1, read as the reverse complement.
TGTTTAGGTCAACTTGTTGGATTAAAACTAAAGCTATAAATTATTGGAATTTGATCCCTCGTTCCTATTAAAAAAAATAAAATAAATGTTACGCCAAGTGCATGTTAAAAGTTTGAACGCTCTTCAACCCCCATTAGGAAGGTCATGGTTGAACTGATGCAGCGAACACATTTCGCCTCTTCGTCATGAATCAGCATAATGATATGCAATTCAAATGTGTAGCGCCCAGCAGGTGGTCCATCTCTTGTGTGCAGCAACCTGTTCACATCTCTCTATTTGTTACCAACAGAATCCTTCATTACAACCGGCTAATAAATTCTTATTGCTTAATAATTCTAGATTGTTTCATTCAATTATGATATTTAATAATTAAGAAATTGTCCATATAATTACGTAGAAATCCAAAGTTTTTTTTCTCTCTTTGCCTTAGGTCAGCGATTCCCACCCAACCTTTTTCGACTCTGGAAACCCCTTCCACAACGATCTGAGTTGCGTGAACCACTGATTTTTAAATAGCCTATATATACAGTAGACATGCATAAAATTTAATTCCAAGCAAAAGGTTTAATAACCTTAAATCAACTTAACCCTTAACGGTTAAAACCTAAAGTTACTCTAGTTACGGCTTAAAAGTTACACAACGTGTAAGCCTAGTTGTAGCGAAATCAAATGCATTCCTAATGTTGTTACATAGGCCAAACTGTAAATCAGGCATTGCGGTAAATATTAATTTATTGTGGAAATAATGTGATAAATTCCCTATATTACATGTATGCAACAAGGGGTATTATAGGGTTAATTTAACTTTTTTTTTTTTGATTGCGGATGAGCCCATGTAGGACTACGCAAAGTACTTAGAGGCGTTTCCTTTGAGCCCAAATTTCTTTCATTATTTTACTATGAGCTTGTTTTCTATCATCTGTTCAAGTTTTTCCAGTTTTTTCTTCGGTTTGTCCTATTGATCAACTTGCCACTTATTCACCTATACACCTTAATTCTAAATATTATTATTATTATTATTATTATTATTATTATTATTATTATTATTATTATTATTATTATTATTATTACAATGACAATGTCGCAGAAATGAAGGAAACATTAATAGGCCTAACCTCGAAACTCGCCATTACGGAAAAGTTTTGGCGAACCCCTTGAAATATTTTGCGAACCCCCTGGGGGTGCGCGAACCACAGGTTGGGAAACGATGCCTTAAATAACCTCTCACTTTGTAGGTAGGTCTACTTTAGATATCTCTTGCCACCCGGGTCTTAAAGAGACACGACCAGTTGGGAGAGGATTTTTATCTTTGAAGCACACACATATGTTCTTAATCACGCAAGATTTGAAGAGTCTCCGTGAATGAGTGATTAGGTCAATACTAAGGTCACCTCCGAGATAACACGAATATTCAAGACAAGACACACTATTCGTTCATTCAATCATACTAACAATGCGAATATTATATTGATTATTATGATGGTCACATGATGTTCGGGGAACATTTGGGCCTTGAATTTTCCCGACATTTGTCTTACAGGTGAGTAAAACCCCCCGAAAAACCTCACCCAAGAAACTTTTCCGATTGGGTAATGAACCAGGACCCACTGCGTATGAGGCAACGACGTTACCCAGAGACCTGAACGGTGGACAGAAATCCAAAATAATAGTTAAAAATATTATTTTGAAAATAATTAACATAGGCCCTATACTAACAAGCTTGTGACAAGTGTTATGTTAAGCCAAAAATATATTGAGGAATCTCTTAAATTACATGTCATGTTATATGGGAGTCATTGTTTAATTGTATACGAGTACATTGTGCATTGTTATTACAAAGTTTACACTTTTAATAATGTTCAGAGTTTGATTAGATTAGATTAGTTAAGATAGGTTCGGATTTTAAGACCCTAATACGGCAACTTTATTTTAGGTTCATTGTATTTACCCATCTTTTCTTTATGGAATAAATGAAATGAAATATACTCTACGGGGATACATAGTATGTTATATGTTTTGGTTCGATACACATCACTTGACTCATTCTGCCATTTATTTGGGCTGGGTCCTAGGCTTCGAGGAGGGGCTACAAGCCTCTTTTTGGCTTTATTGTACCCAAAGTTGACAAACAGGCTCGGAGTCATGAGGAAGTACACGAGTGCATCTCCATTAGATCATCACAACCGTGTATTTTAAACACCTGTGGTTTGCTAAACTAGGCTATATTTTTACCTAATAGCCTATATGATGAAGTGAAAAGTGATATAAAATGAATTAATGAAGATTAAATGACACGAAGGAGAGGGAAGAGGAGTGGGGAGTGTTGGTGAGATGAAATTCGGGGGGAAAAACTGGAAAATATCGGTGTGGCCCACCACTAGTGCCCCTCCGGAACCACCAGTAAATGTTAAGAGTTATAAGTAAAGGTTAGATAGAAAGAAATAGTAAAAATTCTGCTTTTTGTTTGAGATTTTATTAACATTTCAAGATTCATTACAATTTTATTTAGTTTTATTTGTAAAATCCTTGATCTTTTTCCTTAATCTTTCCGCTCCCATCTGCCATAGGTTTTCCTCCACACCATCGATCTATCTATTACTGGGTCTCCCTCTCCAACTACCACCTCTTAGTTTTTTTCATCTACAATTCTCTTAACCATTCTTTGATGATTCATTCTTTGAACATGCCCAAGCATTTTTTACCTTCCCAATCGATGTTACGACTCACTTCAACAGCAGCAACTAAACATTTACAGTCACTGATTAAATGATCTTCCCTGAATCATAATAACACCTGCATAGGCTATACGCTGATTGGTTCTATTATAAATCTTATACCTGGGTTTAGGTTAATATTTCTGATGATTTTTCCCACACAGGTATTAGATAATAGTGTAAATAGGCCTATGAGTCTCCTTGCTTCCTTCCTACTACCCTTATTGTTGTAAGCTTAGTTAGGCCTAAATATGTATTAAGCTTAACTGAATTATGAAACTATGATTACTGAGAAAAACCAGGCATTAAATCAACTCAGTATAGAAATTTGAACCACAGGCTTCCAAAATAAGTTATTAGTCTAAAAAATCTACTGTCCGAGATAACTTATTGGTTTATTCATGTTCTTCGACATATTCTGTTCGTCTTTGCTTAGGAAATAATTATAATTTTAAAATAATTTTGGGACAAAACATAGGCTTCTTGGTTTACAGTTACAGGTACTGCAAGATAGCTAAAAGCATGAAAACCGTTACCACAAGCCTGCAGAATAATTCATACGCATGCGAGGACCGTCTGGGTCACAACTTGTACTATTCTAATTCACAAACCTTAGTTATTTTGTGTCAAGCTGTTTGGAGAATGGCGTTTAAGAGTTTCCTACAAGAAACTTCCATGCAAGTCTTTCATTCCCCATACGTGCAACATGTCCTGCCCATCGCAGTCTACGAGACTTAACTGTTCTTATTATATCTGGCTTCTTATAAAGACCATGTAGTTCATTTTTATGTAGTCTTCTCCATTCACCTGTCTGTTCATCTCTCTTTGGTCCAAAAATTTTCCTAAGTACTTTATTCTCAAATACTTGTAATCTCCTTTCCTCCCTTAAAGTAAGAGTCCATGTTTCGCTTGCATATAATATAACTGGTAGAATAATAGTTTTATATATTTTCAGTTTAACGTTTTTTGAAAGGAGTTGGGACATCAAGAGTCTCTGCAATGCATAATAGCACACATTTCCAGAATTGAGCCTATGTTTAATTTCTTTGTGTATCTCATTCCTATTTGTGATTACTGTTCCTAGGTATTTGAATTCAGCCACTTCCTCAAAATTTCCCTCATTTGTCATTAGCAGTACATTTCCATTATATAATGAATTTCTGCGTGTGACTTTATATTTAGTTTTATTGATATTTACTTCCAATCCTAATTTCTTAGTGTTACTCAAGTTCTAATGCCACTTACTGCACTTTACCTGCTTCGGGATCGTGCTGGGCGGACAGATGACTTTAATTTGGAATATTTTAAATTTACGCACCACTTCGGCAGACCATATTACGTAGGTGCATTCTAGTATTGTATACAGAGAGGGGGGGTTTGATGATTATAATGTTTTAAACTGTTAGTTGTTGCAAACTGATAGTCTATAAGTCCTTAGTCATTAATATATATATATAGGCTATCGCTGTGGTCTCGAGGTAGCGTGCTGCCTTGTCACGCAGCGGGCCCGGGTTCGATCCCCGCATGGGGCAGTTTTTCTGGGTGACGTTTTTATCGGGGTTTTCCTCACCTGTAAGACAAATGTCAGAAAAACTTTAAGGCCCTAACGGTCCCCGAAATCATATGGCCATCGCAATCATCATCATTCATATTCATCTTATCATCATCATCCTTCACCGGTGTGGAAAGCAACGGGAAGCTACCACACCTATAATTCCCTAGTAAAGCTGCAAAGCATAGCATGAAAATGCTATGATTGCAGTGAAAGACCTGCTTTCGGGCAGAATTACTATGGATGGATATATATACATATATATATATATGTATATATATATATATATATATATATATATATATACCTATATTTAATTCGTGTTAATTACTAAGATTGGTTGGAGAAAACCCTCAATGATGAGGAAAATTCTCAAAATGAATGAACAAATGAATGAATGTTTATATAATGTAAAATGTGTTGTATGAGACTTGGTGATGAAGAAGAGGAAGAAGGTGAAATCCGGTGCCGGCTCGTAGCCTACTCATATCGAAAAGCACTAAGGGGACGCCAGGCTTAACGTCCCCATCTGACGGACGAATTGCTATCAACAGCATTATAGCCTATGCTTTCTCGATATATGTACAGTGGAGAGGTTTACAATTTAGGCCTAATGCAGGAATCTGGTACACAATCTAGCGATTAAAACTGCACACTACTACATCCCCTGGGCCCGTGATTGAAAATTTTGTGAATAAATTAATTCTACCTCACCGGGAATCGAACCCGGTCCGACTATTCAGGAAGCAGGCGGATTTTAATAAAAAAATTACACTAAACATAATTTATTAGTATTTATGGGCCTATCTCAATTATTGGGCTTGACATACTTTAGTGTAGTGTTGATCAATCAGAGATTGAGTTGAATATTGAGAACATAAAAAAAGGACCAGACTAGCAACATTTTAATCAGTGGTCAGTAAATTAACTTACTAAAAATATATCAAAATAAGTTATTTAAAAATATTGTTTATACAAAAAATATTAGAATTAATCAGACTTATTAAAATTTAGGTCTTTCTAAACATGCATTGGCCCTAACTTAATTCAATGAGAACGGTGCGGTAATTCCGAATTTTAATATGTTTAGAAATCTTTAATTTCCGATTGAGGGTCTTTCCACTTTTCAGCGGTTGCCCTTTTACCAGCCGGCTGCTGGCCCTTCACATCCACATGTGTCAATCACAGAGGTAGATGATCGACAGCCAGTGTAGGGGTGACATGTGGTTAGCATGTCGAGTCCCCCAGCCGTTATAGCTGGTTCCTCAACCTGGAGCCGCTACTTATTGTAGCTACCCAATTGCCTCACGATGCTGGGTGGGCACCGGTCCCATACTGGCCGAAATACCATGAGAAAATTTCTTCCCCCATGGAGACTCGAACCAGCGCAAGTCCCGTAGCTCTGCGCCAAGGCTTCCTACGTTAACCGCTCGGCTACGGCGCGAGACATCTTTAATTTAAGACTCTAAATTTTTAAGAGTTTAACAAGAAAGTGACCAGTTTAAAATAGGCCTAAGGCCAAACCCAAAGTGAAAATCTATGGGTCGGAAGAAATACACTCGGGAGCCGCATCTAACTTGCGGGCAGCCATTTGAAAAACACTGTGCTAGTCCACGTGCTTATGTTGCATGCATGGATCTACACACATACAAACATATGTAAGTCTACGTAAAACACATATACAATCAAAATTATTAATAGATTGTATGGAAGTGGACGTTAAGTGGCTATTATAGGCCTATATACACTTGCTTATTATTAGACTTGGGCTTGAAAATTATAATATAACTTGTAGCCTACTATTTTAAGCTTTTAAAAATATAAAACAGCGTAATATCACTCTTAATTAACAGCATAATGGCTGTAAGAATTATGAAATTAATAAAATAAACAAGCTAGCCCTAATTAACTAGCCTATAGTAAATGATCACATAAGTTTCTCCAGACCAGATGCCTTGATTTCAAAGTGTTACAAATATTATAGTTAGGAAAGCATTAAAACCAAACTGTTATTTTAAAAAAAAACTAATAACGTAACCTGAAAATCTATAATTTTCAAGTAGGCCTACTTCTATCAAATTTACCATCAATAGGGCCTATGTGTCTGAGATTGGTTTTGTTTTGAAAAATTCATAAATTAATATATATATATATATATATATATATATATATAGGCTATATATATAAAACATAGGCTATTACAACTTAATTTTGTATTTTTCCAAGAAGTTAAGAAGTTTAAAATAAGTCCAGATAAGTCCAAAAACTGGGCACTGTTGATGAATTCTGTAAATTATTTTTTTATATAAAAATAGAGCCTAAATATTAGTTTAGGCTTAAACAACAAAATATTTACTTATGTGTAAAATAGGCTTTTAGACACAGTAAAACTGTTCCAGGTGATATAACTGCCAATAAAACTTGTGCCTATGTTATTGCCTTTCATTTATGCTTCAAGGAAAAGTGGGCTTCAAACCTAAAAGCCGACGTATTGCATATTAACAGGCTTAATACAAATTAAAATTGAAAAGGTGTCGTTTAAGAAAGATAATTCAATGAAAATTCAACGTACCATGTGCAGCATGTGCCATGAACCTGTTGAACGGTGGCCACCCACCTGTCGGTGGCGGTTGGTGGAAGAGGAGAGGAGTAGGAGGTTTGGCCCCCTCAAACTATCCAGGAATTGGAGTCGAAGCATTTGTAAGTTATAGAGCGCAAAGGGGGGTAAGATCGGAGAGTGGGGGACCACTATGGCTTAACGAGTCGGAGAGACACCACAGCCACCACAATCGTCACCATGAGGCCCCGAGGCGAGCCGGCACACGTCACCAATGAGTGTCACAATTAAACAACAAAATATTTCTGCAGAAGCCAAGAGATACCGGCACTAACACGCCCGCCTCCACTTGCCAGCATCACCAGTAAAACTAAAGTACTGAGAGAGCCCCTACCACTAAAAGCAAAAGCGTATGAACATACATACACACACAACAATAGCCTATCTGAAAATGTCAGTCAACTATTGTGCACGCGGGGCGTTTGCTCAAATGAAGTATATTTTGTTCCCAAACCCAGTATATGCTATAATACTGAGTACCAGCCATACATACACACCTCACACACATACACACATACATAGAAAACCGAACCATGCATGCATTATTATGTCGGGGGATGAAAGAGAGGAGAAGTGGGACTAGCGGGGGCGAGGTGAGGAAGGGTATGGCAGGGTGATATTCAAGTTTAATGTGCAAGCTACAAGAAGTTGGTAGAATAGAGTCAGATACAACAACACAATGGCCGCCATTGTTTCCCATTGTGCCACCCCGATGATGGCCATTGTTCCTCTCACACATACACACAGTCTAGCAAAGTAGATGCATGATATTATTAGGCCGCAAACAAGTCCACATAGAAAATGTGCGCGCGCCAGTCATTACAAAAGACACCTAACTATAGCAATGTTTCCTGTATTGCAGAGGTATCCGTCAACGGGACATCGAGAATAGTAAAAAAGTTATCGTTTCATCACAATAAAGCGGTACAAATTAATCAATTTAATATTGATGCACAACGGTCTTCCTGCTGATACATCCTCAGTGTTTTATCTGCATGGGGTTAACCGAGCACAGACAACAACGCGTATTGTTCTGTTCAGATTGCTAGGTCAGTGTGCTGTCTGTTTAATTAATTCAACACAGCTACTTCTGCTATTATTTCCATGGAATTTTTCCAACTGATAAAAATTTGAGATCGTGGGTTTCTTCGGATCAAGTGTAACAGATAGGCGTTATAAGTTAGAGACCCAAACTTCTTGGCACGAAAGCCTAGAAGAACCTTGGCCTATAAGAAACTGATGGTCTCACGTCCACGTGTGCAGTTTGCAGTCAGTATGGAGGTGACATGTGATCAGCATGTTTATTCCCTCAGTCGTAACAGCAGGTTTTCTCAACTTGGGGCCGCTACTTATTGTAGTAACCCAAATTCCTCACGATTCTATGCATTAGTCCCATACTGACCAAAATTCCATGAGAAAATGTCTTCCTCCATGGGGACTTGAAAAATTTAGGCTATGTATTTTTTGTATTATAAGCCCATGTTTTCCCATTACAGAGATTTAGGCGCTCTCCCCTTACAGGGAAGAATTTCAACCATACTAATTTAGTTACACTTGTTTTCGTATAGATGTCATTTTAAGTGGTCCGTGGTCAGCGTTCCGCCTCATAGGCCTCCTGACATCTAGGAAACCAAGGTAGTACTTGGACGGGAAAATTCGGTAGATATTGCTTAGAGGCCTTTTCATTCAGGCTCAAGGATTTTTTACGAGCCTGAAAATCTTCAGACTCGGGACCCACGGCTTAAAGTCCCTCCCGGAGGATTTGCTCCTTGGATTTTTCCGTCCTAAAAAATCCATCGAACCCGGCCGGGTTTGAACCCGCGACCCTCGGGACCAGAGGCAAGAAGCATAACCACTAGTCCTCCGCGGCCGATGAAACGTAACTTTTTGCCAAAGCATGATGCTTTAGACCTCTCGGTTAGGGCACCGTGAAAATTAAAATAACACACATAGGCCTATTACAATAAAAAATCTTAGTTTAAAAGCAGGCATGATAATTATTATACTTATAAAACAAACAATCAGACATTTCTACAAAGTTAAAAGCGACACAAGGTGGCAAGCCCACTCCTTGAAATATTTTCATGAATAAGTTAGGCCTATGGCTTGTACCTGAGGGTTCTTTAAAGTGCCATTGTGATACGCGACTGAGAGTTTTAACTTCGCCTCAAAACGAAACTACATCTTTCAAATTACCTCGTACGAAAAATTCCATCCAATTTGCCGGGATCGTATAATCAATTTGTCATTGTTAGATTGATGCCGAAATCGCCAGGCCAGTTGCTGACTTGAAAAAATATACTTATGAATTATATACAATATAGGCCTAATGTATATTTAGAAAAGCTTGCTTGTAAAATCATAATATGTGGTAAGCTTATACAATGAACACACGAGTAAACTAATAATAGACCTATGAAAAAAACAGACTCTGATTTCACTTATTTCGACAACTTAAAATTAATTTAATTTCATCTCTATAAGGTGAATGGCTTGTGGCACGAATGGGGAATGAAAGAAGTGCATGGAAGCTTCTGTAGGAAAACCAGAAAAAAAACGCCCAGTTGGTAGACCAAGAATGAGGTGGGAGAATAACATTAACCATGATTTGAGGGAATAGATTATACAGGGAATGATTGGAAAATATTAGCTCAGGAAAAGGATGTATGGAGAGTTATATCCGTGCGACCATGAACTTACGTGTTCGATAGTGCCAGTGAGTTAGTTAGTTAGTTATAAGGTGAATATATCAGTCCTATTACGATCTAAAGTACAGATAATTTCTGGATATAGCCTATTCCTTTTTTTTACGAATCTCTAAGATAGAACAGCTTCACCATGTAACTATAATAAATTTCTCCTTTATTATCCTTCACATCAGTTTATTATTATTATTATTATTATTATTATTATTATTATTATTATTATTATTTTCCAAGACGAAGAAGAGATGTCGGACGTCCTCAGAAGAGATGGTCTTAGATCTATTTTATTATTAGAGGGTACACCGCGCCATAGCGTAATTGGAAGGACACGGTTTTGAATTCAGATGGAATCAACATTTTTAAATGGACCTTTTGGCGATACACTGGCCTGGGTCGACTCAGCCTCTAATAGAAATAAGTAACATACATGTGCTCCGAGGGTAAAGACGGCTTTTATGTAGAGCTGACAATTCGGCTAGTATCTAGTGTCTATTTTGGACAAAGGTGGAAACTTTGACTTTCTATTATCCAAATATACTCATAAGGCTTGCAATAGATCATTTTACTTTTAATAATCATTTTATTAAGTTATTATTATTATTATTATTATTATTATTATTATTATTATTATTATTAATAATAATAATAATAATAATAATAAATTATTATTATTATTATTCCCTCCATGGTATCTTTACCTTGTCGTGGTGGAGTGGCTTGCGTGCTTAAATGATCCTGAGAGCTATGCCGGCGGTAGCATTGCTGCCGATAGGGTTACCCATGCCGGACTGGTCGAAGGTGATAAGCCAGACGAAAAAAGTACCTTGGGCGAAAGAGTGACGATCTTTCACCGTAAAAATACAACCGTCAAGAAATGCGGACATGGGTTCAACTGGGGTAAAATTTTCCGGAGGTCAAATAGTCCCCCATTCGGTTCTCCGGGCGGGGACTACTTCAGGGAACCCATGCCAAAGGCTCAAACACAGGGACATGTTCCTAGGAACATGGAATGTTAGGACTTTATACAATAGTGGGGCACTAGAGATATTAACGCGGGAACTAGATAAATCGCCCTTGGATATAGTCGCTTTACAGGAAGTTAGGTGGCCAGGAGAAGGTAGTCAGGAATCAGGAAGCTTTGCATTATACTACGGGGGTGCAGAAAGACCTGCATTTGGAACGGGTTTTTTAGTCAGAAGGAGGATCCTATCCGCTATCCGAGATATTAAGTTTGTTAGTGATAGGATATCATACATAATTCTAAAGGGTAAACGACATGATTTTATAATTGTAAATGTACATGCCCCCACAGAAGATAAAGATGACAAGATCAAGGATGAGTTCTATGAAGAATTAGAATGCTTATTTGATAGCCTTTCACGATATCATATGAAAATTGTCTTAGGAGATTTTAATGCAAAAGTGGGGCGGGAAGATATATTCAAACCAACAATAGGCAAATTCAGTCTTCATGAAGATAGTAACGACAACGGGGTTAGATTAGTCACATTTGCCACATCAAAGAATCTCATTGTTAAGAGCACAACATTTCAGCATAAGGATATTCATAAATACACCTGGACGTCCCCAGATGGAGAAACTCGGAACCAGATAGATCATGTATTAGTGGATAAACGCTGGCACAGTAGCATCATCGATGTTAGATCAGTTAGAGGGACAGACTGCAATTCGGATCATCATCTGGTCAGAGTGAAAATCAGACAACGGCTATCGCTTATGAGAGGAACAAACGCTAAAGATGATTCTGTAAAATTTGAATTAAAAAACTTGAGAAATGATGAAATGCGGCAAGAATACCAAATCAAAATTGCTAATAGATTTGAAGTACTGGAATCTTCAGATGACAATGTGGCAAACGAAGAAGAAACTGATATAAATAAAGAATGGGAGGCTATAAGAGATACTATTAAATTGTCAGCATCAGAAAGCATTGGTTGTTTAAAAAAGAGGCAAAACAAGAAATGGTTTGATGAGGAATGTGCCGACATTGTAAAGAAAAGAAAGCTAGCAAAAATGAAATGGTTACACGAGCCAAATGAGGTAAATTTAGAGCAATTGGGTAGTATTAGACGGGAAACCACCAAGTTACTAAAGAGTAAAAAGAGGGAATATTTGAGAGAGAAGATTAATGATCTTGAGATGAATGCAAAAAATAGGAACATTAGAGAATTATATCAGGGAATTAGTATAGAGAAGAAAGGGTTTCAGGCTAGAACAAACATAATTCGGAATGAAAATGGGGATATGATTGCAGATTCCAGGAGTATATTAAATAGATGGAAAAGTTACTTTAATCAGCTATTAAATTACATACAGAACAGGACATTAAGGAGGATAATTTACAGACAGCAGAAATGCTAGTCACAGAGCCAAGTGCATTAGAGGTTGAAATGGCGATTGAAAAATTGAAGATGTATAAAGCATCAGGTTCAGATGAGATCCCAGCAGAACTCATAAAATCAGGAGGAGAAAAATTGATGGACAAAATACGCTGGTTGCTTAGTATGATTTGGGAAAAAGAAGCTCTTCCAGATGAATGGAAGGAATCAATTATCGTACCAATTTATAAGAAAGGAGATAAAACTGATTGCAACAACTACAGGGGCATCTCATTACTTTCAACTTCGTACAAAATTCTAACAAATATATTAGTAAGCAGACTTACTCCCTATATTGATGACATTCTAGGAGATCATCAATGTGCATTTAGAAGAAACAGGTCTACAACAGATCAGATTTTTAGTATAAGACAGATTTTAGAAAAGAAATGGGAATATAATGGCACTGTACATCAACTATATGTAGACTTCAAAAAAGCATATGATTCAATTAAGAGGGAGAAGTTATATAGTATCCTGCTGGAGTTCGGAATTCCTAAAAAGTTAGTTAGACTTATACGAATGTGTCTAAATGGCACAAAGAGTAGGGTGCGTGTAGGCAAACAGTTTTCAGACACTTTTGAAATCCAGAATGGGTTGAAGCAAGGAGATGCACTATCTCCTCTACTATTTAATTTTGTACTAGAGCATGCCATTAAATCTTTAGAGAATGAGGAAGGCTTACAACTGAATGGTATTAATAAGCTGTTAGTTTATGCTGATGATGTAGTACTATTGGCCGATAGCGAGGAGATACTAAAGGCCAACACGCACACACTATTGAGTAACACTAAGAAATTAGGACTGGAAGTAAATATCAATAAAACTAAATATATGGTCACACGTAGAAATTCATTATATAATGGAAATGGACAGCTAATGACAAATGAGGGAAATTTTGAGGAAGTGGCTGAATTCAAATACCTAGGAACAATAATCACAAATAGGAATGAGATGCACAAAGAAATTAAACATAGGCTCAATTCTGGAAATGCTTGCTATTATGCATTGCAGAGACTTTTGATGTCCCAACTCCTTTCAAAAAACGTTTAAACTGAAAATATATAAAACTATTATTCTACCAGTTATATTATGGGTGCGAAACATGGACTCTTACTTTAAGGGAGGAAAGGAGATTACGAGTATTTGAGAATAAAGTACTTAGGAAAATTTTTGGACCAAAGAGAGATGAACAGACAGGTGAATGGAGAAGACTACATAACAATGAACTACATGGTCTTTATAGGAAGCCAGATATAATAAGAACAGTTAAGTCTCGTAGACTGCGATGGGCAGGACATGTTGCACGTATGGGGAATGAAAGACGTGCATGGAAGCTTCTTGTAGGAAAGCCAGAGGGAAAACGCCCAGTTGGTAGACCAAGAATGAGGTGGGAGAACAACATTAACTTTGATTTGAGGGAAGTAGATTATACAGGGAATGATTGGAAAGCATTAGCTCAGGATAGGGATGTATGGAGAGCTTATGTCCGCGCGGCCATGAACCTACGGGTTCGATAGTGCCAGTGAGTAAGTAAGTAAGTATTATTATTATTATTATTATTATTATTATTATCATGATCATTATTGTTATTATACTTTGCTTTCTTTCAAGCTTTAAATAGAATTACTATTATTTTAAATTAAGAAATGAGATTTTATTAGCATAAATTAACTAAATCGATTTTCATTTTCTTGGTGAATTCATAGAATAACTATCATATTTGTACACATCAATCGTTCTAATGAAAAATAATTTACGAAAACTAAATATAGTTAACTCTAAATTCATTTTAATAATGAACATGAATAAAAAATTAACTTATTTTATAATTGTAATTAAAAATAACGTAAAAAATCTAAATATATGTTTAATATAGGCCTACATAAATATCATATTTTTACGTTTGATACAACACTTAAATACAAGTAGCATAAACATAATCGTGTATTACATTTTTAGGCGAAACTGATAAGAAGACTTAAAACAATTTATTTTTATTCACAATGTGAAACAGTACAGTGCAATATGAACAATCAGAAGTCTTTTCTCAGATCAATAGAAGAAATGTGCATAGGGAAGTTTGGGTAATGTCGACCCTTCTGTTTGAGTGGACCCTGTTAATATTTTCTTTAATTGGTACTGCCCTCGAACAGAAAATATTTTATCTTCTTCCCCTCATCAACCTTGACGGGTTCAAGGCCAGTTTATTTTATTCTTTGTGCGAAGAAGGGTTTATTTGTGATATTTATGAGAATTACCACTTTAAAAGTTTTTCAAGCTAAGAATCAATTCTTAATTTATGCTATTGAATACTACAAATGTTGAAAAAACTCCTAAAAATATTATATTATGTAGATACTGTTTTAACATAATGAAGGGTTTGGTTTGATATTATGTGACATGGTGACTTTATAAAATAATTAAACATAACAAAGGAATTCGGTTAATGTGGATCCTCTACGAGGAACTGGGTCCACTTTACACGAATACGTATATTTTATCAATGAGGACGCTATCTAAAAACCATTCACTAAATTAATTTTATTTAATATTCTTGTAATTTTACTAAACCCAAAGACCGTCGCTTTCAGTAATTGAATGACGTGTAAATGTTATAATCAACAATAATTTTTTTTCAAAACATTAAATAAATATCAACGCTTTTTAATTATGATCAGTCATAAATATTTTCAGGTTAATCCGTGCCTGTTTGTATAAATTAATAGAGTAAATAATCTTAAAAAACAGACTAAATGCTAAGGTCGATTCTGGGGTCCAGTTTATCCGAGTATGGAGGTTAAAGTGGATCTTTCTTGTAATGAAAAAAGTTTATAAAATTGAAAATGTTTCCATTTTGAATAAAATAACAAAGCTATTTCATAGTTACAATACTAATGATAATCACTGTAATTAAACAATATTCAAATCCCTTAATTAAAAGAAGAAAAACAACACATTCAAAACAGAGGTCCAAATTACCCGAAGTTCCTCGCATGTTCCTGTTAGAGAATATTCAAAGAGAAAAATGTATGCAGATATTAATAACCCACATACGACAGTAACATTAGATAAATTACAGAAATGTAATGTGATGGAATTTGTTAATGTATTTTAGAAAAGCTGCTTAATAGTTGGCAATGTTTGTTATGTTAATTACGAAATACAAAATTCAAATTTGACGAAAATATATGAGCAATAAAACGTTAAGTTCCATCAGATAACTGCCATGTTACTTTGGAGACATTGAATAACTTAAAAAAATCTCGAGAGAGATGATGTCACAGTCCATAAAACCGACTTAAATGAATAGGCCTACGTATTATGTTTGTAAAAGAGTTTTGTTAATATGGAACAATGTTTCTGCCACAAGTTATCTAGTATTCTGATGAAACTAAGATTATCTGACAACTTTTCCACTTAACCTGGATAAATATGCTACATTAAAATAGGCCTACAACAATCACAATAATGACAATACGTCTGGAAAAATTGCATTAGCACATTTTTAACACAAGGAGATCAACGAAACTGTGAAAAAAAAACAAAGCATCTGGGTCAGAGATATAAAGAAATTCTTTTTTACTATTTAATAGCATGGTCCTAGAGCTTACAAATGGCACAGGATCCAAGAAATCTACAAGACTTTTTATAACAAAAATTCTAGAAATCTATACAACAGAGCAAGAAAATTGAAGAAATTTTACTCCTGTAACAAATTACATATCAATTAAATATTGTTAAGAAATGTGTAAGTTATATGAGCACTCATTCATACTATTCAGGGAATTAACAAATTA
Organism: Diploptera punctata; assembly: GCA_030220185.1. Lineage (NCBI taxonomy): Eukaryota > Metazoa > Arthropoda > Insecta > Blattodea > Blaberidae > Diploptera > Diploptera punctata. Next base: position 3,406,299 of record JASPKZ010003044.1, on the reverse strand, counting down.
TTTGAGAGAGGGATAAAATAATAAGTAGGCTATTATTTGAAATATAGCCTATGAAAATAATATTTGTTATAACGGATAATAGGCCTACATGTTCCTTATAGGCCTACTTCTAGCATGAACAAGGAAAAATTAATAAAATTCATTATAGGCCTATGAACTAGGTTCACTATTATATGTTCGTTTTCTTTTGCAAAGGACATGTCAACAATTTATTCAATCAACGGTAATTTAAACAAAACTGGATGTTCTAAAAAAAACGTATAAATAGTGTGTCTAGAAAATGAGAATTTGGAAGAATTGTAAAATATTCTAACATGAAAATGGCCTAAAACTCGGATGGTTTAGAACACTAGTAGAACGTGTACAAATTGTCTGAGGCCCATTTCATGAGAAAAAGTAATGTTAAAATAATTCCAACTAAATTTCACCACGATCATGATCTAATACTAAATCTAAAATGTAATTGAAAATAGAATTATCAAATATTCACTCAGAATAATTCTGAATTATTAATTACTAACAAAGGATTAATAAATTTCAACATAGGCTATTGCTTCTCCCAACATATCTTGGATTTACTCTAGGCCTACTTGTGCTCTGAACCATCCACATAGGCTCATAGGCTACAGCACGAATCAATAAGGACTGGTTTATTTTGAAATGCAAAGATGGTTGAGTATACCCACCCAGTTAATCGATATTAACCTGAAAAAAAATATAAATCTTTTGGAAAGAATGATCAAGGAGAGAGATCCTTCGAGAATCGTAGAATAATATTTTTTGTAAAATATTGGGGGAAAAAAATTATCAATTTTATGAAAGTAGATTAATTGGACGCAGGAAGATGTTGGATGTGTTAACAAAAATATTAGGCTAACATAAAATCAAGGCTTAAGAAAATTGGACCAAGAAATGAAACTTTATTTTAGACTATGGAGACTAGGGTTATAACTTTTTGGACTTTTGTAAAATAAAATATTTCCTGTACAATGAATGGGTAAACTTTTACTTAAAACCATTGAGAAAGGCCTTCATTTCACTGAGCTTCAAGAACAGGTCATCCCTAAATACATTTAGACTATAGGCTATATCAATATTTAATATTGATTTGGGGGTGACGTTTTCTTGAAGCTCAGTGAAATGAAGGCCTTTTTCAATGGTTTTAAGTAAAAGTTCATCCATTAATTATACAGGATTTAAAATTGAAAGAGGATAAATGATGATAATTGCTGTGTATGCCCCAGAGGAAGGTAAGAAAGAAGAAACAAAAAAAAATTAAAAACATTACAAACATTAGTTGATAAATATACAAAAGATCATCATTTAATTTAAGTGGAGACTTAAATGCCAGAGTAGGCAATGTCCCTATACCTAATGTAATAGGAAATAATGGAGAAATAACAATAAATGATAATGGACAGGATTTGAGACAGTTTTCAGCCTATAATCAATTAAAAATAATGAATACCTATTTCCGAAAAAAGGACATACATAAATATACAAGAAGTGGATATAACTCAAGATCAATAATTGACTATTTAATCGTAACCAAACAAGCTAGGAGCCTTGGTAAAAGATGTGAGAGTACATAGAAGCAGCGATATATACTCTGATCACTATCTCGTGATAAGTAATATAAACATAATAGCTAAATGGCGGAAAAATAACATAAAGAACAAAAGAAACCAAGAAGAAGTATATAAAGTATATTTATTACAAGATCAAAGTATTATACAACATTATGAAAGCAGAATGAATAAATATATATCAAAGATAGCGACGTCAGAAGAATATTGAATGGGAAAATATATCAAATGTAATACATAAAACAGCAAATAAGATATTAGGAAAGAAAAATAGAATAAGAAATAGGAAGGGCTTGAGAACTTGGAATGCGAATATACAAAATGCAGTGAATGAAAAACAAAAAGCATATAATACATACTTACGACTGAAAACAGAAGAATCTTATGAAGAATATAAAATGAAAAGGAGAATTGCTAAAAGCATTATAAGAAAAGCCCATCAGGAGTCATGGGATGAATTTATAAGCTCAATAGAACATGATATGTATGGAAGACAAGAAATAGGTTATAAATTAGTGAAACATCTAAATTAGACTGAGATTGAATATAATCCCGAACAAGAATGGATCCAACATTATGAAAACTTTGGAAAAGGGAGGAAATTGAAGGAAAATAGAACAATGAGGAAGAAATAAAAGTGGAAAATATTGATGTAATAGACATAAATGAATTATAAATGGCTTTGAAAACCACTAAGAGTAGGAAAGCAACAGGATTAGATAATATAAATATGGAGTTAGTCAAATATAGTGGAATATTGTGTAAACTACGATTACTTCATCTAATTAATATATGTTGGCAGACCTATGGGATTCCAACCACTTGGAAAACAGCAATTGTGAAGAATATATTCAAAAGAGGAGACCGGAGAAATTGCGAGAATTATAGAAGGATTAGCTTAATGAATACTGGCTACAAGATATATACGAAAATAATAAATAATAGATTGAGAAACATAACAGAAGTAATAATAAGTGAAAATTAAAGTGGATTCAGAAAGGGAAGGTCATGTATAGACAATGTCTTTACACTGAAACAACTCATAGAAAAGAGAAGAGATCATAACTTAGAAACTCACATAGGATTTATAGATTTGGATAAGGCCTTCGATCGAGCAAACAGACAAAAATTATGGGAAATATTACGAATGAAAGGATACCCGCTGTGCCTTGTTGAAACAATAAAGAAATTATATGAAGACACAAATATAATTATAGATACCGGATTCAAAAGAACAGATGCAATCAAAACAAATACTGGATTACGACAAGGATGTAGTTTATCACCCACTTTGTTTAATATATATATATAGTCGATATTTTAAATAAATGGAAAGTTTTAGTAAATCCAGGAATAAGAATGGATAATAAAGTGTGCATAAATAATCTTCTATTTGCTGACGATGTAATCATAATACAGAAAAATGAAGACGACTTACAGAAATCAATGCATGCATTAAATGAAATATGTAAATTATACGATCTAAAGATTACTGTAAGGAAAACGAAGACCATGGCTTTTAGAGGAAGAGATCCAGTGAAATCCAAAATTATTTTAGAAAATCAAAGTATAGAACAGGTGTCTAGTTTCAAATATTTGGGCTGTGATGTTGGCTACAATGTGGAAAGAGATATTGACTCCAAAATAAATAAATTTCAGACGGTGTGTGGAACAATACAGAGAACATTCAAAAATAAAATTAGAAAAGAAACCAAGATAAAAATGTATAATGTTATGGCGGTTCCCACAATATTGTATGGATGTGAAACTTGGGCTCCAGTGAAAAGACAGAAGGATAGAATACAGACGGTAGAGATGCGGTTCCTAAGACAAGCAAAAGAATGTACAAAACTTGATAGAATAATAAATGAGGATATAAGAGAAGAATTGAAAGTACAGCTTTTATTGGATAAAGTCACGAATTACAGACAGAAATGGATTGATCACATGGATGGAATGAGTAAGGAGAGATATCCATTGTTAACAAGAAATTATCAGGCAAGAGGAAGGCGTGATGTTGGAAGACCTAGAAGACGTTGGGCTGATGCATTATGAAGTCGGAACGGGCAATTGTCTAATCCCTGGAGTGATGATGATATTTTATAATTCACTAAAGTCCAAAAAGTTTTAACCTTCGAGGGTTATAACTTTTTGGACTTATTTACTCTTACTCACTGGCACTAACGAACCCGTAGGTTCATGGCCGCACGGACATAAGCTCTCCATACATCCCTATCCTGGGCTACTTTTTGGACTATTGTGAAATAAAATATTTCCTGTGCAATGAATGGGTGTAAAATATTTCCTGTGCAATGAATCGGTGAATTTGTACTTAAAACCATTCATTTCACAGAGCTTCAAGGAAAGGTCATTTCAAATGTATTTGTATATCTATCTATCTTCGGGTTTTTACAGCTGCTGCCGTCTTCCCGTGCCAAACCTCCAAAGCCTACGGTCTTGGGCATCTTCGGAAGCTTAGCCCTCTAGCTTGCATTACTGTCTTTATGTTTTCCTTCCATGTTAACCTTGGTCTCCCTCTTTTCTTCTTTCTGTTCGGATGCCATTCATATAGTTGCTTCGGCCATCGCTCATCTTCCATTCTTAAAACATGTCCTAACCACTTTAATTCCTTCTCCTCAATTCTTTCAATTATGCTTTCTTCTGCTTCCATTATGTTTCTAATTTCCTTATTTGTGACATTGATATTTGTATATCAATATTTACTATTGATTTGGGGGTGACCTTTTCTTGAAGCTCAGTGAAATGAATGCCTTTTTCGACGGTTTTAAGCAAAAGTTCATCCATCTATTGCACAGGAAATATTTTATTTCACAAAAGTCAAAAAGTTATAACCCTAATAGAGACATTAATTGTTCCTTTTCATTTGAAGTGTAAACATAAGAATATACATAAAAAGTGATATATTCATGTTACTTATATTATATATTTTACTTTTTAAATAAATAAACAAATAAACTCCTATTACGTTAAGTATGGTGTTTAATAATTTAATAGTTGACTAGAACAAGATTTTAACCCTCAGTTTTTCCCAAGTTGAATTTTATACGGAAAAAATATTTTTAATGGTGAGAAGCATTTCCAAGTAAAAATCAACTTTAAAAAAAGATAGTTACAATCTTGTTCAGAACATCTATCCAATTATAGAGTTAAAAGGGAAAAATATGAATTAAAAATATGGAGTAATAGGCCTACATTCACACATTCAGGATTACCTAAAAATTCAAAATTTACAACAACAAAAAATGTTGCACATGCCAGTTCACTTTTCAATTAGTAATCTAGATTATCGCATATTTATATTTCAATTTAAATTGTCGTCTAAATCTGTTCTATTCACCGTTTATCAATTATATAACTTCCAATTAACTATTGTATTTCATATAAGTAGAACCTCTAATTTGACACTTATATTTGTTTATACCTGTTCTTATAAAATATAAAAATATTGTTTTATCATTTTCAATTTCTTAGAAATTAATGCTTTATGAAACAATGCTTTATGAAAATGCAGTCTATGCAATAAAAATATACATTGGTTTATTTCCTTTCGAGTCAAAAAAATTGTTTGTCTTCTTGGTGTGGACAAAAGTTTTTGGATATTTATATTTTGTGAAAAAAGTTTTTTTTAACCCGTGAGGGGTTGCTGATCCCCCATCGGGCGCCTCCCCAGGTGGTGGATAGGGGAATGCCTCCTAAATATAGGTGGTACCGGGGAAATGAAATACCCGGGGTGAACCAAAATCAGCATAGCGTCTGTTCCAGATTGGACGGCTAAAATGGGCAGGTAGAGCTCAGAGCCGAAGAGAAGGCAATCTACCTAAGGGAAGGCACCCTAAAAACAAAGCTGAAGCAAGTTGGGAGGCTGTAAGGTGGCAATCCCACCACCCAACTATATCTGCGCAGCCCTTGTAAGGCGGCCAGATGAATTTTCTATTATTAAAAAACAAAGGAGAAAGCCGGACGGAAACACTGATGATGGACCAGGCAAGAAAAGGACAATGATAAAGAATAATTTACTATTGGCAACATGGAATATAAGAGGGTTAAATAATAAACAGACAGAAGTTTTATATGAAATGAAAAAGAAAAAGGCAAATATAATGCTCTTAACAGAAACAAAGAAAAAGTTGAAAGGGACACAGGATATAGAAGATACACCTCCTTGTATATCATGGTGTAGAAAGACAACAACGTGCATCAGCTGAAGTAGCTATAATGATAGACCCCATTTGGAGGAAGAAAATACATAGCTATACTTTTATATCAGAAAGAATAATTATTGTCAGGTTTAAAATACAAAGAGGATATATGACAATAATAGGTATATATGCACCAGAACAAGGGAGAAAAGAAAAAATTGAAAAATTTTATAAAGAACTTCAAAAAGTAGGGAATAAAGTAAATAAAAATGATTATATAGTTATTGGAGGTGATTTTAATGGAAGAATAGGGTGCCATCCTATACCTGATATAATTGGTACGCAAGGGGAAACAATAGAAAATGATAGTGGAAAAGAACTTCGACAATTTGCAATATTTAATGGATACAGAATTACTAACACATATTTTAGAAAGAAAGAAATACATAAGTACACCTGGTCGGCTAGAGGATTAAGATCAATTATTGATTATTTCTTGGTAAACAGACAATTGATACCCTGGGTCACAGGTGTAAGAGTATATAGAGGTTTCGATGTAGGAACAGATCATTTTCTCTTGACATGTAATATAAAATTATTAGAAAGATGGAGGAAACCAACAACAAGAAAAATTTACAATGAAGAAACATATAAAGTGAATTTATTACAAGAAGAAAGTATAAGAAAGTTGTATGCAAATAGATTATCTCAATATATATTACAGAGAGAAATAAATCATAATATAGAAGAGGAATGGAGCAACATCGATTGGGCTCTAAAGAAAGCAGCATATGAAGTTCTAGGATTAAGAAGGAAAAATTGTAAGAAGAGAGGATTAAGAATATGGAATGACGAAATTAAAACAGTTATAGAGGAAAAGAAGAAAGCATATTTACAATATTTACAAAAGAAAACTGAAGAAACAAAAGAAATATATTATAACAAAAGAAAGGAAGCAAAGAAAATTGTTAGGAAATCCCACCAAGACAGTTGGGAACAATATGTATCGAATCTAGAACATGATCTACATGGACGACAATGGACTGCTTATAGAACAATTAAACATTTAAATAAATCAGAAAAAGAAGCTGCATATATATCTACATCAATATCAGAACAACATTGGATAGAATATTTCAGAGACCTGTGGTACAACGAGAATGAAAACGAAGAAGAACCAAAATGTGAGAATTTGAAAGTAGATAAAATACAAATGGAAGAACTGGAAGAATCGCTCAAATTAACAAATAATAGAAAAGCTAGCGGACCAGATGACATCAATTCAGAACTAATTAAATATGCAGATATATTTTTTAAATTAAGATTCTTGAATTTTCTAAATATGTGTTGGGAGAATCATAATATACCAGCAACATGGAGGCAAGGTATAGTAAAACCAATTTACAAGAAAGGAGAAAGAAACCAACCATCTAATTACAGAGGCATTACCCTCCTAAATAGTGGATATAAAATCTATGCTAGAATAATAGCAAAACGAATACAACGAATTACTGAAGTAACACTAGCAGAAGAACAAAATGGGTTCCGAAAAGGAAGATCTTGTACCGATGGAGTATTTGCCCTGAATCAGATTATAAACAAAAGACAAGAAAAAAACCTGGAAACACATTTGTTATTTATAGACTTAGATAAAGCATTTGATCGAGTAAACAGGGAAATATTGTGGAATGTCCTAAAAGAAAAAGGCCTCCCTATTCAGATTATAGAAACTGTTAAGAGCTTGTACTATGGAACAAATATTTGTATTGACCCACAGCTGACTAAAAATAAGACATTTTTTCAAATAAACCAAGGAGTACGACAAGGGTGTTCACTCTCACCTATATTATTTAATATTTATATGGACGATATCCTAAAAGAATGGAAGAAGGTTTTAACTAATGAAGGAATATTAATCGATAATAAAGATAAAATAAATGCTTTATTATTCGCTGACGATGTTGTACTCTTAGCAGAATCTGAAAATGAGCTCCAAATGTTAGCATATAAATTTAAATTAATAGCCAATAGATATAATTGTAAAATATCAATAAATAAGTCAAAAGTAATGGCATTTATTGGTAAATATGGGATTAGATCAAAAATTGTACTGGATAACAAAATAATAGAACAAATATCACATTTCCAATATTTAGGATGTGATATAACTTACAGAGAAAATAAAGATATAGAAAATAAAGTAAATAAATTCCAGGCTATTTGTGGAACCATAAAAAGAACCTTAGGTCGGAAAACAAGGAAAGATACGAAACTTAAATTATATAAAACAATGGCTGTTCCTTTGTTGTTGTATGGAAGTGAAAATTGGATAATGAAATCAAGGGATAAAAGCAGGATACAGACTGCGGAAATGCTGTTTTTACGCAATGTGAAAGGATGCACAAGAGCGGATAGAATAAGGAATGAAACTATACGAGAAGAATTAAATATATATAAAATTGAAGATAAAATCAGCGAAAATAATAAGAAATGGACAGAACACTTAATGAGAATGAACAACGAAAGAATACCAAAAAGAACCTTCCTGTATAATCCCAGAGGAACAAGAGATGTTGGCCGACCACGTAGAAGATGGACTCCACTTTTTAACTTCGCCGGAACAGGCTGCATAGCCTAAACCTTGTAGTAGAAGAAGAAGAAGAAGAAGTTTTTTTTTAATATTATTCCTGTTTTGAGTTAATTCAGAACCTCCCAGTGTAAGTAAAATTTTAGATAACTATAAAAAATTAATATAATGTTCACGGAATAAATTATAAGTTAATTTTAGATATTATAAGTATTCTCGTTCTGTGTGATTTTGAAATTGCTTTAATAAGTGATTTAATTTTGTAAAATAGCAAATTCTGTCTATTGCAAAGATAGACTCAATGTTCTGAATTAATGAGTGATTTATTTTCGCGAAATATCATATATGCTATTCGAAAGACAGGGTTAAATTTTCTGAATTAATATCAACTAATCTTTCTTTCTTTTTAAAAATATCTAGGGCCTACATATAACAGGCAAAAATATATTTTTATAAAGTATATGTATATAGTTATACAGTAACCAGTGAACAGCTTTGGAAATTAAAACCGGTTTTATACACATATCATTTGTTGAGGACGACTGCCACGACGGGTTCAAATGTTATTGTTTTAAATATTTAACAATAACCTCTGTGGTGCAAAATGTTTCTTAAAAGTATTTTCTTATAAAACCAATTAATTTATTCTAAAAAATAAATGATAAAATGGAGTTTCTCACATGCCATCGTCACCAATCGAGGACCACATTTTCATTGTTGTAGGCTACTACTATATTATGATAGGCCTTATTATTGAAGAAACTAATCTATTAGAAGCAAATTCAAGAGTTTCTCAAAAAAAGGCACTACTATCAATTTCTCCGAAGGATATTTAAGATGCTAAAATTAATTAAATATTCGTCGTTACTTATGTAATATACCACAACTTACTTAGTAAGTTAGTAAGTTGGTAGACTGCTAAGTACCATGACACCATTTATGCCTACCACTCGATTGAGCTTGGCTATTAGATAGTGTACGGTCTAAAACAAACGACACGCTAATTATTGTTGATTACATCCATATCCGAGGTGGTCTTCAATTTATCTCTCTATCTCACTTTGTCTTAATTTAACTTCTCCCTTTTATAGATTATTTTATATACCCAATCCCACCCGGGTCTTAAAGGGACACGACCTTTAGGAGGAGGAGTTGCAACTCTACAACACACACGTACTTTTTGACCACATCTTCCTGGATGAATGATCACCTCAGTGCTAAAGGCCACTTCAGAGACATCACGAGCTGTTAAACAATCAAAACACACATTCACTAAGCCATTCATACTAAATTAAAGCGAATAAGATAGCCTATGGGTGATGGATATGATGGCCAGATGATGTTCAGGAATCATTTGGCCTTAAGGTTTCCCGATATTTGTCTCACAGATGAGGAAGGAAACTTGTCCCCACCGGGGATCTAAAAAGGGCTTACTGCGTACGAGGTAACGATGTTATCCCGAGACGTATTCAACTACTTGTTTCGTAAATTAATTAAAACTCCTTGGCCAATAGGACTAGAAGACCCTTGGCCTACCCGCCGGTAGCTGGCCTCATATCCACATGTGTTAATCGCAGAGGTAGACGATCATCCAACCAATGTAAGGTTTACATGTGGTCAGCATGTAGGATCCCCATGTGTTACATTCTTTTTTATTTCAATCTGAGCCGCTACTTATTGCTGTAACCAAATTTCATAACGATACCCGGGCACCGGTCCCATGCGGGCCGAAATTCAATGATAACATTTCTTCTCCCATGGAAACTCGATTCAGCGCAAGTCCCGCAGCTCTGCACCAATCATAAGTAGGCCTATAGAACAATCAAATTTCTTAAAAATTATCGATTTAAAAATTTTAAATTTACTGGGTTAATATTAAAAGTAAATAAAAGATTAATGAATTTGTTAGTTTATCAATACATTAACCGTGAATCATATGTTTTCCCTGCTTCCAATCAAATAATACAGAAAGTCGAATATTTCCATAACTTGAAGATAAATTAAATTAACGCACGCTTAATAGAAAAGCTTGAAAATCATACTGAATTTATAAATCCAATTAAACGTTTAATAATATTTGAATATAAAATTCTAAAATCCGTCAGTACTTGATAAAGCTTCATTGAACAAGTCAGGGTCAGTAAGGCAACTAGGAAATAATGCCAATCCTTTTGCCCAGTGTTTTAAATCGTAAAAAAAACTTACCCCAATTTGCTATACGAGGGATATTTTACATTATATTGATCCTCTCAAAGGCTCCCTGATTAATTGAAGTGAGTATTAATCATCATGAAATCTCATTGAAATGCGTGTTTCAATTCATTGGCGGTACTTGGAAATTATCAAAAGGATTTATATTTAGCTACTAGGTTGTAAACTGTGAAATCCCCTTTGAAGTGTTTTTGTACGTACTATCGATTGTATCGCCTCGCAATGATGGAATCGCTTTTCAAAAGGACTGCTGATTGGTTTTCGAGATTCGAGTTTCGACCCACTGACTGCAAATAATATAAGAGAGAAAGGGGTATGGGAATGCAGTATGATAATGGTCCCCCTTCTCTAATAGTATGCACTTACGATCCAATTCATATAATTATTGGAGTACTATTTCCGGGTGTCCCCATTCGGTGCTTGTCCACTGTCAGGCTATACAAAACAGTTTCAACGTGCTGCGAATCTCGCTTCCTTTGTTTTCGACTGCAACGCGCTCTACAAACAACTTAAAGCCGAACCAACTACATTCATTATAGTGAGACCAACTGGATTATCGTAAATTACCTGCAAATTTAAATGAATTCCATAAAGAAACCATTATTCCACATTAATCTACCTAATTTTTCATAAAATTAAACCTTCCTTTTTAATTGTCAGAAGCTGTTAACTCAGATTTAGGCTATTACGCAGGCTATTTGTTCTTAATTTAGTGTCAGAATAATTTATTCATTACGAATAATGCACTTTCATGATTCCAATTTAAGGCTATCAGAGGCTAAATTGATGGGATATAATGATAGATTACCGGAACATTGAATTTTTAACTACGATACAGGCACTAAATTGCATTATACATATATCTCAACCAATCTTTCCTATTACACTGCATTAACGTACCTGATACATGTGAAGTTTCATAAAACTACATAAAAGAACAAATTATGTTAAAAACTGTATTAGGCCTATATATCTACATTAAGTAAGATAGAAATAAGTATGATTAGTTGGGAATTTAAAGAGTTGTCTGTTCGAAAGCAAACATTTTCCGAAGTTATTTTAAGTTAGTACTAATAAAAAAATCTCTAAAATTCTGCGGATTATAAATCGATTTTCTTTTCAATCTCGTCAAGTTTGATTCCCATATTTTAACGTCACCCCTCCTTGTAAACATAGGCTATGGAATATTTCGAAATGTAGAAGTTAGTTTAGCTGAGCGAACAAGGTCACGTAGGGAATAGCCTAATAGGACGTAAGCTAGACTAAACCCCAGAATTGGGAGGCAATTACCTAACTAAATGTTGACCTAATAACTTACAACTTACGCTAGAAAAAATGACCCTCTGGCGGCACTATGGCCCTGGGGTCGACTCAGCCTCTAACGGAAATGAGTACCAGGCACTTGTTCTGGGGGTAAAGGCGGTAGTCACGCAGGGCTGATAACCCGGCTGGCATAAAGTGCCGATTGTCTAGAAAAAGTGGGAGCCTTAACCTCCTACTACCTCAAGGGCCTCCGGGCTTGTTGTGGGATAGGCCCTGGTAGTCAATAAAAATAGCGGGAGCTACTAAAACAAGCTAAATTTGTTAGGTTTATTTCCAAATCGATGTCAGCGAGTGACATGTGGCTCGCACATCGCATCGAAGAGAATCTAATAGGCAATTAAGTGTTACTAGGATGGGGAAGATCGATTAAATATATCTTAGAGGCTCTAATTTTTGGGTCTGAGGTTTTTTTACGAGCCTGAAAATAATTAGAATCGGGATCCACGGCTGAAATTCCTTCCCGGAAGACTTGTTCCGTGGATTTTTCTATCCTAAAATCCATCGACTCCAGCCGAATTTGAATCTCCTATCCCTGGAACCAGAGGCAAGAACTTAAACTCTAGATCACTTAGGCCAATATAAATCTTAAATAAGTCTCAATTATTTTTATCTCTTTAAGTTTAAAAATATAAATGTGAATATATTTATATAGGCCTATTGTGTCTCCTATTTTGCAGTTGTTCCATAGACTACTTTCGAAATCTCCTTCTCAACTCGTGTTCGACTCAGAGTCGGATCGAAGGATGAAACGCGATAAAGCCCCTTACATTGAAAGTATATGAATAACAAGAATACCGGCCGACCACGCCTAACTCACCATCAGAGGGGCAGATAAACGAAATAACACAAAATGAATGAGATGGGTGTGGAGAAACGGTGGAATGAAATTTATGGCAAGGAAAAAAGTGGGAAACCCTGAGAAAATCAAGTTCAGCCTCAGTTTCGTTCAGCACATAACCCACATGGAGTGATCGAGGCGTGAAATCGAAACCCCAGCGGTGAGCGACTAACCGCTTGCGTCACGGAGAAGTCTCCCTAGAAACATTTATAAGCATAATCCTATAATGATTTTCCGATAAGAAAGAAAACATTAGATACAAGTTTTAACTTAAAACAGTCGCTAGTTATGCCTACTTTAATTTAAAATATATTTATATGTAGCCTATTCGTTCTTCCAAGTTTAACCCTATTCTATAGGCTACACCTTGTCAAGCTAATCAAAAAACGTATTAAGAGGAGTCAACAATAGAGATTAAAGGATTCGATGAAACAAATGACAATACATTTCATTTCATACTATGTCTCATTTTAGTAATTGGGCCTCATCATCATCATCATCCGCATTCATGGATTAGGTCTGTTGACCCGTTCCGACTTCAGCCCATCTCTTTCTAGGTCTGTCCACATCTCGGGTGCCTTTAGGTTTGTATTTTGTTATTTGTTTTGGATACATCCATTCTGTCTATGTGTTGCTTCCATTTTTGTCTATTTGATCAGTTATTGCAAATATTTCAAGTTCCTGTCTTATTTCTGTGTTCTTGATTCTGTCTTCCTTTGTGCACCCTTTAACAGATCACAAAAATTTCATTTCTGCCGCCGTTATCCTACTTAGATCTTGTTTTTTTTTATCCAGGCTTTTGAACCATAGAGCAGTACCGGTACTGCCAACGTTTTGTAAAATTTCAATTGGGTCTCTTGTTGTTTTGTTATTTAGTGATCGTTTTATCGTACCACATATTCCCTGGAATTTTGCTATTTTATTAGTTATATCATTATCATAATTAAATGAAATGTCGCATCCTACATAATTGAGATGGTTCACCTGTTCTATGATTTTGTTTCCTATTGCTATTTTGGATCTGATTTGATTTTTCCCTTGGAATGCCATTACCTTAGTTTTTTTCTATGGATATTTTGAGATTATATTGTTCACATATATTATATAGTTTAAAAATATTCCTTTGAAGTTCGTCTTCCGTATTTGCTATTATTACCTGGTCGTCAGCGTAATGTTTTCAAGTAGTGTGTTTTATCTAATTTTATTCCTTTATTTGTTTCTTCGTTCCATTTTTGTATTATATCATTGATGTATAGGTTAAACAAAACTGGAGAGATACTTCATCCTTGTTTAACTCCTTGATTAGTATGAATTTTATTTTTACTTACTTCATTTCTAGTTTTTATAACAAAATTTGTGGTCCAGTACAAACTCTTTATAGCTGCTATTAAGTGTTTCGGAATTCCTTTTTCTTTTAAAATTGTCCAAAGTTTTCCTCTATCTATTTTATCAAATGCCTTGACAAAATCAATAAAAGCTATTTGTGTTCCTTGTTATATTCTCTTCTTTTGTTTATAAATTCTTTTATCGTATATATATTACCCATACTATCCATTGGGGCTATATACGATTTAACAAAAAGGACGAAAATGGGAAATTGAAGTACCATATAGGCTTTCTGCAATATTCACAAAAACAGACGCAATCTTCGCCAACATATCAATAAACCACGACAAACTTAATTAATAATTGTACAAGTATGATATATCCTACATATTTTTAGAATGTTAAAATCCAAGAGACAAGTCCTCCAGAAGGAACTTCAAGCCGTGGATCCCGAGTCTGAAGACTTTAGGTCTCTGAAAGAACCTCAAACCTAAATTAGTGTCTCTGAACAAAATTTAACCGGCATTCCTTTCCAGAAATACCTTAGTTTTGTCTACTAGATGCATCATTTAGGCGATGTGCTGACCACACGACATTTGCTGACATCTGTTGGGAAAAGAGCGTAAATACCGGCATTCCCTTCCAAATAATAATTACCTTAATTCCCTACTAGATGCCTCGTTGAGGCAATGTGCTGACCACATGTAAATCGCTGACATCCGTAGGGAAATAAGTGTAAATAAATTAGATAGCTAAAAAAGTTCTGCTAGGGAGCATCCTTTTCTCCATGCGGGACGTAGGCTTATGGGGTAGGCCTATATACAAACAAACAAACCAACATACATACATACATATAGATTATATAAGCAAATGTATTCATTAGAACGTATATGGACATAAATTCATTCAGACTGTCTCCTTGATGCTTTTCGCCAAGATTAGGCTACATGCCGGCACCGGGTTTTACCTTCTCCCGTCTTTTCATCGTCATCATCCAACATACAAGACACTTTAAACTACACAAACAAATAAACATACACTTATCCTACATTCCTCTCTGTACGCAATATGAGAAACATAGGCCTAATCTACGTAAAGTGGTCTGCCGAAGTGGTGCGTAAATTGAAAACAGACAACATTAATATAATCTATCCGCCCAGCACGGAACCCGATGAGTAGCATTACACACAGCATAGGCCTACACACACACGACTTCATACCATCATTTCTTATTCCATAAGGTGTTTAAGGCTAAGTAAAAATAAATTATTTCACGTTACAAAACCCCATTTTTAATAGTTGTGATACAATTTTCATTTAATTTAGTCAACTGGTATACTGATTTCAATTACTTTCCATCGTTTAATTGTTAGGCCACAATTCAATACCCGCTCAGAACAAGGTTGTAACTCTCATTTTTTCTCAAATTAAGTTTTCCATGGAAAATTGCTATTAGTGACATGTTGGGACATTTTTCTACGTAAAAATCAAATTTGGAAAAAATAGGGATATTAGGCCTACCTTGTTCTTGCTGGCTATTAAATTAATAATGCAAAAGTACAACTATGTTTAATAACTGACAGTTTGTGCAATGATTAATTTTTCTTGTCATAGGATATAGTCCTTTTTATATTTACATAGGCCTAAATGTCGTATTAACTTCACCTTCCCTATGAATAAGTTCATTGTGAATGTGTTTAAGGACGGCGTTCTGATCAGTTCTCTAATAGTTATGTGCAGTAGGTTTACATGTTAGCTAATATTCATTTAATAAAATAATGAAATTGGACAAAATATTAAATAAAGTTATGTATACAGCAAGGATTGAAAATATTTTACGAATTCGTTTCGAAATTCCGGCCTCAGCTACGTTTGGGTAGTATAGATTCAACTCAAAGCGAATAAATATAACATCAGATTCTAAATATGATATGGCATTAGACGTTAAATCATATACAAATAAGAATGAAGAAAAAATAATAGAAGAACTAAAATATTAGGCATATATGTAGGCCTACTCGTAACTAAAAGAAGAGTTTTCTTTTATTTTATTTTTTGTAGCATATAAGAGAGGACCCTAATCTAGTATAGTGATTAATAAATCCGATTAAATAATAAACAAAGAAAGAACTAAAGATAAAATACAATGTAACATAATTAAATATCTTATTGGTAAAAGTTCCCACAAGTAGCGGTGGAAAACCTAAATGACAAGAGGTCATAAATATGTGGCCTTCAAATTAGACCTGAAATTCTTAAGCTAGGTCTAGCTTGAAAAATCACGTTTGGGAGAAAACTTCATAATTTACAACCGCGGGAAACCCAAACTGTAACACGCTGGCTAGCCGTGAGAATAAATTAAGGAATAGGTGGGAGTTTAATAAAAATACAATTACGCCCCTAGAAGACATGTGATTGAAAGTTCTAATCAATGAAAATCAGAGTTAGGATGTACGACCATATATGGGAATAAAGGGTCCTGACTTCGATACGAAACTCATGAGGACAAACTAAATTTTATACTGAACAGTTCGTGGAGAGAAGATCTAAATTATATTGTTAGAATGTCTCGGAATAACGATTACGGACTTTGTAAAAATGTCTCCAATTTCTAAATCATCTGATAGCTCCAGTCCTCATAAGTTCGAGATATCAAAAGACCGTAACAGGAAAATTTTATTTATGAAGTGTAAAGTGTATTCAAGTGTGTCAACAAAAAGGAATAAAGTAATTTAATTATAAACTATTGTCTGCTTTCACGCATTTCTCCTT
Organism: Diploptera punctata; assembly: GCA_030220185.1. Lineage (NCBI taxonomy): Eukaryota > Metazoa > Arthropoda > Insecta > Blattodea > Blaberidae > Diploptera > Diploptera punctata. The sequence goes on along the minus strand of JASPKZ010003044.1, from coordinate 3,389,496 downwards.
CCGACCCTATATGAGATGAGAAGCTCAATGCTCACCCTGAAACAACAGGAACCGACTAGCTACCGAGGTACATATGGCAATTGACAATTCACTACAACTGAAATAGTAAACCCGCAGTGACAAATAACAGCCTTCAAAATACTGCCCCATTTTTTACTTGGGACGTGCCAAATCGTGCTTGGTTAAGGAAATACACTATAAGCCGGAAGGTCATGGATTCGATTCACAATGGAGTCAGGTTATTTTAAAAAAGCATAATCCTTCTAGCGGCACAATGGCCCTGAGGTCAACTCAGCCTGTAACTTAAATGAATAAACAGACGCATGTTCAGGGGTAAAGGTGGCTATCATGCAGAGTTGATAACTCAGTTGATATCTCGAACCGATTGTCTAGAAAAGTGATATACGTAGGCTATCCCCCTACTACCCCAACAGGCTCTTAAGACTTGCAGTGTTCATTGTTTGAAAGGAAGAGAAAGCTTATGGCGTTAACTCTACTAGTTTAAATAAATCAATGTTATTCGCTTAGATTATCCAGTTCTTGCATGACAGGCGATTATTTATTTAGTTTTCATTATTCACTGGTTGAGCAGAACAGAAAAATTAACAGCCTTAACTCTGCCAGTTTAAATTGATTTGATTATTACCGTAAAATCATTATTCTTAATCTTCTTATTATTATTTAATGTCTCTTCTCTATGACTTACCAAGACATAGACTTTGTTCGTCATAGCCTAATGGTTTAAGCTAAAGTATCATGCTTTGCTACAGATATATGGGACTTGTCCTGGTTCGTGACCACATGGGAGAAAAAAAATTCATGGAATTTCGGCCAGAATGGGAACAGTGCTCACCTATCATCGTTAGAAATTTGGTTAGCTACGATAAGTAGAGGCTTCAGGTTTAGGAAACCAACTATAAACGCTGGGGAATCCAATATGCTGACTACGTGTCACCCATATGCTGGCTGGGTGATCGTCCACCTCTGTAATTAACATATGTAGTTGTGAGGCCAGCAGCTGGCTTTAAGCCAAGGACATTCTACGGAAGAAGTTCGGGTAATGCGGACTCTTAGGTTTGAGTGGATCCTGCTAATATCTTCTTTAAATAGTGCTGCCCTCGAAAAGAAAATGGCTATTTTAACTTCTTCCCCTCATCAACGCCAGTTTCTTTATTCTGTGTGCGAAGAAGAGCTTATTTTTTATATTTATGAAAATGACCATTTTAAACGTTTTTCAAGCTAAGAATTAATTCTTAATTTGTGTATTGAATATTATAAATATTGACAAATCTCCTAAATAGGCTAGGCCTAGGCCTATATTATATTAATATACTGACGGGTTTGGTTTGATATTATGTGACATGACAGCTGTATAAAATAAGTAATCATAACAGAGGGATTCAGTTAATGTGGACCTTCCACGAGGCAATTAAAGTGGACCTGAGTCCACTTTACACGAATACGTATATTTTGTCACTGAGGATACTATTTGTAAAAAACCATCCACTTAATTATTTTATTTAATATCCTTGTAATTTTACTAAACCCAAAGACCGTCACTGTCTGCAGATGAATGACGTGTGAATGTTATAACCAACAATAATTGTTCAAAACACTAAATAAATATCAACGCTTTTTAATTAGATCAGCCATAAATACTTTCGGATTAATTTGAGCCTGTCTGTAAAAATTAATAGAGTAAATAAGCATAAAAATAGTCTAAAAGCTAGGGTGGACTTCACCCGAATATGGAGTTTAAAATGGACAATTCTTGTAATGTAAAAAAAGTTTATAAATTATGAAGATGTTTCCATATTTGATTAAAATAACAATGCTATTTCATAGTTATAACACTAATGATAATCACTGGAATTAAACAAAATTCAAATCTCTTAATTAAAACAAGAAAAATAACAAATTCAAAATAGGGGTCTATATTACCCGAAGTTCCTCTACCTGAAGATTATTGGCTTTTTTAGATGTTTGTATCAAATCGTTGCATACTTTTAAAAATGTTAATCAATTAAGGAGTAGACATTAAAGCCTAGCTAATTGATACTAATGAGACTAACTGGGTCATCCGTTAAAAGAGAAAAGAGAAACAGGTACAAAGGGAAGCCATGTGCGTGCAGTGTCGCTTATGATTGATGCATTTCTTGAAATGAGCCCCCACCTCCCCCAACATCTCTCTGAGCGTGCTCGCAACAACCCCGTGTTTTATCGATCACACTTGCAGCACCACACTCGAAGGCTAGTGTAAATAGCTGCGAACCTCCTCACAATTTCATGAATACAAAACGACATCACAATGTGTCCAAAACAAGAATACTCCAATCTCACAAGTAATAAACATTTATTTATTTTACATTAAATAACCTAGAGTTTCATATCCTGTATTTTTATTTCACAATGTGAAACCAAGGATACTCCAGTTACACAAGAAGTAGAAAACATTTAGGTAATTATATGGATCAGATCTCCTAAATTCTTACGACCAACTTCCTGGTTTTGTAGTCAGCATTCCAGGCTACAGAGTAAGAGGCCCCAGATTCGATTCCCGGTCTCGGTCATGCGAATTTTCTCTTTAACATATTCGCTTCAGGTTTAAATGCTCAATGAATTTCCCCAGAAACCGGATTTAAGTCACTGTAAATTATATCGTCTAATTTCAGACATTCAAAGCGAACAAAAGAAAACGGTGCTTGAGATCACAATAAGGGAGAAGGCCCAAAAACACATTCCTCTACTGTTCATAAATGTTAACAAAAGATTGCCCTGCCAAGGAATGTACAAAATATTGCAAAATATATAACAGGCAGAGTTAAGCGAGTGTACCTCGTCTTCTGAGGCGAATGGGTTAATATAATTACGTTAACTAAAAAATACGCTTACGAATACGAGCTGTTGAAATGAAAATGCTGAGAGCAGAGGCAGGTTATAAATTAATAGTCAAAATATAAATTAGGCCTATATAAGGCGGCAATTGTAGGCTAAATAGGCCTATTACAATTTCTTTCGGTTTTAAATTTATAAAAATTTGTTCTACAATGGTTGAAAGTAGATCTAAATAAACATAGACCATCCAAATTTTAGAGGTGACAAAATAAATAATCGATCTACTTATCAAACTACCGATCAAAATATATTATAGCTTTATATTTTATTTTTATTTGTAATATACACTCAAACCCTGTCTCTGGAGTCGATTCAGCCTCTAAGAAGAATGAATACCAGACGTTAGTTCTGAGGATAAAGGCGCCCATCAGCCCAGCTGATATCTAGTGCCAATTGTCCAGAAAGATGGAAGCTTTAACCTTCGATTATCCAAAAGGCCTCCTAAGGTTTTTTGTGTGTACATTTCACATTTAGGCCTATTTACGATTATTTATAAGCTAGTAGCCCTACATGTTTAGAGTATTGACTGATTTTGACATCAACCATGTATCGATCTTAGGTAATCTAATATAAAACAAAAGAGAGCAACGTCAATTTTTTTCTCGATTTTATAATCAAAATTAAATGTTAAATAACTGAATTATTCGGATAAAACTACATTTATTGAATGTAATTCTGCCCGAGCGCAGGTCTTTCACTGCAATCATAGCATTTTCATGCTATGCTTTGCAGCTTTATTAGGGAATTGTAGGTGTGGTAGCTTCCCGTTGCTTTCCACACCGGTGAAGGATGATGATGATAATGATAAGGATGATGATGATGGCCGGATGATTTTCGGGGACCGTTGGGCCCTAAGCATCCTGACATTTGTCTTACAGGTGAGGAAAAACCCCGAAAAAAACCTCACCCAGGAGCCTGTCCCGACCGAGAATCGAACCCGGGCCCGCTGCGTGACAAGGCAGCACGCTACCTCGAGACCACAATACTTACTTACTTACTTACTTACTCACTGGCACTATCGAACCCGTAGGTTCATGGCCGCACGGACATAAGCTCTCCATACATCCCTATCCTGAGCTAATGCTTTCCAATCATTCCCTGTATAATCTACTTCCCTCAAATCATAGTTAATGTTGTTCTCCCACCTCATTCTTGGTCTACCAACTGGGCGTTTTCCTTCTGGCTTTCCTACAAGAAGTTTCCATGCACGTCTTTCATTCCCCATACGCGCAACATGTCCTGCCCATCGCAGTCTACGGGACTTAACTGTTCTTATTATATCTGGCTTCCTATAAAGACCATGTAGTTCATTGTTATGTAGTCTTCTCCATTCACCTGTCTGTTCATCTCTCTTTGGTCCAAAAATTTTCCTAAGAACTTTATTCTCAAATACTCGTAATCTCCTTTCCTCCCTTAAAGTAAGAGTCCATGTTTCGCACCCATATAATATAACTGGTAGAATAATAGTTTTATATATTTTCAGCTTAACGTTTTTTGAAAGGAGTTGGGACATCAAAAGTCTCTGCAATGCATAATAGCATGCATTTCCAGAATTGAGCCTATGTTTAATTTCTTTGTGCATCTCATTCCTATTTGTGATTATTGTTCCTAGGTATTTGAATTCAGCCAATTCCTCAAAATTTCCCTCATTTGTCATTAGCTGTCCATTTCCATTATATAATGTATTTCTACGTGTGACCATATATTTAGTTTTACTGATATTTACTTCCAGTCCTAATTTCTTAGTGTTACTCAATAGTGTGTGCGTGTTGGCCTTTAGTATCTCCTCGCTATCGGCCAGTAGTACTACATCATCAGCATAAACTAACAGCTTATTAATACCATTCAGTTGTAAGCCTTCCTCATTCTCTAAAGATTTAATGGCATGCTCTAGTACAAAATTAAATAGTAGAGGAGATAGTGCATCTCCTTGCTTCAACCCATTCTGGATTTCAAAAGTGTCTGAAAACTGTTTGCCTACACGCACCCTACTCGTTGAGCCATTTAGACACATTCGTATAAGTCTAACTAACTTTTTAGGAATTCCGAACTCCAGCAGGATACTATATAACTTCTCCCTCTTAATTGAATCATATGCTTTTTTGAAGTCTACATATAGTTGATGTACAGTACCATTATATTCCCATTTCTTTTCTAAAATCTGTCTTATACTAAAAATCTGATCTGTTGTAGACCTGTTTCTTCTAAATGCACATTGATGATCTCCTAGAATGTCATCAATATAGGGAGTAAGTCTGCTGACTAATATATTTGTTAGAATTTTGTACGAAGTTGAAAGTAATGAGATGCCCCTGTAGTTGTTGCAATCAGTTTTATCTCCTTTCTTATAAATTGGTACGATAATTGATTCCTTCCATTCATCTGGAAGAGCTTCTTTTTCCCAAATCATACTAAGCAACCAGCGTATCTTGTCCATCAATTTTTCTCCCCCTGATTTTATCAGTTCTGCTGGGATCTCATCTGAACCTGATGCTTTATACATCTTCAATTTTTTAATTGCCATTTCAACCTCTAATGCACTTGGCTCTGCGACTAGCATTTCTGCTGTCTGTAACTTATCCTCCTCAATGTCCTGTTCTGTATGTACATTTAATAGCTGATTAAAATAACTTTTCCATCTATTTAATATACTCTTGGAATCTGCAATCATATCCCCATTTTCATTCCGAATTATGTTTGTTCTAGCCTGAAACCCTTTCTTCTCTATACTAATTCCCTGATATAATTCTCTAATGTTCCTATTTTTTGCATTCATTTCAAGATCATTAATCTTCTCTCTCAAATATTCCCTCTTTTTACTCTTTAGTAACTTGGTGGTTTCCCGTCTAACACTACCCAATTGCTCTAAATTTACCTCATTTGGCTCGTGTAACCATTTCATTTTTGCTAGCTTTCTTTTCTTTACAATGTCGGCACATTCCTCATCAAACCATTTCTTGTTTTGCCTCTTTTTTAAACAACCAATGCTTTCTGATGCTGACAATTTAATAGTATCTCTTATAGCCTCCCATTCTTTATTTATATCAGTTTCTTCTTCGTTTGCCACATTGTCATCTGAAGATTCCAGTACTTCAAATCTATTAGCAATTTTGATTTGGTATTCTTGCTGCATTTCATCATTTTTCAAGTTTTTTAATTCATATTTTACAGAATCATCTTTAGCGTTTGTTCCTCTCATAAGCGATAGCCGTTGTCTGATTTTCACTCTGACCAGATGATGATCCGAATTGCAGTCTGTCCCTCTAACTGATCTAACATCAATGATGCTACTGTGCCAGCGTTTATCCACTAATACATGATCTATCTGGTTCCGAGTTTCTCCATCTGGGGACGTCCAGGTGTATTTATGAATATCCTTATGCTGAAATGTTGTGCTCTTAACAATGAGATTCTTTGATGTGGCAAATGTGACTAATCTAACCCCGTTGTCGTTACTATCTTCATGAAGACTGAATTTGCCTATTGTTGGTTTGAATATATCTTCCCGCCCCACTTTTGCATTAAAATCTCCTAAGACAATAATGGTGGGCATATATATAGGGAACGGAGTAGCATATTTTAGTAATAAATTGTAGATATTACCTCACTTCGCCGGAATACTGACCTTTAAATTTAATGATAACTATCTATTCACCTTTCAACAAAGACACACACACACACACACACACACACACATATATATATATATATATATATATATATATATAGGCACTGTAAATGGATTTTATAGGAGGGCATGAATAATTTCAAGAAGAGAAAAAAATTAGGAACTCAATTATAACGGAGAAAATGAAGATTGAAGACACTATTTTATATTATATTAAAACTCAGCAATTAAGATAGTACGGACATGTCCAGCGAATGGAAGAGGATCGACTACCAAAATCTGTTTTGGAATGGAAACCTGAGGGAAGACGAGGCAGAGGAATACCTAAAACCTCCTGGAGTAAGGAAATATATTTATACACGAAGGAGAAACATCTACAACCAGAGGGTTGGATGAACCGACAAAATTGGCTATTGGGAATCGGACGATGTGAAAGACATTAATCAACCAATGATATATATATATATATATATATATATAATATATATATTTATTTATTATTTATTTATTTATTTATTTATTTATTTATTTATGGGAAAGAACAAAAATACGAAAGAAATGTATTGTTTTTCTATTCAGATTATTTTTTATATTTATATGGTTTTCATACAATACTGCATCTAAGACCACTCCTGAAAATGGGTGAGATGATACTGAGGGCCAAAATGTTTTTCCCGTACAAGTGTGATTTAATTTTTCTGATATACAAATAAATACCCTTAATTTAGGTGAGTTATAAACAAATAAACATCGGAATCACTACAAATATAAACAAATAAACATCAGAATCATTACAAGAATTTCCCTTGCATCATCTCAAATTTGAAGCAGCAATTCGATAGACCAAATATAAATAATATTGCCTGAATTTAAGTGGACACTTCAAGTAAATAATTGACGTAATTAGGAAACGAATCTTGTCACTAAGGGCTATAGTCAATAACTTCATTTCACAATAAATGTAGGCCCTGCATGATACGCCTCTCTTAGGCTACAGAAAAGGCCCAGGAAAAATTATGTTATCAACCTTTCAATTGACCAAATTAGTTTGCCGTGCCGGTTAATTGAAAGTGTCGACCGCAGTAAAAAAAAAAAAAAAAAAAAAAACTAATGAATGGGCAACCTTACTGATATCGTGTGTGTGTATGTGTATAGGCCTATATATAGGCCTATGGTATTTTTTGCAAAAGTGCATAATGCTATTTTTTATTAAAAAATTACAGTAGCCAATTTATTACAATTATTACAAAAATTGCTTATACATTCCAAATTTATATATTTAATTGAGAAAGTTGTCTCAGGCAGTAACGTTTGAGACTCATATTCTGGAGACCTCCGGCGGATATGACTGAGTTGTTTTCCTCAGTCTTCAAGATAAATGCTGGGTTGTAATTTCATTAAGATAAAGTGATCCTACTACAGGCCTCAGGAGGCACTTGGGGTAGTAGGAGGTTAAGGCTCTCACTTCTATGGACAATCAACACTTGATGTCAGCCGGGTTGTCAACCCTTCGTGACGGCCGCATTTACCTCCAGACAAGCGTCTGGTACTAATTTCCGTTAGAGGATGAGTCGACCCCAGGGCCATAGTGCCGCCATCGGGACTCAAACCCTCGACCTTCCGGCTTGTAGCGCAGTGCCTTAACCACTACGCTACGGCGTGCCCTCTGTAATTTAATTACTAGGATTTATTTCACCGTAGGCACCATTTCATGATGATTAAAATAAAAGCAATGAATGCTTAAAAAACCGGGTTTCGTATTCGCACTTGAGACTTCTGAGTGATAGTTCTTTAATTGGGTGGGTTACCAGCCCAACCGCAAAACCCCCAACCTGGAGGACCAGAGTTTAATTTCGGAGTTATCTATCTCCTAGACAGACTGCCTTACAAGGCTACAGAGCTCTGTCTGCCCCGAACATCTGGTTTTATGGCGCCAGAAACTCGCCATTCACCCTCCATCTTCGCTTAAAAAAACATGATAAATATAACAATTGATAAGCCTACAGCCTACACCTGAATGTTCCAAACGAAATATAACCTTGGATATTCAAGCATCTATAAAAAGTAATCCAGCCATAGTAATTCTGCCTGAAGGCAGATCCTTCACTGCAATCATAGCTTTTTCATGCTATGCTTGCAGCTTTACTAGGATATTGTAGGTGTGGTAGCTTCCCGTTGCTTTCCACACCGGTGAAGGATGATGATGGCCATATGATTTTGGGGACCGTTTGGGCCTTAAAGTTTTCCTGACATTTGTCTTATATGTGAGGAAAAATCCCGATAAAAAACCTCACCCAGAAAAACTGCCCCGACCGGGGATCGAACCCGGGCCCGCTGCATGACAAGGCAGCACGCTACCTCGAGACCACAGCGGTGGACATTAAAAGTAATAATAACATAAAAATGTTTTCTCAATGTTTGCAAGTAATGATGCAGATTAGTTACTTCAGATTTGGAATTAATGTACGGTAATGTTTCTTATGACGTAGGTATCACACACTGAAAATTTGTGAGTTCAGAAGCTAAACTCTCTACAAAATACTGCCGAGATTTCTCAGGTACTATAAAACCATTGATCTAAATAGGCATATATATATAGGCCTATATACTTTTTTTATTATTATTATTAATAAAACTGAGATGACAAGAGTCCCTATAAGCCGAATGTATAATAGCATGTGTTTCCATATCTGTTATTATGCGTTACAGGGACTCTAGTCATCCCAATTACCATTTTAAAAAACCCTTTAACAAAAACATATAAAATGTTTATTCTTCCAGTAATATTATACGAAATCAAAAGAGAGTCTCTTACTTTAAGGGTAAAAACATTACGAGAATTTCAGAATAAAGTTCTTAGGAATTTTTTGGACCAATGAGAGACAAACGTTCAGATTACATAACAGTGAGTTACATGATTTTTATAGAAAACCAAATGTAGGCCTAATATAACTAATAAGTCTCTTGGATACAATGGGCTGGTGATAATAGTGAGCTACGTGATTTTTATAGAAAATCAAATGTAATATAACTAATAAGTCTCTTGAATACAACGGGCTGGTGATAATAGTGAGCTACGTGATTTTTATAGAAAATCAAATGTAATAACTAATAAATCTCATAGAATACAATGGGCAGGACAATAATCATAATAATAATATTTTATTTTATTTGTAGGAGTTGCTATAACGTCTTGTCTGCCACTCCGCCAAGTTATACTATGTAGAGGCCTACACACACACACACACACACACACACACACACACACACACACACACAAGGTTTAGGCTATGCAGCCTGTTCCGGCGAAGTTAAAAGTGGAGTCCATCTTCTACGTGGTCGGCCAACATCTCTTGTTCCTCTGGGATTATACAGGAAGGTTCTTTCGGTATTCTTTCGTTGTTCATTCTCATTAAGTCTTCTGTCCATTTCTTATTATTTTCGCTGATTTTATCTTCAATTTTATATATAGCCTATTTAATTATTCTCGTATAGTTTCATTCCTTATTCTATCCGCTCTTGTGCATCCTTTCACATTGCGTAAAAATAGCATTTCCGCAGTCTGAATCCTGCTTTTATCCCTTGATTTCATTATCCAATTTTCACTTCCATACAACAATAAAGGAACAGCCATTGTTTTATATAATTTAAGCTTCGTATCTTTCATTTTCCGACCTAAGGTTATTTTTATGGTTCCTGAAATTTATTTACTTTATTTTCTATAGGCTATCTTTATTTTCTCTATAAGTTATATCACATCCTAAATATTGGAAATGTGATATTTGTTCTATTATTTTGTTATCCAGTACAATTTTTGATCGAATTCCATATTTACCAATAAATGCCATTACTTTTGACTTATTTATTGATATTTTACAATTATATCTATGGGCTAGTAATTTAAATGTATATGCTAACATATATATAGGCCTATATATATAAAAAACATGATAAGAAAAATAAATGCCTTTTCTTATCATGTTATATTAATGTCAAAAAAATTCATTGTAACATGGAAATATAGGCCTATGTATCAAAATAATTATGAATTATCTTTAGTTAAATTATTAAACATAGGCCTATTTGGAAAAGGATGTATGGAGCTTATGTCTGCACGGTCATGAACCTCCGAGTTTGATAGCGCTAGTAGGCCTATGTTATATTACTATGTGTGTGTGATTGTGTAATAAATAAAAAATGATAAATTATTAATAAATTTAATTAATATTTTGAAGAGAGTTAACAGAGAACTTGTCTTACATCTCTTGAAATGTTGACATTTGGACCACGAAGCGTCGTGGATTGGGAATTTGGGATTCGGACCATGTGACCTTTTCCACCACCCTCTTCCTTCTTGAGTTCCCAAGTGACCAACAGGACTTACATTCCCCCGTCCACTTGAGATGCATATAGAAAATGAAGTCATTACATAATCAAATGCTACACCGACTCTGCGGAATGTTGCTAATATAAAAGGTCAATGACATGTCACTCAGAATGAAACTACTGTAGGCCTATATGTGCTAAAAAGTATAAAAGATTTCCAGAATAAAATTTGATAAAAATTAAACTTAAAAAATAAAAGTTTGAAACTTAAGGATGTTATATCGATTTCTCACATAGGCTTACACCATTTATAATTTTAACAATAATTATATGCTTCAACCAGTCACTGATCATTGTAGCCTATACAGTTTCAACTTATTTGTATCCGAAAATCCTTAAGACTGAGTTTATTTTATTATACCTACCTGTAAACAATTGAGGAATATATTTTCAAAATGTATCTTTTCCATTTTCATAAATTTGTGGTAAGTAGGGCCTATTATAAGAGCAATGATACAGATAAGAAAGGTCCCAGGATTTTCTAAAAGAGATAATAAGAAGTAGCCTCACTATTTTGCTCTAGTTTTTTTTCTTTTTTTTTTCTTTTTTGTAGCAACTTTTAACCTAAGTTTGTAGTAATTTAAAGGATGTTCTGAACTCAAATTATGACTTTTGCACATAGAGTATGTAGACACACAAAAAGTCAGTTTTGGGTACAAGATGAACTAAAGACTTTTTAAAATGAGCTTCTCAATTTAATCATGACTTCAGGTTATATGAAAATATTTTTTGTTCATACCTAAATTAAATATATTTTCTTTTTCAATAATGCTCTTAACTGATTTATTCCAATATTTAATTATTGTTCGTGTTCTGACTTTTAAGTTAATGTTTTTTAATTAATGTCTTATTATAATTGTGAATTTGAATGTATCAATATTTAAAAAAAAAGCATTTTGTATCTCCGTTGAGTTTATATTATGTAAATAAATAAAATTACATTTTAAACCAGATAATTAATTCAGTCTTCCTCAATTTCATTATATTTTAAGTCATTGAAGGGTTTTCGATAAGAAAGAGATAAATTATTCTTAAGATCTTCTAGGATTTAAAGTAGGCCTACCATTGAAGCTGTGGAAGATTGGATGAATTATTTATATTAGTATTTTTTTTATTTATTTAAGTATAGGCTTTAACACTACTAGCATCTTTTTTTTATCAGTAAATTGAACAAATCATCTCTCAAAGAAACGTGGTTGCATGACAATTTGAAATTTTCGTAAGTTAGTAGAGCATTTTTCCATAACATTTATTTATCATTAAACGATTACAATTTCTCCACTTTGTGGAAAAAATCCTTAATATTTAATCCGATTGAGGGTCTTTCCACTTTTCAGCGGTTGCCCTTTTACCAGCCGGCTGCTGGCCCTTCACATCCACATGTGTCAATCACAGAGGTAGATGATCAACAGCCAGTGTAGGGGTGACATGTGGTTAGCATTTCGAGTCCCCCAGCCGTTATAGCTGGTTCCTCAACCTGGAGCCGCTACTTATTGTAGCTACCCAATTGCCTCACGATGCTGGGTGGGCACCGGTCCCATACTGGCCGAAATACCATGAGAAAATTTCTTCCCCCATGGAGACTCGAACCAGCGCAAGTCCCGTAGCTCTGCGCCAAGGCTTCCTACCTTAACCGCTCGGCTACGGCGCGGGACTCTTAATATTTAATACTACTTCATTTTGATTGAATAACTCTATGGCGTGAAAGACCTAAAAGTCCCTTGATCTAAATAGAAACTTGGCAAGATCCCACGTGATCAACTATTCCGACTGAGCTTTTAAGCGGTTTCCCTCAATCCAAGTAAATGCTTGAATATAACCCCAAAAGGTCCGCTTCCGATTTCACTCTGCTACATCTGTCATAAACTTCTAATATATTTTACAGGAACCCGGGGTTCTACATATAAAGAAGAACCAAAATGGATCGCTCACCGCTTAAGTGATGGCCGCAGAGCTTTCCATCCATCTAGCTATCTATCTAAACTAGCCGGCTATTGAACTAACATACACATATGTTAATCACAATAGTTTACAATCATCCAGCCAGAATAGGAGTGACATGTAGTCAGCATGTCGGGCTTTCCAATTGTTATAGCTGATTTGTTCAACCTTGGGCCGCTTCTTTTATAGCAACTAAAATTCTTCTCAATATTTTGATGGGACCGGTCCCATACTGACCAAAATTCCATAAGACAAATCTTCCGCCAATGAGGACTTGAATCAGCGCAAGTCCAGTAGCTCTGCACCAAGGCATGATGCATAAACCGCTTTACAACCAACTTTTATCAATAAACTATACACCCGAAGAAGCCCGTACCCCCCTAGTGGCGCGGGACTTTTGATTACATAAACTCGACAGAAGTGATCAAACAATGATTCCCCCCCCCCATTTATGCTAAAAGTGAATTAATATAAGTTTCCTTTCTTTTACAAATAGTAATGGGCATAGAATTCTCTTATTTAAAACTATTTACTCATTTAGCCTTATATGCATAATGTGAAATAAATTTAAAGAAATTATAATACTATTTGAAGTCCCTTATAAATTTATCTTCCAAATTATGCAGCAATATAGGCCTACATACTTTTTTCCATTCCAAAAATGGTCCTGGCTGGAATCCTCAGAGAGCTTGGAGAAAAGGAAGACCAAGAAACCTCGAAGAGATAGGTGAAACGAGAGGCACGTATCATGGAAAAGAGCTGAATTGAAGTGAAAGTAGATGCACTAACTAGAAATAGTGTGAGAAGGACAAGTTTTGTGTCAGTTTTGTGTTCCCTAAATTAATAAAAAGGAATATGACGATATATATATATATATATATATATATATATATATATATATATTTGTTCTACCTCTTTCGTACTTATATCGTGTATTGTCATACAACTGATGTACATTATTTAGTACATCGATTACTTTAGGTCCACAATGTGATGTTCCACTTTGTATAATTAATTACTGTATAAAAATAAATTAACTCACAATTTCCAAATTAACTATATTCTTTCACGAAGAAAAATATAAAAGAGTTAAGATTTTATTAAATAATTAATGTTTCATAAATCTTGGTATTCCACTGTGTGTTAAAATCGAACTTCCTAGAATTTATCTATTTAAATGTTCTTATTTATTGCTATAAATTCACATTATTTAGTTTATTAAAAAAAAACTCCTAGTTTATGAAGCTCTTCGAATATAAATAAAAGGACTATCACTAACAATGAATACGTTCTTATAAGTTGGCAGCGAACAAAATGTAGTTGTGCTGCTCACGCGTTATAATTATATTACGTAATGCTCTCTTTTCAGTCACGTTGTGCTGGGAATTCCTCGTGATAACGTGATTTATTTATAAGCTTGGGAGGCGTTCGATGGTATCATCATCGTTGTTATTGGTTATTACGAAGCATTGTTTTGCTGGTGATAAACAGCTGCAATTCAAATGATGATTGGTTGAAAAAGAGGTGAAGAGGGGAACACTGGTCTATGTAATGAGAGATGTACAGTCAAGGCACGGATGTATTAGCACTGCATTTTGTTCGCTGCCAAGCTACAGTTATTTCATAGTGTATTGTTCTCGTTCCCATGTTCCAACCTATCAATAATAGAGATTTAATTAGTATGATCTGTAGCGAGGTTGGTTAAGAAAATATGCTACAAGCCAAAAGGTCGCGGGTTCAAGAACCGGCTAGGATAAGGTATTTTAAACTGGTCTAAATCTTCTGACGACACCACGGTCCTTCCTGAGCCGACTCAGCATCTAATGAAAATGAGTACAAAACGCATATCCTGGTGTAAAGGCACCCATCATGCATGTTTGACAACCCGGCTGATATATCGTGCTGATTGTCAAGAAAGGTGATAAATTAATAATCCAACTCACCACCGACGCGCTAGCTCAAGTAGTAGCATTCATTCTTCATGAATAGTGTGTCCGGGTTCAATTCCCGGGGGAGTTGTAAATTTTAATTTTTAATTTGAGGTTACGAGATGTGGTGGTATATAATTTTTAGTCACTTGATTATGCATCAGCTGCGTGGATTAAATTCAAATTTCCACCACAGTACGCATGCTGAAAAGGCTATTGTTGCTAGCATGATTCATCTGTCGTATTGGGATGTGATTCCTGGATACCCTAGGTGTTCTTTTGACAGGAACAGGCTTCGTAGGCCTACTGGAACCGGGTTTCACCCTCTCCATTTTCATCATCATTTTTCGTACAACACATTTACACTACATACAAACTCTTAAACATACTCTCATCGTACACCAAATACACCTAGGCCTATACATAATTTAGGTAAAGTGGTCTACCGAAGTGGTGAGTAAAAATGTAAGTAGACCATATTAACCCCGTCCGGGGAGCCCAAACCATGAAAAGGGTAATAGATGGCACTGGAACACGTAATCCAGTCACAAACATCTCCGTATTTATGTAGCTTATAAAAGTGAAACTAAATTTAGTATGAACTTTTATTGAACTTGTGTCTAATATTGTATGAACAGTTCTATAAGAACAAGGAAAAGTGCGACACTTTCCTTCCAGGAATTATAAATATGACATATATCAATTTGGTTTCCTTCTTTGTTTATTTTCGGATTATTCTGGAAATGTCTACGTATGTATAGAGAATATTATAGAATATTGGCGATTATAGTGGATAGGATGGGGATTCACATTAGAGATGATTACCACAGGATTTACTCCGGTCGTGTCCTAGGGAGAGAAGTAATATGTTGCACTGTGAATCAAAGACATTGCAAAATTCCACTAGACTTGTGTCAATGCCTGAGAAATCATTGGGTAATTTAGCGGATATAAAGGATTTAATTTGCTAGAAGAAAGGTGAATTCATATTTTATCATAAACATAACATATGAACCTAATATTTTTTGGACATGTATTATGTAGCATAAACATGAGCCTGCAGTTTAATCTTATAAGATAAGTTCAAATATATAAAAAACACAAGAAAATAAACTTACATATTTGAAATGAAAGTTAAGGAGGATTTTTAGCCATAGAACTGTAGGCCTATGTGAAAATGTCAATTGGCGCAATAGATAACACAATGCATTATATGAGGCTTATGGGACATAGCTGAAGTAATCAAAACATCATAGAGTATATGCCGGTATCACCTTTACAAAGGGAAACGATTGAATCCGTGTCGATAAGCTAAATTAATAAAAAATGATGGCAAGAGAAGAAGAATTGGATAGACTGATATCAGATGATTGGATTGTATTGAACGGGTTTTGAATATTTGAGGAGTACATGAATGAAAAGACGGAACAGGCAACTAATGCCTAAACAAGGAAGTGAAGAAGAAGTAGTAGAACAATGAAAAGAAAGACAGAACATAATGACAAATAGAGGAATATTGTGGAGGGGTCTTGCAATAAGCTATGGTAATGCCTTAGATATATAAAAGTTGATCTTGAGTCTTCATCATTTAACACAAATCTTAATTGAAAATGGTAAAGTTGATAATAACTGAGAATATCATAGATATGCGTCTAGAATTGCTTCGAAATTCAATAGGTTCTCTAAATAAAAACATGGGCCTAATTATGAACATGAAGTGTGTATTTAATTATCTGATCGATTTCGTCCATAAATATAAAATCTTGCTCAAAGGCACTTTTAACTTATTTAGGTTTCTGTTCATTTTACATATCATAAGTCTACGACATGGAATCCTTATATGAGAAGAAATTCATCAATCGGCAACATATAATCCCCACTCAAACTAACAATTAAATTGAATGGTTTCAAAATACTCCTCTAGCGGAAATAGATATTTAGAACTACCTAGAATCACATTTTAAAGTTTAGTACCAATGTACAGCTTTACTTCCATATACAAGGAAGCCATACTTAGGATCTTCACGCCCATCGATCCGGCCGCGTTTGAACCCGCGAACTTCGGAATCAGAAGCGAGCATGGTAACCACTAATCTATCAGGACCGACTCTTCGCTACTAATCTACTAGCATATATATTGATCCGAACAAATATTTCATTATCCAATATGTAGACCCAAATGGTGTCAATTCAAATTAAACTACTGTTTTTTGAAAGTTGTAACTCTGAAAAAGTATAAAGATATAAAAATAAGAAAACTGTTGTTCAATATTTTGTGACATAAAACCGTACGTAATACGATCCGTACACTAAAAATTCTACAAAGTGATGTCTATTCCAGCGTTATATATTGTTCGTAGAATTTGGTTCTGAATAAGTCTAACAGAATGAAAATTGAAACAAATGAAATTAAGTTTTTAAGAAGAGTTGATAATTAATATCAAAAATCAGAAACAGACTAAAATAATATAATCAAAAAATTGCCGATAAAAACAGTAGGCCTAGGTCTTTTAATTATATGAACTACAAAAGAATAATCAGAAGGATCTAGAGTGTGGGCTTCCTAGAACAAGATGACCCACCAGCAGGCTGCTTGTTTCACATCCAAGTGTGTCATTTAGAGAAATGGACGATCATCTAGCCAGTAGGCTCCTATAGGGTTAATACGTGGTCAACATGTCAAGTCTCGCAGACGTTTGATCTGGTTTTCTAAAAATATAGCTACTACGTAGGCAAATTGTACTACCGAAATTACTCACGATCCTCGTGGGCACAATGGCCGAAATTCCATGAAAAAGTATTTTATCCAATGTGAAATCGATGCAGAGCATGTCTCGGACCTCTTCACCAAGACAAGGTGCCTTGGCCCACTCGGCTATGGCGCGGAAGATTCATAACGCAGAGTTGTTTTTAATTTAATGTAGATCTAGGCCTCAACTAGAACTAAATTAAGACTATTCAATAGAAATGTGAAAAGTGGGCCCGAACAGTTGCTTAACGTAAAAAATGCCGATAAACTTATAGGCCCTATATAAATAGATGCTTGAGATTTATTTTGAGAAACTGATAGCTAAAAACCGTATCAAACCAAGAAGTGTGGAAGATAACATCACAAAATTAAATCTGGAAGGAGATTACATATAATAAATGGATATGTATTGGACAACACTCTCAGAAGAGAACTAGACACTGTGCCAATCCACAGGGTTTGCCTAGGGAAAGAGGAAATCCAAAAATTACACGGCTCAGTACAGTTATAACAGAACTTGAACAACAAGGGATATGCTGAAATGAAGTCAAAAATTTAATAAAAACAAAACATATTACCCATCCAAGTATTTTGTGCAGGCGGAAGATATGTTAACTAACAAACTGTCTTTCTCTTTCTATTCCTTACTATGTTGCCACTTCCTCTCCTTTGTATTATGTTGTTTGATTGGCAGGTAGAGAGCTGACAAAAACTATCGGTCTTACTAATAAAAATCTCTTATAATGGCTTTCAGCAGTTGTTTAGTTATTCAATATATAAGCCTGATGTAGATCACGTATAATTTCCTTACTAATAAACGTTGGACCGGAGCTATATAACAAAACAACCATTACACACAATACGTCACATATTCGTCATCATTATGACGTCAGAACATATTACGCGCAGTTTGTAACAGAAAGAAAACGACATAAACTAGTGATTAATTGTGTAAGAAATGAGTATGGATAAGAATAGAGAGAGATTCCCTAATTGAGGAGGTGTGTTTTAATTTATATATATTTTCCTTCAAGCTACGTCAAATATATCGTACAATTGGTTTCACAGATAATGTGCTGCCATCTAACGTCAAGAATTTCGAACAATTCTTAGAAGCTAATAAGTTTTTCCCATTACTTATGAATTATATGCAGTATTTTAAGATGCATTAGAAAACATTCAAAATAGTAGGAAATGTTACCGACAACAGAATAACGCTTTAAGCGAAAAAAAAAATCCATACCGATCGGGAATCGAACCTACGACCTCACGGACCGTAGTTATAAGCTCTAACCACAAGACTATCAAGCTAACACACAACGTACTGCAATAATAGTACCTCTATAATGAAATACATTTTTATATCGGTATGTGTATTACGTATTAATGATGCAAGAACGTCTTGTTAAAATAATATTATGAAGCATTTAAACTACATTCAGGTTAATCTTGTCTACAGCAACTATTGTAGAACATATTCTTTTGTGAATCAATGTTCAACTTTAAAATATTATTAGGCCTAATCGAGAATGAGTGTAACAAAAGGCATTTTATGATGCTTTTATTTTCCTACCCAGAGCTTTATAAATATTATTTATGTCCTGTGCATCCATCAAACAGTCATTAAAGTTTTGCATTTTGCGTTAAATTTAAGGAAATATTCATCAATATCATAAGAAAACAATCAGTTGATATGAAAGTCCAACATTTTGTCTAGTTATACAATCCTTAAACAAGGCTGGAGGCATGTATAACAATTCCCATGTAAAGTTGTACACCTCTTATACACTGAACAGCTACTACAGTGTTTATTAGTAAGAATTTTCAACTGTAATGTGTATAAACCTTGTATAAAAGTTATATATCGTTTATTAGTAAGAGGGTTAGTATTTTAATGATCCGTCGTTCTGCGCGGTCGGTGGCAGAATGACTAACTTTACAACCCTGTTACTTTTGGGGTTACGTCTAGGAATGAGCTGTCCCTTCCTGCTCTTCTCATTACATGTTGCCACTTGTGATTTATTGTGAAGCTGGCAACAGAGAGACGACAAATACTGTGATTTTAAATGATCCGACCGCTTGAGCGTTCCGTGCTTAAATGACTAATTTGACAACCATGTTAAGATCTTTCACACGTGTTTAGAGATTCTCCCCCCACATTTGAAGTTGAAAAATTTCAATACGTGGTCGGATGTACAGTTTTCTCCTACATCCCTTCCACAGATTCAGTAGATCGGCGACACTAGCGCTAAAACTCTTCCCCTCCGCCCGTGAACAGTTAACTTGGATGTGTAATAGAGTCCGGTAGCGCGCTTCCAAGTAGAATAACAGGAACTACTACTAGATCTACATCTGCAACTCCATTTCATACAATGACAATGATAACATATATGTAACATAACACTAATTATTTATTTCCCATGTCAACGCACTCTGTATGGTAGAACAGGTGTCTTTGTAATGGAGATTATTCAAACAAGCGGAGGTCGTTTCCCGACAGGACGATGCAACACTATGGTGGTGAGACGGGGGGGATTTAATCCGACTTAGAAGAGGGGAAGATGAGTATTACTGTGGTGTGTGTGTGGGACAATATTGCAGGTTTAGGGGATGCACCGGGGATCAAAACGGGAAGCTGTCGCAAGATGGGGATTATATTCAATTAATATATATCGTTCCGTGGTTTCACACAGTATCATTCTCATGAAGTCCATGGCATCCTCTACTAATTCAATGAACAACATTCACAACGCGTGATGCTCTCCTCACACGTGAATCATGACACGCAACTTATATCCTTCTTCTTTTTCTTCCTTCATCTGGCCTAGGAACAGATTTTGTTTGCTTAAAGCTGATTCATTATCGTGCAAAGGTTACTAACCAGTCTCCTAAACGAAAATATGTTTTAAATCAACGTAGAAACACTTGTTGAAGGATCAAAAACTGAAAATAAATTTATCATTTTCAGTTTGTTGCTTTAGAATTTAACTTTTTTGTTCAGAAAATTGCTGTGGGATGAAAGTAAAGTTGTTTCTAAATTTGAAAATTATAAGCATGATAATAATATATAAGCTTACATATAAAGAGTTAATCTATAATAATAACAGTTTAGTCTCGTAGACTGCGACGGGCAGGACATGTGTCACGAATGGAGAATGAAAGACGTCCATGGAAGCTTCTTACAGGAAAACCAGGGGGAAAACGCCAAGTTGGTAGACTAAGAATGAGGTGGGAGAATAGCATTAACTACGATTTGATGGAAGTATATTATATAAGGAATGATTGGAAAACATTAGCTCAGGATAGGGATTATGGAGAGCTTATGTCCCCGCGGCTATGAACCTATGGGTTCGATAGTGCCAGTGAATTAGTTAGTTATAAAGAGTTAATCAACTAAGGCAGTAAAAGGTCCCATAGACAAGAGAGTATCTATAGCTAGATTTCGGAATTTCGCGTGGAAGCAAAATAAAACTGGATCTAATATCTTTCTCGTATTAGTACAAACAAACGTACAAGTGGGTTTATTATTTCAAATATTATTTGTTTAAAATTCCAAATATTCAACATAAAAACATTACAGAGGATTCTGAAGAACCTGTTATCATGATATCTGGATACAACAAGCTACAAGCCGAAATGTCGCTGTTTCTATTCCGGATGGGTTCAGGGTTTTTAAACTGGCTTAAACATTCTGGCTCACCATAGACCTGGAATCGATTCAGTCTCTAACGGAAATGAGTACCAGATGTAATTTATGTTCTAAGAGTAAAGGCGGCCCTCACGCATGACTGACAACCCGGCTAATAACTCGTGCCGATTTTCTAGAAAGACGAAAGCTTTAACCTCCTACAATCCTAAGGGCCACTTATGGGCTAAAGTGGGAATACTTTACTTTTTTATTACCGTAAAGAGTCTTAAGTATATAAGATTTTAACAAAATAGGCTATATAGAAACTTCGAAAATATCCTGTAACGTAATAAAACTATGTTTCCAATATTGTTAGGTCCATAGGCCAAAGCTTGTGAATTTAGTTACTGTCGAAATTTTTATAGAAGCTCACATCAGAGCTTAGGTTGAACTAAAACACTTGTAGGTAGTGGAGTTAATAACACAGACATATAAGCTATATTTAGAGACAAAATTATGCTTTCAACTAACAAATAAGTAGCTTAATTGGACCGCATTCTGGAAAAAGGAACCAAGTCACAATATAACTGAAATGAAAAAAAAAATCAATTAAAGTTAAATGTCAATAAAAATTAACAAATGAAAATAGGCATTTACTTATTATTTCAACTGACAGGATATTTTATGAGAAGGATGGCAACTCAAACATTTTTTAGTTTTGAGATTTTTCACATTTTTGTTGTTTGGTCCTTTCTTTAAAAAATGCAGCATATTCTGTTAGCTTTTCTTACATGGTTCGTAGATGACATAAGAATACTGGTGGTGGGTTCGATCTGTTTTTCAGGACATGGAGCGATACTTGATCAACAATATTAACGTATATATTTCAAACTTGAGGGTTGGTTCCTTTTTGCAGAATGTGATCCAATTCTTCAATGCCTTAATCCTACTTGTGTTGTAATATTTTTATGTATTCATGTTTGTAGTTACCTATTGTTCATTATTAGCCTTAGCGTATTTTTTATCATTGTAATAACTATAGGAGCAACAACTGCGATCTCGGGGTAATGATGTTGCCTCAGACGCAACATGTCCGGGTTCGATCTCTGGGCACGATACGTCTCCTGAGTGATTGTTTCGTGGATTATTTTCATGTGTAAGAAAAATTTAGGGAAACGTCAAGGTTCAAATATCTCTCAAACAGCATTTGGCCATCATAATCACCCGATCATTTTCGCCTTGTTGTACGAATATATGAATAAATGGAGTGTGGTTTGTCTTAAATGTTCATGTTGCCTCGGAGGTGGCTCTGGCATAGGGTTGATCACTCATTCGAGGAGATCCTACATGTTCTCTTGAGGTCAAAAAAAGTATGTATAGGTCTATGTGATTCAGAGTTTAAAAAATTATATCCTGACAGGTTGTGTCCCTGTAAGACTGGGAAGACACGAGACATGTTGAAATGTGTTCCTACGGAAATATACAAATTATAGATCTACATTTAATTAGTATGCTCTAATTATAGCCATCATTCCATAAACACAATTTAACCTCTCACATTTTAGGTACATTTTACGTGTACACGCTGCTCGTGCTAGTGGGGTTTTAACTATGGATCAAATTGGCTACATACTTTTTTGGCCACAGCAAGGACATGGAGGGTTTCCCAGAATGAGAGACAAGCTAAATGTCAGGGCCTCCTCCGGGACAACACAACATTAAAACGAAACATGACATTCACACACATTCATACCAAACATGCCGAATATGATTAAGACGAGAAAGAAAGATAAAATTATATATCTACGTTTAATTAGTTTGCTCTAATTATAGCCATCATTCCATTAACACAATTTAACCTCTCACATGTTAGGTACTTCTTTAAGTGTCACACGTCGCCCAGGCCTCACAGTGACATGACCTGTTGGGAGACGGATTTTAACTATGGAACACATACATAATTTTTCTTTTGACCACACAAATACTGTATAGCCCCCCGAATGAGGGATCAGCTAAATATCAGGGCCTCCTCCGACACAACACAACATTAACACGTCATTCACACACATGCATACTAAACATGCCGAATATGATAACGATGATTGTGATGACCAGATGATCTACGAGGACCGTTTGGGTCTTGAAGTTTCTTGACATTTGTCTTACAGGTGAGGAAAATCTCCGAAAAAAATGACGCAGGAAACTTGTCCCAACCGGAGATCGAACCCGTTACGATGTAGATAGTCATCATAATATATTTATTTCAATTTTTCGGTTACTTTGTTAACTTTTAAGTAGGCATACTTAATTTTATAAAGTTTGTATTTTAATCATATTTTATATTTCTTATACTTTCCAGGCAATGGCCTAGTTTGTTAAAGCAAATGCTATAAGGCGGAAGATCGGATGTTTGAGACCCAGTAAGGTTAGGATTTTTGAACTGACATAAACCCTGTGCCTGCACCATGATCCTGGGGTCGACTCAGTATCTTACGGAAACGAGAAACTGTTTTGGAGGAACCCGGTTGACATATCGTGCCTATTAACTAGGAAGATGGGAGCCTATAAGAGAAGATCTTATATATTTAAACCCTTCAGGTAAGTTAACATATAGGTAAGTCGTTTTTTATTTTATATCAAATAGGTCTACTACCTATGAATTTGCACATTTGAAAGTCCTAAGTAGGCTACCTTAGACTTAAACGATTCCAAACGAAGAAATCTCTAAAAAGGGAATAATATTCTGGTGCTTACACAAATTAGCTTATTAGCTTTCCTATAGGAGATTATAACTAAGGCCGAAATGTTTAGATTTTTGTTTCTCCCTATAATTCATATTAGCCTCTGCTGGATGAATTACCTTGTTCTTTCCCTAGATTTCTTGTAATATAATCTAATTTAGTTTTTTTTCGTACATTTCGTCTTTTATTCAACCGAAAAAAAATCGTTTCCGTTCTCATACGTAGGTAGACTCTTGCATTACAAAGGCCTTCCTGGAAGTCAATACATTAAAAATGCAAATAAAGAGAAAGATGAGTAAAAGGTCAAACATAGATTATCAACCTATTGCAAATATTATTATGCGGGCGTATATAATCATTTTTTGTGCATTATACTTTAGTATGATACACATCCCCCAGAAATAGGCCTACTATGTAAGCATAGGCCTATATTTAGCCTATTTTAAATATACTAGTATTAGGGGCCTATCTCAAATTCTGTCGAAAAATGTTAAATTAAAAATGGACCTAAATAAAAAGGTTTTATTATACGGGTGTGAAACATGGTGTCTTACATTAAGAAAGGAGAAAAGTTTACGAATATTCGAAAATAAAATGTTTTGGATTTTTTTTATCGAAGAGAGACAAACAAAGAGGTGAAAAGAAGACTGCATAACAGTGAGCTACATGATATTTACGGGAATTCCGATGGCGTCTAATAAGAGCAGTAGACTGGGATGACCAGGACACGTGGCACGAATGGGGAAGAAAGAGGAGTATGGAAATTTTTTATAGGAAAACCAGAGGAAAAGCGCCCAGTAGGTAGGCCAAGAATGAGAATAAGCTTCAACTTGACTTGGGAAGTAAATTATAAGGAGAATGATTCGAAAAAAAAATAACTCGAGGGAAAGGGTCATATGGAGAACTTCGGTATGTCCACGCGGCCATGAAGCTCCGGATTCGATAGAATTGGTGAGTCAGTTATTATATCAAACTATAAGTCTAAGAAGAATGTGGGTCAGGTAGCTCAGGCAGCAAGGCGTCTCACTACAGGCTTAACAATCTACTTTCGATCTTTGCTGGAAAGGGTATATCAATCAGTCTAGCCTTGGCAATGGTGTCCATTCAGTCTCCTACAAAATTAATATCAGATTGAAGTCGATCGGAGCATATGACTAACCCCTGCGCGTGCCGTTGACTTAGAATTTTGTATCTCTGGATATGCCTTCATGTCATATTCATGGGGTAGGCCTATACCTATAACCCGAGCCGTCATATCTCCGGCTCTGAAATTTAGGTTATACGAGGGGTAAAGGGAGAATTCGTCCTTTACTGCCAATAAGGATATGGTTGTATTGCGAGTAGATGTCTGCCACAACCAATCACTGCTCTTGACGCAGCTATAGCCCACTAGTAAGGTTTGAAATTGCTGAGATGTTGTCAGCTGTATGTCTGCTAACCGCATACATAAAGCGGCCACTCCCACTGAATATCCATAACGGCAACACTGTCGTGAAAACGTCAAGGTCGGAGAATCAGTGGCTGCAGTAATAATAATAATAATAATAATAGCTTTATTTTACCTGGCAGAGTTAAGGCCTTAAGGCCTTGTCTACCACTCAACCAGGTTTAAAAAAAATACAAACAAAAAATAGTCTTAAATCTAAATTACAATATATATCTATAAATATAAACGATTACAAGTTATGAATACAATACAATTAATATTTATAATGTATTTTGATTTACTCTAAATTTAACGAATTAAATATATATGTACAATATATATATAAAAAACAGGAAAAGATTAATGACATAGTGTAAAATTAAATAAATAGAGAAAAATTAATTATTAGACAACAGGTAACTGTATAAGCGTGACTTAAAGGTACCAAGTGTGCGGCAACCCCTGATATCTTGAGGAAGGAGATTCCAGGAGCGGGCAGAGGCTACTGTGAAGGAAGTAGAATAGGAGGAAGTGCTATGAAGAGGAATTGTTAGCAGACTGCTATCTTGTGATCTAGTGTCAATATTGTGGTAAGAGGATAACTTCTCAAATCTAGACGCCAGGTAAGTAGGGATGTAGGAATTCAGAAGTTTGAAAAGTAGTGAAAGAGAGTGCAATTTACGTCTGTCAGTAAGACGGAGCCAAGAGAGGTTATTAAAGTGTTCGGAAATATGGTCATAACGGCGGATATTGAAAATGAATCGAACGCAAGCATTATGAACACGCTGCAGTCTCTGCGACAAGTCATAGTTTAGATCATTATATATAATGTCACAATAATCGAAGTGTGGTAACACAAGATTCTGCACAAGGATTTGTTTTAACGAAACTGGGAGAAATTCTTTAAACGTCTAAGATAATGTAAGATGGAGAAAGTCTTTTTACATATGTGTTTCACTTGTGTTTGCCAGGTTAGATTTGCGTCTAGATGTAGTCCAAGATCTATTACTGAAGAAGAATAAGGGATAATTATATTATTTATAGTCATGTTTGGTAGTGTAGATATGTCAAAGGTTGTAAGCAGTCTTTGTTGTCCCATTAGAATTACTTGTGACTTGTTAGGATTTAGATTTAGACCGATACTTGAAGACCAGTTAAAGATGGATATGAGATCGTCATTCATTTTTGTCAAGCTGTTATAGAGAGAATGAGGAGGTGAATGTAGGTAAATTTGGAGATCATCAGCGTAGAGGTGATAACGGCAGTGCTTTAGTACAGTTGGCAAGTCATTTATGTAGATTGAGAAAAGAAGAGGTCCGAGAACACTGCCCTGGGGGACTCCAGCCGGCACGTTGCGCCAAGTCGAAGATCTAGAGTTTAATGAAACGTATTGTTGACGACCGTGCAGGTATGGGTCGAACCAGGATACAGCGCTGTCAGACAAGTGTAGGTGCTTGAGCTTTATCATAAGTAAGTCGTGGTCTACTGTGTCAAAAGCTTTGCTGAAGTCAAGTAAGGTTAAAGGAGTCAATTGACGTCTGTCCGATACCTTCAGCTATGTTTATAACAGGAAGAATACAGGGCAAGTCAAAATGTTGTGCAGGTTTTCAGAAATTTATTATGTGAAATGTAATGAACATATAATATTGTGAGACATATTATATGAAAGGTAAACTCTCAAAGTTTTTTTTTAAATATTCACAGATGTTCTATGTGAGCGCCTTTTGTTACACGACAGATGTCAAGCCGATATTCAATCTCCTGCCAAACTTTCTGTAGCAGTCCGCGGTCGATATCAGCAATGGCTGCTGTGATGCGGGCACGCAGTTCATGCAGTGTTGTTGGAAGTGGTGGTACGTAAACATGATCCTTTACAAGACCCCACATGAAGAAATCACACGGGGTTAGATCTGGTGAACGAGGTGGCCAATGAATGAGTTGTTGATCACCCTGAGATGCACGGCCTATCCAGCGTTGTGGTAAAGCCGTATTCAAATGGTCTCGAACACTGCCCATGGTAATGTGGAGGGGCACCATCCAACTGCAGAATGAAATCTGGACTATCCGCTTCAAGCTGCGGAAGGAGCCATTGTTGTAGCATATCAAGGAAAACATGTCCGTTCACAGTACGTTTATGAAAGAAAAAGGGCCCATAAACCTTTGCATGGGAAATGGCACAAAAGACATTCACTTTCGGAGAATCGCGTTGATGTTCCAGAGTTGCATGGGGGTTACCAGTTCCCCAAATCCTTACATTGTGTCTATTCACTTTTCCTGAAAGGTGGAAAGTCGCTTCATCACTGTAAGCTACCCTCTCATGGAACTCATTCTCTTCCATTAATGCGAGAAAATCAACACAGAAGGACGCTCGCAAAGCAATATCGGCGGGTTTTAAGGCTTGAACCAGTTGCAAGTGGTAGGGTTTCATCTGTAAACGTTTCCGGAGAATCCGCCATACAGTTTTTTGTGGTAGTTGAAGTTCTGTCGCTCCCCGGTAGGTGGATTTCTGTGGACTCCGCACGAGCATGTGCGAACGCGTTCGACTGTCTCTTCACTCGTCGACGGACGGCCAGTCGATTTTCGTTTACAGATACAGCCTGAATCCCTAAATTGTGTGTACCACTTACGAATGGATCTCCCATCCGGCGGGTCTTTATCGTATCTGGTACGGAAATGTCGTTGAACACTAGTCACAGAGTTGTTTACATGGTAATCAAGCACACAGAAAGACTTCTGATCCCCAGTCAACGCCATTTTCCTTTACTGCTCTGCTGTTGACATCTTGCGGGTGAACGCGGAACTTTAGAAGTGGACAACTAAACTTTGAGAGTTTACCTTTCATACAATATGTCTCACGATATTATATGTTCATTACATTTCACATAATAAATTTCTGAAAACCTGCACAACATTTTGACTTGCCCTGTACAAAAGAACACAAAATTTGGCGAAATAATGAGATAAGGTATAAGAAATTAGAAAAAATAAATATCTAGTTTATCTTCTTCAGTGACTTCCTCTGTGATGTAGGTAACGGTTAGTGTGAGTTAGATTCTCAGCTACACCGACTATTCTTTTAAGTAGGCTATTGTGAAATCACATCCACTTAGCGACCTCAGCACAAATAATAAGTAACTGTACAAAGAAGTAGCAAAATAAAGTTCAGACTTGGTTTAAATTTTGCGTGACTTTATATAAGTTAGCTACAAGTAAGCTACTTAATAAAATATTAAATACAACTTAGGATTATATTCCCAGCTCACGAGTCACATATTATTACAGGCCAATCCTATTCTTTTCATGCGACAGCGGTACAGAAAAAACAATTAATTCTTCTTCTTCTACTTCCTTTCCAGGATTAGGTCAATGCGACCTGTTCCGGTCTCAAGTCCATCGTTTCCTCGGCCGTCCCAAAGATCTTTTTCCATGCGGTTTCTAGGTGTTGATCGTTTTGGGTAATCTTGTATTGTCCATTCTGTCTAAATGTTCTTTTCATCGGTGTTTGTGCTCTTCTAGTTTTATAATGATATTGTGAAAAGAAAAATTAATATCTGAATCAGGAATCGAACCGTGGACCTCTCGTATTCCGAACGAGCGTGCAAGACCACTACACTATTCGAAACATGGTACAAACATTAACAATTCTTTCCACATATATACAAATATATAATTCTCGTTTCGTCCGCTGCAGGTAGATGTCACTACCAACGTCAACGGCCGGCTTCATTTAGAAATATCTGTGTTTGAGAATTTTACACCACCACTTTTATAAGCAGTAATCGATGTTATTTAACACTTTCAAATATTGTTAGTTTAACACAGTCCCAACAATGAATCATATTATAATATTATAATGACATTGTGAAGAGAGAAATTAATGTCTAGTTTGTCGAGTATTGAAAATATATCCAGTTCATTTCTTATTGATTCATTATGTAATCTATCCATGCGTGCATATCCTTTTACGAATCTTAAAAATTTCATTTCAGTAGCTTGAATGAGTGATATTTTTTTTTGTAAGTACCGAAGGTTCAGATCCATATAAAAGAACAGGAACAGCCATAATTCTATAAAACCTGAGTTGAGTTTCTCTTCGAGTCTTTCGGAGGGTTCTTCTTATGGTGCCACACATCATTTGATATCGGTTTAATTTATTATGTATATCCCAATCATAGCTAGGGCCTATATGTTATATCTGAACTAAGATAGCCGATTAAAGTGTGCTATCTGTTCTATTATTTCATTATTGATTAATATGTATGTGGAAAGCAATGGGAAGCTATCACACCTACAATTCCCTAGTAAATCTGCAAGCATAGCATAATATTGCTATGATTGCAGTGAAGGACCTGCCTTCGGGCAGAATTATGCATACTATGAATGGATTACTATGTTTGCTCTGACTGGCAATTTGCCCTGAAAACCCATACTTTTAGTTTTTTTGAGGTTGAAACTATAAGATTGAGTCAACGTGTAAATGGCTCTTTGTAAATCATGCTCTGACATCTGTGTAATTATCAGATCGTCTGCATACATTAAAATATTCATATAAATTTCCTTATTAATTTGTATTCCTATTGGACTTGATTTTTTCCATCTTCGTATAACCTCGTCAAAATACACATTAAACAATGTAGGTCATAATGCACACCCTTGTCGATCTCCTTGATTTATTTAAAATTTCATCTCTGGAATCATTATTATCTAAATTAAGGATAATTTTGGTGTCATTATAAATAGCGTACTTTTTATTCCTTCTATAAGTTGAGCCGGGTACCCTCTTGCCTTCATTATTTCCCACAATTTTCTTCTTATCACCTTATCAAATGCCTTTTCAAGATCAACGAAAGCTAAATAGGCTATGTGGGTAAATTGAATTCTGGTCTCTTTTCTATTATCTCTCTGATAGTAAAAATATTGTCAGAGCAGGACTTTCCTTGTCTAAAACCATTCTGTTCTTCTAAAAGTAATGCATCTGCTATTGGTTTTAATCTATTAACCAATATCCCTGCAGATATTTCTATATACAGAGTTCAAAATACTGATTCCTCTATAATTAGCCTACTTGTTTTATTTCTAAAAAGCAATTAATTTAAGAGTCTAAGTATGTGTCTCTGTACATATGCACGTATTACGCAGGATTTGTAATTTTATCACACACACATACTCTTATGACCACACAAAGTCATGGAAGTCAAGATCAGCTCTATCCCAGGATCACTTCCGAGAGAGATCACGAACATGTAATAAGATACACCATTCACTCAGCCATTCATACCAAAGATGGTGAGTATGATATGCATGGTGAATATGATTACCAGATGATTTTCTGGGACCATTTATGCCTTAAAGTTTCTCGACACTTGTCTTATAGGCCTACGTGAGGAGACCCCCCCCAAGAAAGACATCCATGAAATTTGATTGTACCGAGAATCGAACCCGGCTCGCTGCGTACGAGGCAACAACATTTTCCCGATACCACCCAGTGGTGAAATAATATTAATAATAATAATAATAATAATAATAATAATAATAATAATAATAATAAAAATTATTATCGTCCTGCGCCGTAGCCGAGTGGTTAAGGCAAAATGCCTTAGCACAGAGCTACGGGACTTGCGCTGGTTCGGGTTTCCATGGGGGAAGAAATTTTCTCATGGAATTTCGGCCAGTATGAGACCGGTGCACCGCGGTGCGCACCCAGCATTGGGTAGCTACAATATGTAACGGCTTCAAGTTGAGAAAACCAGCTATAACTGCTGGGGACTCGATATGCTGAACACATATCACCTCTACATTGATGATAGTCTACCTCTGTGATTAACAGAAGTGGATGTGAGACTAGCAGCCGGATGGAAGGCCATGGACCTTCTAGGCTGTCGTGCTATAGAGTAGGCCTAATCATTATTATTAGAGTATAATATTATTACTATTAGGGGCCTATTATTATTATTATTATTAGGCCTATTGTTATTATTATTATTATTATTATTATTATTAGCCTATTATAAAATATAGCTACAGAGGAAATAAGAAATAGAAATAATAAAGGAAAATTTGCAATTGCTTGCCTCAATGGAATATTGTGGGATAAAAATATAAGTGATAAAAATAAAATGAATATATATCATACAATTGTTAAAAGCATCATTACTTTTGGAGCAGAACTTTGGCCATTAACAACAAAAACAAATAAGTACCTTCTGGCAACGGAAATGGATTTTATACGAAGGGCCGCAAGAATTTCAAGAAGAGAAAAAAATTAGGAACTCAGTTATAAGGGAGAAAATGAAAATTGAATACACTATTTTAGATTATATTAAAACTCAGCAATTAAGATGGTACGGACATGTCCAGGGAATGAAAGAGGATCGACTACCAAAATCTGTTTTGGAATGGAAACCTGAGGGAAGACGAAGCAGAGGAAAACCTAAAACCTCCTGGAGTCAGGGAATATGTTTATATAGGTATGAAGGAGAAACATCTACAACCAGGAGATTGGATGGACCGACAAAATTGGCTATTAGGAATCGGACGATGTCAAATACATTAATCAACCGATGATCTATCTATATATCTATCTATCTATCTATCTATATATTATTATTATTATTATTATTATTGTTATTATTATTATTGTTATTATTATTATTATTATTATTATCCAGATAGTTATTCTTCACAAACATGTTTCATCATATCCTCTAAAAATCCTTAAAACATAATAACAAAATTGTCATAAACAAAATCCTACTTCAGACCTAAAGAGGACCTCTTGCAACTAACACGAGCTTATAGCTGATTAATAAGTCCTGCTAGATTCTATAATATGTTTATTTCATATAATATCCAATTACCTTATTGATATTCATGTTTCATTTAACACAGACATGTATTTAATCAAAATATCTGGCACTAAGTGTAAATTCACGTAGGTATGTGGGCAATATGATATCTTCGGAACATTGTTTGACAGAGTTTCAGTAAATCAAGACCTTATCAATCATTCTCGGAACTCCAACATGGATACTCAATTTATATCATGACTCTCCTGCGTGCTATATAGCCAGTTCCCGGTATCTATAAATGGATTTCCATGTCTGAACTCAATCTGCAACCAAGCAACCTCTGCTAAACTTCAAAATGCTAGTCTATTTTCTCACATAAAATTTACATTCAAATACGCAGTGAAATGCTTTGTAAATCATTAGACTTAAAGTAGGACCTATAGGAGAATCTTTATTATTATTCAGTTTAAAATGTAGACCTACCTTTATTTAACTTTTTCTATAATTAAAAAAAAAAAATTTTCAAAATTGTTCTTTCCACTTCTTCTAGCAATTCGTAGGCTTCAAATGAGTTGTTTTAATTATAAAATTGTGTTTTGTCTAGGAAATATCTATGAATTCATCCTTTCAGTATGCTCTTTACTGTAGTTTGTAGGCTATTTATTAATGTAGGCCTATTTATTTTTGTGTTTTATTATTCATTTCAGATTAGGCTACATAACTTATAGCTTATGCCTATATAGGGCCTATACCTATAAATAACTTGTAGTAGATAAAATATACAGACACAGATAAAATAGGTCAATAAAAAATTGCTTTTTAAAACATTTTTTTACGTTAATAGTTATTCCTTTTTTTTTTGTGCTGAATCCGTAACTGATCTTAGATTTTTTCTATCCTCCGTAGTACAGTCATAGTCTAACATCTTGATAAACTAGAAAATTAATGGCAAATAGGGCATTCCATAACTAACTCACTGGCACTATCGAACCCGTAGGTTCCTGGCAGCGCGGACATAAACTCTCCATACATCACTATCCTGAGCTAATGTTTTCTAATCATCTCTTGTATAATCTTCTTTCGTCAAATCATGGTTAATATTACTCTCCCACCTCAATCTTGGTCTACCAACTGAGTGTTTTCCAAGAAATAAAAATAAAATTATGTTACAATTTGAACGATTCATGTAGGCCTATTAACTATAAATATTGAAATGTATCTTTATTGTATAGGCTTTGTGTGCTCCTTTTCTTAGGCCAATATAGGCTATTTACTTTCCTCTCCTCTTTAAAGCTTACTGATAGGCCTACAGTTTTTCTTTAAATATTGAGTGTAAAAATGCGACAAAAATGTGGGCGATGATTCAGCTTCTTTTTTGTTATATCGTTAGAACATGGCTAATTAAACAATATGTTGTTCATCATTGAACAGTGCAATCATTCATTTCCAGACAGAACAATGCATGATAAAATCCTTTAGTATATTAATATTTCCAAAACAATTCGATTTATGGACATTATAAAGAGGGTGATATGTATGCCTATAGGCCTAATAATAATATTTTATAATAACAACAACTTTAATTGTTATTAATTTTCTGGTTAATTACCGCGGAAATAGTCTAATGTAGGTCTAATAGCTTACATCAACACATAAATATTGATTTTAGAAAACAATTATTGGACTTTTGTTGATTACTTATTGAAAATCTTATACAATTACGCCTACGGGCCTACATTCAAAAGTGTTTATTTTACTCTAATTAGGCTATAGGCCTAGTAGGCCTATCATATATTTTATTTTCTGATGGCAGTAATGTAGTGATATGAAGATCTGATTTTAGTAGATCCCAATCGTTTTAAAAATATAGGCCTATAGTTAATCACGCTTTGAGATTCACTATAATAGGCTATTTAAAATAGCTTCTTTCAGTTAATATTAAAACATTTAGGCCTAAGTGAAGATATACAAAGATACTAACAAGAATGGAAAAACCATCTGAGAAGAATGGAAAGAAATAGACTTCCAAAATTGGCGTTCCAATATACTCCAACTGGACATAGGGACGCAGGAAAACCAAAACATCGGTGGAAAGATCAAGTCCAACTTCGCTAGGTTTACCGTCACAGGTCACATGGCCTAAAACGGATTTGTGCATTATGATGTTGAAAACGTTTAAGTGTCTGCATCTCACCACTCACAAAATTGAATCTCCACTCTTATGAAAAAAAGTGCTTCAAATATTTTTCAATAAAGAATATTATTCCACGATAAATTTCATGTTTTTAATGGATTACACATGAATCTTGTAATATTGGAGGATGTGCCATACATGTTGTGCTTTTTAATTAATGTCATGACTATCTCACGGAATGACGTAGGTTAATGCTCATGGCTAACATTTTTTTTCATTTTTTAAGGTTTGCAACGAGCAGCATTTAGGAGGAAATGCCGTATTTCCATCCTTTGCCTGCTGGAGTTCCAGGCAGACTGTACGGCAGGTTGTCTAGGGACGAAGGGACGAGGAAGTTTTCGCCATTCAGCCATTGCAGGTTCCCAATTGGTGAGATTTCTGGTGCATGCGCCGAGGAATTCTACAATCCCGC
The DNA here is from genome assembly GCA_030220185.1 of Diploptera punctata. Taxonomy (NCBI): domain Eukaryota; kingdom Metazoa; phylum Arthropoda; class Insecta; order Blattodea; family Blaberidae; genus Diploptera; species Diploptera punctata. The sequence continues at coordinate 3,354,780 of JASPKZ010003044.1, read as the reverse complement.
ATTACAATTTACTACACCCACGACCTCTAGCAGAAACAACATACAACTTCTACCCTTTCAAAGTGAAACTTTAAAACTGGGCTACTACTGGGTCTAAACCAATTTCATATTTTCTTGCCTTATTTTAAAGCTATTCTCAAAAGCAGAAAAGCAAATGTTTTGAAAAGTCGTAACTTTCGTTGAACTTCAAAAAACCCTTAAACTAACTAACTCACTGGTACTGTAAAACCGGTAGGTTCATGACCGCGCAGACATCAGCTCTCCAGACATCCCTATCCTGAGCTAATGTTTTCCGATCATTCCCTATATAATCTACTTCCCTAAAATCATGGTTAATGCAATTCTCCCACCTCATTCTTGGTCTACCAACTGGGCGTTTTCTCTTTGGTTTTCCTACAAGAAGCTTCCATGCACGTCTTTCATTTACCATTCATGCCACATGTCCTGCCCATGGCAATCTACGAGACTTAACTGTTCTCATTATATCTGGCTTCCTGTAAAGACCATATAGTTCACTGTTGTGTAGTCTTCTCCATTCACTTTCCTTAAATTATAGCACATGTATTTCATAAATACATCAATAGCTTAAACAAATTAGAAAAATTAAAATAATTTATATAGCTTATTCCACCTTCTATTCGCAAATCATCTCAATGTCTATTATTTTGGAAATAATTTTAAAATAATGAGAGTTGTTCGGTAAAATTTGTCAAAGGCTAGTTTTACGCCATTTAATAGGCTTATTAGGAATTATTTTACAGTATTTTCAAAATTATAAGGATACTGGTTAATTTATTTCCTAGTACAAATTGCACAACATGGATTTGTACATTATTGGAGGTAGCCCTATAATTAGAATAGAATTTAGAATAGATTTATTTATCCTGGTGGAGTTAAGGCCATGTGGCCTTCTCTTCCACTCACCAGGGCATATGTTACATTTAAATACAAAAAAATCTCAATAATAGTTGGGCCTACATACTAAACAATTATTTGGCTATCTGTCAAACTGATGAATAATGAAAATAATGTCTAGTAATACAATAAAATTAAATACAATTAAAATTAAACTAATGAAAGAATGTATTAAACCAATAGAGAGAGAAAGCTACAGTTCTTCATACAATCGAACAGAAGTGGTTATATTTTTTGTTTCAACTTATATCAAATAAACTATAGGCTAGGTAGGCCCTAGATGATATCTACTCATCGAACTTGATTACCAACTGACCAAAATCTCAAAATTAATTAATCTTCAATCAAATGAGCAAGTAGTCCTATAACCTAAAACTTAACCGTGATTAACGATACACATTGCACAAAAAAAAAGTAGAAAGTTGATGAACATTCCGATATTTTGTGATAAGGCTATATCACTGAATCTTGAAAAACTTTTTTTTTTAGCAATTTAACCAAAAGTTCATTTTCTTTGTTTATAATACAGAGACAAATAAAGGAAATTAGAGTTTTTAAGGATACTACAGAAAATCAATAAGGGAGATACTAACACCTAACAATGTTTAGAAGCAATACGAAATACAAACCATAAACAATTGGACAATCAGAGTAACAAGTAAAACGAACACTCTGGCCACAAACAGGACACAACATTAGTGAAAATGATGAGGAAGTGGGTACCACATCGTAGAAAACTCTTGAATACAACAAGCTAGCGTTAAAAAGAGGAAGAAGAAGGAGAAAAAAGAAGAAGAAGATGATTAAGAGAAAGAGGAGAAGAATTTGATTAGGGTATATAAACGTCAGGCCTACAGAAATAAATTATATGCCTACATTATGATACACCAGAAAAGTAGACTATTTTTAGAAGAAACAAATAATTAGCCTAACGAATAAGTTATAGTTTTTATACAATAACTAGCCAATACCCGGCGTGCGCTGCTACGCCTAAATAAATTAAATGTGTTTTTATGTTTGGTTGAATAGGCCTGAGTAAAAAGAAAATTAATTATAAATTTATATCTTAATTTTTTTAGATACCCCGTGCTGATTACACGGCGTTGCTCGGGAATCTACTTGTCCCGATCTTCTTGGCATCAATGGGCTGAAAGACAAAAATGGTTAGTGTGAGTTATCCATAAGAGATAGATATGCTGTCGAGGATGTTTCTGTAGAATTTTATTTTTATAATTCAATTCTGTGTAGCTACATTAATTTGGCGTATTTTTATGGTATAGGCAGCGTAAGCCATTTAAGCGTCCAAAAAGCTACTTTTTTAGTGCACCAATGCGCTTTTTTTAAGCTCTCGTCCTATAGTATGTAGGCCCTACGTTATATAGGGCCTACGTTAATTGTCCCAAAACAATTCTCTAAATGATTGTGAAAACCTCATTCAAATAGATCGAGCAGTTTTTGAGACCTTAAAGGACAGAAAATAGACTCACGCTCATTTTTATATTAAACGCAATGGACTACTGTCTCGAATCACAATGTCATTCAGAAATTTTTCATTGAACTTCATGCTACTTTTCGAAATTTTATTATTATTATAGTACCGGGTATATAATGTAGACCTAATGTAAGTGATATAAGAATGAGACCTGTGATTTAGTGATTTGAAAATGATGTTGGTATTTAAACGCAACGTGGTTTCTTAACAAGAGAAATACAGTGTTTGCGTGGTTAGATACAATTTCTATCACATATGCCATAATAACATTACACCCTCTACCACCTGCATTCCTTCTCCTCCCCCCACGTCACGCCTTAACGAACGTGGGAACCAATGGCAAAGCAAAAATCCATTAAGCTACTGTTTTCCAGGTTGCATACTGCTACTTACACTACACAAGATGGGGTGTAGTGAGGAGGGGGAGAAGAGAGGAAATCAATATGGCTTCCGGCGTCTCCAGACTCCCTGGGAGAAGCCATTTCAGAATGGCACATGGGGGTGTTTGGGACATTAGTGGAATATTAACTATAAAACATCAACACAAATAAGTCAGTGTTTGAGCATCTTTACATTTGCACAATGAAGTCAAAACACGAATCTTCTCTCATTGTTATGAGATACCTATTTACTTCCATTATCATTACAAATCAGGGGTACACATTCCTTGTTTTAAAATTCTGAGTCAGGAGTTTTAGTGCTAATAGCCTATCGGAATGACAGAAGCTGCAGGTAGGCCTATATTTATTAGTCCCTCATCCAATAGTCTAACGTAACACAAATTACAGCTATACACAAGATAGATTCCAACCAAAGAGTGGAGATGCACAAATGCTACAATAGATGATCTAACTAAAAAGTCTTTTTATTAATGAAATATGAATAATGTATCCATACAATTTTGGTCTCTGGGTAGCGACGCTACCTCGTACTCAACGAGCCCAGATTCGATGCCGGTGGGGATAAGTTTCCTAATTTATTCCTATTTATTAGGACTCTATTATAATATTAAAGTCTCTACCTCAAAAACTAAAATTATGGTTTTTCAGGGCAAAGTGCCAGTCAGAGCAAAAATAGTAATCAATAATGAAATAATCGAGCAGATAGCACACTTTAACTATCTTGGTTCAGATATAACATATAGCTATGATTGAGATATATATAATAAATTAAACCGATATCAAATTATGTGTGGCACCATAAGAAGAACCCTCCAAAAAACTCGAAGAGAAACTCAACTCAGGATTTATAAAATTATGGCTGTTCCTGTTTTTTACATGGATCTGACTCTTGGATACTTACATGAAAAGGTATCTCACACATTCAAGCCACTGAAATGAAATTTTTAAGATCCGTAAAAGGATGTACACGCATGACAGATTACATAATGAATCTATAAGAAATGAACTGGAGATATGTTCAATACTCGGTAAACAGAAGAGCACAAATACCGATGGAAAGAACATTTAGACAGAATTGACAATACAAGATTGCCCAAAATGATCAACAGCTACAAACCGCATGGAAAAGATCTTTGGGAAGGCCAAGGAAACGATGGACTTGAGACCGGAACTGGTCGCATTGACCTAATCCTAGAAAGGATGAAGAAGAAGATGTTTATTTTATCTCACATGTAAGACAAATGTCAAGAAACTTTAAGATCCAAATTGTTCTTGAACATCGTCTGGCTATCATAATCGTCATTATCGTATTCGCCATGTTTAGATCTAATATAAATGTGTGAGTGAATAGTGTGTTTCGTCTTAATATTGTGTTGTCTCGGACGAGCCATGGATTGAGTTCATCACTTATTGGGAGAGCCCTTCCATGTCCTTTTGTGGTTACAAAGACATGTGTGCGATTCAAAGTCTAAAGTCCCTCTCCCTACAAATTATTTCCACTAGCCTATAAGTGTCCGGGTGACGTGAGGCATGTAAAATTATCTGAAAGATTAAAGTACGATAGAGAAGAGAATGAGACTAAACAGTTAATTTCAATTGTTTTCTTTATTAAAATTCAAATAGACGTATTTGTTACATTTGTTTATCTCCGCTTTTTAGTTAGAGCATCTTGAGTTAGTCTAGGCCAGGCATGGGGAGCTGCCAAATGAGGGGTAATATGACATCTTCCTCATTCCACCTTTCATTGAACTCAAGACTGTTGTTATTGTCATCTCGGCGTACCATGCAGTATCCATGGCGGCACAAGCTTAAACCTGAAACATAGGGCCTATATACTAGTCCCTTCCATTCGTACGTACTTTACGTGTGCAAAAGTTTGAAGGGCGCGTAGTGGAACACTGACACTAATTTATCTATGTCAGGCTGGATAGTATTTGTAGAGATACGTAATATTGAGACAAGGGTGTCATCGTTTAATGTGGAGCGTATTTTAGATTTGGTACGATTTCTCAGCAATCAATTTTGAAATCCAGTAACTAGCACGAACTGAATTCTCTGAAAGTGGTTGTCTGCTATCGTTTTGGAGTGTCTGCTGCTTTAGATTATTAAAAAATACCAACCTGTCATCCCCTGTGTAAACAAAACATACAATGTCCCCTATGTCTATTATATTTAATTTATGAATTTGAACTCAATGCATGTTACCTAATGTAGGGCCTACTTTAAAAGTATATATCATTAATATGTCCCTGTGAAAATATAGTTAGGTATATAGGCTATTTCTAATCGTCCTGTGCCTGTCCGTATTGATTTGCATGTGAAGATCTGAAATGCCGTTGGATATTATAATGTTTCACATGACGGAACCGCGTAGAACACAATAAACAAACAACTTTCGTGCCATTCTGAATGCAAAAATAATCATTTTCCCAGTCCGTATTAAAATGATATCGGTGTTTAGAATTTGCCACGCTCACGCTGGATTGAACGCCACTGACTCTCACTGTGTACCTGTGTCTCCAGTGCAAGTACAAATGAGTGGAATGGGTATCGGCGGGGAGGATTTGTTATGAGCTCTCCGAGCTCAAGCTCCCCATCCATGTTCTAGGCCTAATATTTTATTTAATCAATGCCATTTAGCATCTCAAGTTTTCAGTATTGCAATTCTAAATTGAGTGTCAAAAGACGACAAATTTTGCTCAGAGATCTCTCATTTAAGGTTTGAGGTTCTTTTACGTACGATTATTCTACGACAGCCTACTAATTTCTTTAGCTCCCTTCCGAAAGAAGTCATAGGACCTTGCCTTACTCAGGATTTTTACGTTCTGAAAATTTCCATAGGTCATGCCGAAATTGAAACCGCGAACTTTGTTTTCAGAGAGGATTTCGTAACCATTAGTCTTCCGAGACATCTAACACCATACTGCGGCTATATTAAACAATAGGCTACATAGGCCTAAGTGTAACTCAACATTCTCGCAGTCTCACAGTTAGGCCTATAAATTAAAAACTAAACTACTATAATTAACAAACATAGGCTATACAAACATATATATAGGCTATATAGGCCTATAGGCTCTATGTATAATTTATTTATTTTATATAACTCTTCTCTTTAGGTTTTTTAGCATTGTATATTTTTCAGTAGATAGGAGCTGGCCCATTGCTTACAACCCCCAACCTGGAGGATCAGGATACAACAGATGAGCTAACTTATAATATAGGAAGAATACGTAATGTTAAAATTTTTTAAATATTTAGGATGTATTTCAGATAAAAGTGAGAATTCAACTACAGAAATTGAAAGAATAATTACTGATGGAAGAAGAACCAATTATAGGCCTATGTTGAGCTCAGTGTTTTTGGAATAGAAATATAATACATAGAACGAAGAAAACTATATTTCAAATTCTGTTACAAAGCATTTTATATATGGATCCGAAACCTGGACAGTAGGCCTAAGTAGAAAACAAGCGAACAAGCTGTTAGCAGTAGAAATGGATTTTTGGAGGCGATCGACAAGAATTTCAAGAAGAGATACGGTCAGAAACAGCACAATAAGGGAAATTATGCAAGTTGAAAAAAAAAACATATTAGGAAAAATAGAAGAAAAATGTTTGAAATGGTTTGGACACCTCATAAGATTGGAAGAAGAGAGAATACCAAAGAAGATCCTTAACTACAAAGCTAATGGAAGAAGTGGAAGAGGCAGGCCTAGAGAACGATTGATGGATGGAGTGAAGAGAAGTATGGAAGCTAGAGATTTGAGGGAAGAAGAAGCTTTAGACAGGAACCTCTGGAGACAAATCACTTTGGGTTGAAGGAGAAACACTGTATTGTGGAAAATTCCTAAATAAAAAACAATTATATAGCCTATAAACTCCATGGCGCGAGAAGGCTCTTGGCCTACCAGAGGGCTGCTAGTCTCACGTGCACATGTGCTAATCACATATGTAGACAATCATCCAAACAGTGTAGGGGTGTCAGGTAGTCAGCATGTCAAATCATACATGGCCCTATAGGCCTATATATATGCCTATATAAGGCCTATATATTGTAGATTTTCGCGAATATAGGCCTAAGTATTCCCTGATAATTACATGTGGGATCATGTCGAAACGTCGGAATAAATGGCCAGAGGCCAACCTTGAATCCGTGACGTGGAAAACCCAAGAAAACATTCTTAACATGTAGCCTATAGCCTATATATACTACCGGGTGAATTACCACCTTTAATAACTCCAATGCTATGGATATCGGTCAGCTGTTTTCGGAAGAATTAAGGGAACACAAGAACTGACGCCGTTATTACTGTAGGCCTAATTTGATTCATTTTAATGTATGTTTGATTTACGAATTCTGTTTAATTCTGATGAAAATAGTACTTTTATTATTATTAGGCCTATTAATGTTTATGGGTCGAGGACAAATTATTTAAAACTTAGACTTTAACTGTTAGAATCCCCATGGAAAAAAGATTTTCTCATGGAATTTCGGCCAGTTTAGGACCGGTTTCCACTTAGCATCGTGAGGTATTTGGGTAGCTACAATTATTAGCGACTCAAGGTTAAGAAAATCTGCTAAACAATTGAGAGATCTGACATGCTGACTACATTTCATCTCTATATTGGCTGGATGATTTTCTATCTCGGTGAGTAACACATGTGGATGTGAAGCCAGCATCAGGAGGTCAAGGAGATTCTAGGCTGTCGAGACTTAGAGTTATGTGCTTCTTCTGCTAACCCTTCAATCTAAAGAAAATTGCTGATCGATATCAGTATTAATACAGGATATATTAAAGGCGGTAGGTTAAAGTAGCCACCTCACCCTGTAACACTGCAAACAATAACTTCTTTAACAAATATTGCTAAATTAATACTGGTGAACAATCATAAATTAATAACTGTTTAATGAAATAAAGTAATGGTCCTTTAAACATTATAGGTCTATATATATATATATATATATATATATAGCCAATAGGGTTTTGCAAAAAACACCGACAACGGGGGTGAGGTAATAGGCCTATATTAAGATAAGTTCGCCATTTTTAATAAGGTACCAATGTCTCGAAATGATGCGTTTTCACACTATGACTAGTTAATTATGTCGCAAGATGAGTGTTATTTCGAAGGATTTGAAGATTCATTACTTGACAACAGCTTACAGGTAGGTACGGAACCTGTGATACGTGGCTTCGCAACGGAATGTGGCTACAGCATGATGGAGCTCCAGCTAACTTCGAAGCCAATGTGAGGTGACATTTGGATACCAGATATCCAGATCGATGGATTGGCAAAGGGGGGGGCAATCCCATGGCCTCTGAGATCACCTGATGTTAGGCTAATCCTCTCGACTACTTTTTGTGGGGCGACATGAAACATTCTCTTTATCAGAGTCCAGTAGAGACACATATGGATCTTATAACCCGAATCCACGCTGCCACAGAAATAACTCAAACCAAGCCAGGTGTATTTGATCATGTGCGCCAGTCACTACACCGCCGATGTACACTCTGCAATTGTGATGGGAGTGGATATTTTGACAACTAGATGTGACTGTGACAGTATTGTCAAGTATTGAGTCTTAAAATCCAACAAACGGAACTCTTGAGAAGTTAGCTACTCATAGTGTGAAAACGCATAATTTCCGGACATGGGTACCTTAATAAAAATGATCAACATATCTCACCTCTGTTGTCGGCGTTTTTACAACACGCTGTATATGTAGGAGCCTATATAGGCATACATAGGCCCTATATATACAATTTCAAATATAGGCTACTTTAAAGTAAGTAAACGTTCTCCACAAGGGTTAACTTACAGGTCTGCAGCAATTTTAGAGATGGCTAAAATATTTGGATTTAAAATTGTACACAAACCTACGCCTATGATAAACACACCTGAGTCTGTGATTGGCACATAGGCCTATGGATGTGAGGTCAACAGCCGACTGTAAGTCAAGGCCCCTCTGGGCTTGTCGTGCAAAACATAGGCGTATTGGTCTTGTGGCAAGTTAGTCACACAGCCTCATGTGTAAATCTAAATATATCCCTATCGGCAATAATAAGCGGATAAAATTATAATATCATTTAATGAAGCAGTTACTGGACTTAGGTCATATTTATATTCAAATTGATCAGGAAAGCGAGTAGAACCTGATTATGTAGGAGCAAAGGCCATATAAAATGATCCAAAGAAGTCAGCATCAATGTAATTAAATTATTAGTTATTAAAGAGGACTGACAACTCAGGTAATGTAACCCTTTCTTTTGTTAAGACGGAAGTGGCTGACACATCATAATAACTTACTAATGACAAAATCCTTTGCTAGACAGATTGAGTAGAAATATCTTCTAAGCCTCCAGTTAACTGATTTATCGTGATAACCATAACCCATTAGCTAAATGTACAAGCGGGGGTTTTACCCTGACACAAACTACGCTAGCAAAAAAAGTGTGGGAATATGGCAATTTCCTAGCGTCTGAAGCCTAGGAAAAAACCCAAGCCTAAGGAAAAAAACCCAAGCCTAAGAAAAAACCCAAGCCTAGCTAATGTTTGTGACCCGACTGTACGTGAAGCCAGCACGGGAAAAAAAGGTCCAACCTCTGAAGGCGTAAATCGCCAATGATAAATTTGTAACACCCCCGGGATCAAAATAGGAGGGCGCATTAACCGATTATATGTTTCGTTATATGTGCCTAAGCACTGACCTTAGGTCCACTAGATCGAGGAGGTGGGAGTAACTAATTTACCTATAGGCGAGAGAGGCTTCTCCTTGTCACTTCTCGTATACGATCGAACAAAGTAACTTCTCGTACAAAATTATATCAAGTCACTTCTCAAAGACACTTCGTTCAGAAAGTTAAATAAATTCACTTCGTATAGACGATTACTTGCAGTGTATAAAAGTTAAGAATAAACTACTTTTACCAGATCTTCTTTGCACATTAATTCTGCCCGACGAAGTCCTCGTGGAATCCCGAGATAAGAACCTCAACTCTACCGATTACCAACCTGAGCAACCTAAGTTCTCACACAGGGAGAACTCCTTCAGCATTCCTAGTGTCACTAAATCCAATCTTTACCTCTTTGCCCAACAATAACCCTCCTCCAGTCTATAGCATATACAGTTTGAATATGCAGTAAAAAGGGTAAAGTGATCCCATCACAGACCTTAGGAGGCCCTTGGGGGAGTAGGAGGTTAAGTCTTTCACCTTTCTAGACAATCGACACTTTATGTCAGCCGAGTTGTCAGTCCTACGTGACGGCTGCCTTTACATCAGAACAAACGTCTGGTTCTCATTCCCGTTAGAGACTGAGTCGGCCCCATAGGCATGCTGCCGCCAGAAGGTTTAGGCCAGTTTAAAAATCCTGACTCCACCGGGACTCAAATCCTGTATCTTCTTGCTTGTAGAGAATTGTCTCAACCATCTACGCTACGGCGTGCTCCATTGAATATGCAGTAGACCTATCATACTTATAAAACTTGTTCTTATTTTTTCAGTAAATTTATTACTGAGACTAATGATCTAGGCTACTGGTTATCTTAAGGAGACAAATATGTTCGGCCAATAGAACAACTCAATAGGATAAGAAAAATAAATGTAGTGTGCAATAACAATGGAAAAAGAAGCATAAGGGTGGTTACGGAAAACTTCAGTAACTTCTCTTAGGGCCTATATTTCATCTCCCCAATAAAACACTGTCAAGATAATGATGGAGATAATAATTGTAATAATAATAATAATAATAATAATAGGCCTAATATATAGGCTTACTTAAAAACAATAATTACAAACAAGAATGAGGTGTGAAAAGAAATTAAAGATAGGCTCAACCATGGAAATATATCTGATTTATTGTTATGATGCTTTGCAGGAACTTTGTCATCTCAACTTTCCTAAAAAACATTAAACTAAAAATATACCCTACATAAAACAATTGTTTTTCCAGTAATATTATGTGGAAGCAAAACATGGTCTCTTGAGTAGGCCTAAACATATTGAGAAATTTAGATTAAAGTTGTTAGAAAATTTTTAGCCTTCAATGTTATCTCCAAATTGTCGTGGAAGAATGGCAAGAACAGTTAAGTTTCATAGAATACGATGGGCAGAATATGTGGCACGAATGGGGAATGAGAGATGGACATGGAAACTTCTTGTTCGAAAACCAGAGGGTAAACGTTCAGTAGGTAAGTCAAGAATTAGGTACGAGAATAACATCAACCATGATTTGAAGGAAGTAGATTATACTGGGGATAATTGGAACACACTAGCTCAGGATCGGGATGTATGGAGAGCTTATGTCTGCGCGAATCTACGGATTCGATAATGCCAGTGAGCTAGTTAGTTAATTAGTTAGTTAAGAACGTTTTTGGACCAAAGAGAAACGAAAAGGTAAATGGAGAAGACTAGGTCTAAATAACAGTGACCTAGGCCTACATGGTCTTTATGGGAAACCAGATGTACAAAGAACAGTTAAATCTCGTAGACTACGATGGGTAGGACATATAAACGTAGCACGAATAAGGAATGAAAGAGGGGCATGGAAACTTTTTGTAGGAAAACCAGAGTGAAAGCGTCCAATAGGTAGGAGAAGAATGAGGTGGGAGAATTACATTAACCATGATTTGAGGGGAAAAAATACATGGAGGATGATTTCAAAATATTAGCTCAGGATAGACAGGCCTATATCTAAGGAGTTCATGTCCGCGTGGCTACAAGCTCCGGGTTCGATAGTAACAGTGAGTTAGTAGCTAGTTAGTTATAGTCGAAAAATCTGTTCTCTTACTTCGTCAGGCCTATATGATTTGGACAGTGTTTAAAAATTAACGGAATATGAAAGTAGACTGTTTTATTTAGGGCGTATTTACCTAGAAATCCCATATTGTTATCGAATAACTGTACTTCACAATTTTTCATTTAGTATGGAATGCTTATTTTGGAAATTAATAAGATGTTCTCAATGAAAAAAAGAAAGGTATCTGAATCAGCCAACAATTAAACTCATAGGTCTACTGTAATTTATAGTAGGCTATATGGCTTCGAAACACGGACGTTTATTTAGGGAGGAGAAATGATTTCGAGTATTTGAGAATAGATTTCTTAGGGAAAATTTTGGACCAAAGAGAGATGAACAGGCAGCTAAATGAAGATGACTACAAAACAATGAGCTGCATGATTTTTATAGGAAACCAGAAAGGCTCTTATAGTAAGAATGGTTAAATCTCTTAGATGCGTTGGAAGGACATGTGGCACGAATGGGAAATGAAAGATGGGTAAGTTATTAATATTTCTTGCAGGAAACCCAGAGGAAAAACGCCCAGTTGGTAGGCCATGAATGAGGTAGAAGAATGGCACTAATCAGGATTTCAGGAAAAATAGATTATAGCCTACAGGAGATAATTAGAAAACATTAGTTCAGGATAGGGAAGTATGGAGAACTGATGTCCGTGCGGACATAAACCTAGGGTTGGATATTGCCTGTGAGTTAGTTAGTCTATTATAACTTAAACTGTTTCATGTAACCTTATGTACTGTCCACAGACGAAGTGAATGAAAGCAGTAGGTATTTCATACGTCATGAGTGTTCCTTTATTCTCAGGTAGTTTGCCATTGTATCGCTTGCAATTCCCCGTGCCCCCTCTACGTCCCTTGCTTTCATTCTCTTCGTCTGTGGACTATAGGCCTACTTATACTGAATAATCATTTATTGAGTAATTATTGTAATTCATAAAATTGTTTTGTGTCATTAATTATATTGAATACGGAAATAACTTGAACCATTATGATACCATACAGAAATTTATATATATTGATAAAGAAAGACAATTCAAAGTTATAGGGGCCTAACCCTTAAATTGACAAAACACTAATTTCTTGGGTCAATTATTTAAATGTAGCGGACCGCAGTAAATAGGAAATCTTGTCTAACTGTTATTATTAGGTATGCTGTGTAATTCCATACATATTTAAACGATTCCTTCTAGTTTGTTTTCTTCTGTTTTATTCAAAATATGAAATAAATTAAATCTATTATATATCCTATAAGATACACTGTCAATTTATGGATTAAATAATTCAATTCCCAGGACGAATAAGAAGGATGTTAGGACGCTTATGCATATAGCTTATTCCAATGAACTATAAGTTATTATATTAGTCTAAAATAAATATTCTCAACTCGTCTCAAACTCAGGGTCAGGTCGAGGGATAAGACGGGATGAAGCCTCTTATATAGAGGTCTGTGAATGACAAGGGTGCCGGTCGACCACTCATGACGCACCATCACAGGGGCAGATAAATAGGCTAAATAAATTTATTATTATTATTATTATTATTATTATTATTATCATTATTATTATAAATGAAATGAAACGAAATAGATGAGATGAGTATGTAGAAATGATGGATTGAAATTGTGTAACTTCATTATCCAAAATTGCAAAAGTATTGTTAATGTAGGTATAAGAATGGACCATTTTAAAATATTAAATGTTTTAATGTATGCTGACGATGTGGTTATTATTCAAGAAAATGAAAATAATTTACAGTACTCTTTACATTAATTAAATCAGTTAAGCTAAGAATATAATTTTAAAATATGAAAGGAGAAAACGAAAATAATGGTATTTTATGGAAGTGAACATAGGCCTATAAGATCAAAAATCATAATAGACAACAAACCTCTGGAACAAGTAACAAATTTTAATTATTTGGGTTGTAATTTTACTATAAACACAGAAACTGAGACGTAAATGTGAAACTGTCAAGATTTCAAATGATATGTGGAACTACAGTTATACATAAAACATTAAAGAATAAAACAAGAAGAGATACTAGATTAAAGTGTTATAAAGCTTTGGCAGTTCCTGCGTTACTTTACGGGAGTGAAACTTGGGTAATGACCAAAAAATTACAAAGTAGAATACAAAGTGTAGAAATGAACTTCCTTAGAAGAACAAAAGGCTGTAAAATAATGGATCGGTTAAAGAATGAAGATATAAGAACAGAGTTAAACAGGCCTATATATCCATTAAATGATAAAATCAAAGGATATAGAGAAAAATGGTTTAGACATGTAGAAAGAATGAACGTAACAAGATTACCAAAAGCAGCATTTAACTACAAGCCAAGAGGTTCAAGGAATGTAGGAAGGCCAGTGAAAAGATGGACAGAACAACTGTGGGGCGGAACAGGCATTTTGCCTAGCCCGTGAAGTGAAGAAGAAGAAGGCCCAGAAAAACCTGCCCAAGCTCCGTTTCGTCCACCATGAAACCCAAATGGAGTGACCGAGACTCGATCCCGGAAGCCCAGCGGTGAAAGGCGAGCGTCTAACCGCTTGCGCCACGGAGCCCTTAATTTTATGTACTAAACATAATAATAAACTAGAAATAATAATGAAAATAAATCAGGCATCACTCTAGCGGCACTATGACCTTGGGCTAGACTCAGCCTGTAACGAAAATGAGAACCAGACGCTTGTTCTAGGGGTAAAGTCGGCCGTCACGCAGGGCTGACAAATAGGCTGACATCAAGTGCCGATTGTCTAGAAAAAGTGGGAGCCTTAACCTCTTACTACTCCAAGGTCCTCCTGAGGTCTGTGGTTGGATCACTGTAGGCCTACTTCACCTTTACCAGGAATAAAAATTATACTAATTTAATTTGTAATATTTTTATCATTTGTTAACATAACTGTATATTGTTTTCTAAAATTACAATATCTATAATATACACTAACTTAAAAAAGCATTTCGTTCGAAGAATAAGATAAAGAAAGGAAAGCCCATTCGTAAATGGGTAGGGCCTATGCATATTAAGTCTAGGCATATTTGCTATCAAAGTGAATAACAAAAATTCTTATAGTGGAATGCAGGCTTTCACGGCCGGTAATCATGGTAATAAAAGATTCCGGGCTATGTGGCCGTGGTCTATAACTGGCGTTTCTTCCAGACGTTTCTCCCTCAACTGCGGAGGGCATCTTCAGTGGCGAGTGCTTCCAGCTGTTGTTTCCCTGTCGTAGACTCGACTGCGAAGGTCGAACTCCTGTCGGGACAAGATTTCTGGGTAATTTTTTCATGGTTTTTTCTCGCCTTTAAAAAGAGCGCCATGAAACTTTAAAACCCAAATAGTCACCGACTCCATGTGGCCATTACCGTCACCCACGTCACATTCAACTTGCTTGGTAACAATGTATGAGCGAATAACGTATTTTGTCTAATGCGTTCATTAATTTCGTAGATGGTTCTGGCTATGAGCTGAACATTCATGTCCATGTGTGATCAAATAGTAGGCCTATATATGCTCAAAGTGATCCAGAATTTAACTTAAAATACTTTCCTGACAGATCGTGTTCCTGTAATCCACGGCAGATGTGGGACATGTAGCCTACAATACCTACAAAGGGAGAGGTTTAATTAAAGAAAATAAAGAAAACTCCTAGTCTAACAATTAAGTAGACCTAGTCAAATGTTTGTTGTTATTCTAGAGTTGATTTCATGTCATACAAAGTCTTATTATTTAAGTAGATATTTGTAATTCCTACTGTGGACACGCCCATGTTCTCTCCCAACTTTCTAAAATATATTTATTAAAAATCTTTAGTCCCGCGCCGTAGGCCGAGCGGTTAAGGTAGGAAGCCTTGGCGCAGAGCTATGGGACTTGCGCTGGTTCGAGTCTCCATGGGGGAAGAAATTTTCTCATGGTATTTCGGCCAGTATGGGACCGGTGCCCACCCAGCATCGTGAGGCAATTGGGTAGCTACAATAAGTAGCGCCTCCAGATTGAGGAACCAGCTATAACTGCTGGGGGACTCGACATGCTAACCACATGTCACCCCTACACTGGCTGTTGATCATCTACCTCTGTGATTGACACATGTGGATGTGAAGGGCCAGCAGCCGGCTGGTAAAAGGGCAACCGCTGAAAAAGTGGAAAGACCCTCAATCGGATCGGAAAAATCTTTAACAAAATAAAAAAAAAAAGTAGAAAAATCCATCCCTAGAAGGAATAATTTCTACTACCGGTATTCATGAAAAAATATTAGAACTAGAGAAAAGGAAGGTAAATAGACTTAAATAATATGTAGGCCTATATGGCATAACTAAATCTGACACAAAATAAATGTAGGCTAGTTGTATTAACCTCTAACTTCACAATGTATCTTATAAGATACGATGATTTCATTAATTTATTATTGATTATAGGCCTAAAACAATAAAAAACAAATGATTATAAATTACTTAAGTTTGTGTCAAATTACGTAATAATATAAATAACTTTACATGATTTTGTTTCCTTTACGGTCCGAAACATTTGAATTACTGGCATAAGAAGTTACTGCTTCGTCAATTTAAGGGATAAGGATCATGTAGGCCTATATAATCAGGATTCCAAGAATTATCCCAATGTGCACCTTTAGCAAATTCCGAAAGAATTAAGCTATTGAAAAGTTGTTCTCATGGAAAGATTTATGAAAAAAATTGTAACTCTTCACCGATCCTACCTAATAAACACTGAAAATTATATGACCAAAATTTATATAAGTTATAGACCTATATGACCATTGACGCTCAAGAGGCAACAATTTTTATATTATCAGAAACAAACTTGGGATATGGAAAACAATTAAAAAACGTAAGGTTGAGTTTGTTAAGCAGTAAAATCGGACCATTATGTGTAGTTGTCCACCGCTGTGGACTCGAGGTAGCGTGCTGCCTTGTCACGCAGCGGGCCCGGGATCGATTCTCGATCGGGATAGGCTCCTGGGTGAGCTTTTTTCGGGGTTTTTCCTCACCTGTAAGACAAATATCAGGAATTATAGAGCCCAAATGTCCCCGAAAATCATCCGACCATCATCATTATCATTATCATCCTCAAGGTTTCACTGGTGTGGAAAGCAACGGGAAGCTACCATACCTACAGCCTAATTAGCTAGTAAAGCTGCAAACCATAGGACAGAACATTATAGATAGAAGTGTAGTTCACCTGAAACGTAATTTTAAAAATCACTCTACCGATCACAAATTTCGTTCGCAACGAAACTCAGCATAGGCCTATAATATTAAAATAAAATTACATAGAAAGGTATTCTTTAAAAAAATCAGCGAAATCCGACCAATAGAAGTGGAGGTTCACCTGAAATTAAAATCGTTTTCACAGCAATCTGACATTTTTAAAATAATCTGGCATCAGAAATTGAAATATTTTCCAATGTAATAAAAAGTACAGACTTATATTCCCTAAACCACAAAGTTGGAGCATAAATTCAACTTGCTGAGGAATTCGCTTAGTTTACGCAGTTCCTGCGTAAAGTGTTAAAATTTTATAAGTATCTCACACTACAGTCGTCCTCTACTAAAATTAACTTCATGTTCCATCTTCGACATGTAATGTGGTACTGAGGTTATGTAGCCTATAGTTTATTAATTTCTGGTTATAGATTTGTAATATATTTTTGCTTGACAGTCCAGAGAATCAATACTTTTAAAATTCTATCATAATTATATAGGCCTATATATATATAGGCCTATATATATATATATATATATTATTGAAAATACATGTATTTACAATAATAATAATAATAATAATAATAATAATAATAATGTATAGCGCACAATGTGCAAAGATTAGTTAATCTATATTATTTTATCTGTCCATACAGAATCCTGTCAGAGACTGCCCTCTGTTTTTGCACTTTAGCGTATGGTATCTCTCGCATAACATGCCGCATCGCTCGCACACGCATTCTGGTCCCGGGTCATGAAACTGTTTCGTTTTGCACAGTCCCCTGTGATGCAAGCCGTTTACTGTAAGCCCGGTTCCTAGGTTCCGTAGTTCGGCTTCTCGCCAGTCTTTCCTTAAGAGGTCATGGCCAAATCGGTGTTGTGTGTTTTTCCAGTATCCTTTTCAAACAGTTGCCCCCGGTGCCTCATTGCATGTTTGATATCGTCGCAGCAACGATCAGCCAGCACGTCAGATCATAGCAGGTTTCTTTTTGACGTCTTCAAAACATTTATTGTTTGAACACTTATTGTAAAACATGCCTTTTTCAATAAAATGATTCGTGTACCACTGGTTGTATTCAGTTCCGAACCCCTTAACCGGGTGAACGTCCTTTTCATCTGCGCCATAACTCATAAACGACGTTTTTTTTTTTTTTGCGAATTACATATATTCCTTCAACAAAAAAAATTATCCATCTGCATGGCCTAATCATCCGTATGATTTTGTCCCGGTGTTGTCCCTGTTACACCCTGTATAGGGCCTAGATGCTATATTTATTCAGATGAAAATTTTATATCAGGCACACAGCTGTTGCGTGAAAACCCATAAAATAAAATAATTTGGTCAATATTTAATTTAATTAAAAAATGAAAAGAGCCAATGTATAGATTCCCCCATACTTCGCCTCAATAGAAACTGACGATACTTAGTGAAAATTCCCCGTTCTCATTATACAAAAAGGGCTACAAGTGGGTCCCCCTACACTTCACGAAAGAGTACGAAAATCTTCCATCTCTCCTGCAGGTTAGGAATACAAATTTCTCTGCCCTGTTCTTTAGACGTATTTTATCCCCTGTACCAATAATCATTTACCAGTTAGAAAATATTCGACCTTTAAAATACAACCATGTATTGTGTAAGACAATTACTACTAATAATAATAATCATAATAATAATAATAATCATAATAATAATCGTAATATAATAATAATCCATTACATAATAATCATACATAATATCATAATAAATCCTAAGAGTGATCAACCCGTTTTTTTAATTATTTAATTCATTCATAAACTGCCTTCTTGAGTATGCAATTGAACATTTCCTTCCTGTGATAAACCTTTGATTTTATGTAACAATCCATATGCCAATTATGAAAATAAGAAAGCCCGCATCAAAGTAGAAAGGAAATCGGCGGAAAAATCTTGAGCTGGTTTTACTGGGCGGCAAAAAACCGTGGCACACTAACAACCACAATTTTGGATACGGCAATACCTGCACTCTAAGCGGTTATCCCGCCTCCACGTCGTTTTGTAACTGCGACTGTCTGCATGATCTTGCACGCTGGGGAACAAACGATTAACTTGTAGTCCCAAATAAAACAGGGATATATCGGTTAAAGTAAGCTTTGTAACCTTGACAACTCTTTAGGTTTACGGTTCCCATTTGAAAATCCAGATTCCATGTACCTCTGCCGTCTTGCCTTCCTTACAGATATCTACAAAGATCTACTCACTGGCACCCCGGGGCGGACATATGCTCTCCATAACATCCCTAGCCCTGAGCTAAATGTTTTCCCATCATTGCCTTATCATCTACTTTGATTAATGTTATTTACTCCACCTCATTTCTTGTCTCAACGTGGGCATTTCCCCTCTGTTTTGTCCCTTTATACAAGCTTTCAAGCACTTCCCTTCATTCCCCATTCGTGCTATTGGTATGGAAAGTCTTCTCCAATTCCGCCCGTCTATGTCATCTTCCTTCGTTCCAAAAATTTTCGTAAGACCTTTTATCTCAAATACTCGGTAACCTCCCTTTCTCTTCCCTCCCTTAAAGTAAGAATCCCATGTTTCGATCTATATAATATAACTGATAGATTAATAGTCTTTTATATATTTTCAGTTTAATGTTTTTTTCGAAAGGATTTGGTACGACAAGAGTCCCCCCTGTAAGGCGTAATAAGCCATGCATTTCCAGAAATTGGAGACTTATGTTTTCTTTCTTTCTTTGTGCATCTCATTCCCCCTATTTGTGGGTTTATTGTTCCTAGGTATTTTAATTCAGCCACTTCTTCAAAATTTCCCTCATTCGTCATTAGCTGTCCATTATATATATATATATATATAAATTAAAATAAAGAAAATATGTACTAATATGAGCAATAAAGACTGAGTAAAACGGTTTCTATTACTAGCTAACCTTGACCACATGTGCAGCAATTTAAATCTTCTTAACCAAAGTTCCCTATTTCTTAACTCAAATAGCTAGGCCTACTCAGTTATTCTAAGTCGATGAAACTCCAGTCCAGGTCCTATACTAAAAGACAGCTCTATATTCTATAGGTAACTGGAAATCGAACACGTAATTTATGGAATTACCTGTATATTTAATAACCGTTGCAATAAGAGGCGGGTTGCTGTAAAATGAATCCATGCGTATTAGTTTCATAATTAAAATACGCTATGTGTGTATATTGTTTTGACAGTTCACTCCTTACGTTAGGCCTATTTTTAAATGTGCTTATATTATAATTAATGTTAGCGCAGAAATGGAAAAAATTGCCGATTTCAGTACTTAGAAAGCTTGCAACAAAAAAAGGGGGTGTGGAGGAATAGGCTATATTAAGGCCAGAATTTAAAAAAAAATCAAAAGCTGTACTCTCACAATTGTCGCCCAAATGAATATCCGAGCAAATTTCAACTAGAACTAAATTTATATAAGTTAATAGCAATGTGAATAGTACATAGCTATGGGCCTATGGGCTTGAAGCTTGTAAAGGAAAAACTACATTATATAAAAAAACTACTTGTAAGCCCAAATATAATCAGATGCGGCAAATGTATTCTGAGAATCTGGTGGCCAAAAACCACACCAAACGAAGAACTATGGAAGAAAACATCGCAAAATGAAATCTGGAAGGAGATTAAATATCGCAAATGGATATAGATTGGTCAGTTAGACACTGTTGAAAAGAGCGCTCTAGAAAGGACCTTGCCTAAGAAAAAAAAAGGAAGACCAAAAATTACATGACGCAGCATATTAATTACAGAAATTGAATAAGGGGAAAACTGGAATGAAGTCAAGGCACTTATTTCTGATCAAATAAGACAAATCGAAGTTTCAGAAATGAAATTTATTCGCTTTGTAACTGAAATACATTATTGGACCACAAAAGAAGTACGCCTACTGATAAAGGTAAAGTGATCCCACTACAGGCCTCAGGAGGCCCTTGGGGTAGTAGGATGTTAAGGCTCCCACTTTTTCTTGACAATCGGCACTTGATGTCAGTCGGGTTGTCAGCCCTGCGTGACGGCCGCTTTACCCCAGAACAAGCGTCTGGTACTCATTTCAGTTAGAGGCTGAGTCGACCCCAGGGCCATAGTGCCGCCAGAGGGTTTGGGTCAGTTTAAAAATCCTGACGCCACCGGGACTCGAACCCTCGACCTTCCGGCTTGTAGCGCAGTGCCTTAACCACTACGCTACGGCGTGCCCCCAGGCCTACTGATACCAGAAAATAATTGAACGTAAAACCAACCACAACATTAAAAGAAAAATGTAGAAGAAATTGAAGGAACCATGCCCTACGAATGCGAAGCACCAGAATGGCAAGAACTGTTTATATTATAATCCGATAGGGACAAGAAATGTAGGTCGACCTTTAAACAGATTTTGAGTCGGAACAGACTAACAGGTCTAATACTCGAGGTTGATGATGATGAAGTCAAGAATTTAGCAAAGAACAGAGTTCGATGGGGCACTTTCATGAATGCCCTATGGTGGAGGAGTGACAGGAAATACTCGTACAACCTATAATATTATAATGATATTGTGAAAAGAACAATTAATGTGTGAAACAGGAATCGAACTGTGGACCTCTAGTTCTCCAGACTAGTGTGCAGTCCACTACACCATTCCACACCTGGCACAAACACCAACAATTCTTTCCACATATAGGCTACAAATCTATAATTCTCGTTTCGTCCGCTGTCAGGTAGATGACACTGCCATCGCCAACGGCCGGCTTCGTTTAGAAGTATCTATATTTGAGAATTTTACACCACCACTTTTATAAGTAGTAAACGATGTTATTTAATATTTTCCAATATTGTTATTTTAACACAGTTACAATAATGGATCATATTATAATATTATAATGATATTGTGAAAAGAAAAATTAATGTATGGCCCAGGAATTGAACCGTGGACCTCTAGTTCTCCAGACTAGTGTGCAGCCCACTACACCATTCCACACCAGGTATTGGTAAGAATTGTTGGTGTTTGTGCCAGGTGTGGAATGGTGTAGTGGGCTGCACAGTAGTCTGGAGAACAAGAGGTCCACAGTTCGATTCCTGGTTCATACATTAATTTTTCTTTTCACAATATCATTGTAATATTATAATATGATCCATTATTGGAACTGTATTAAAATGACAGTATTGGAAAATGTTAAATAACTACAATCTAACTAACTTATATAATTGATTTTGAAATTATATTGCAAGTAAATTATATGAGCTTGAAGGGGGCTGGCATTTATAATTATAATCTGTTTAAAGGAATCTGAAATTTCTTACAGCCTAAAACTAATAAAAGCTCCACTATAAAGTTTTTCTTTTCAGAATGTATTCACAGTGGATAAGTTTATCACTGGTCATTTATGATAATTATAACTTAAATTTCACATAATGACTTCTTTATAAGTGTTCTTATCTTTATTTTTAACGTGTTATTAATTGTAATTAAACAATATCCCTGTCTAAGATGAACCTGTGTTAAACAAATGTGCAGAAGGATTTGTTAAGTAACTCTTTAAAATTTTAAGCAAACATATTCAATAGATCCAGAGAAGACTAATACTTTATAGACATATTTTAAGATTAATAAAACAGGGCATTTAAGATAATTTTAAGATATTTGCGATTGAAGTTCCTTAGGATATTCTGTGAAACAAAACATATAAACTTAATAATAAGATACTCATGAGAAATTTGGAGTAGGCTACTGAATATCCTAAAGTTTTATAATAGCCTAGGTCATAAGTAATGCCAATTTATACAATTTATCTAGAGGATTTGAAAATCAAGAGTGGCATTTGTAGGACTATTTAACGAATAAAATTAAGCTGTTTACTCACAAATCATTATTCAAATATAGCTATTTTGAAATATCTATATGTTTAATGCAAACGGCGATGTTTGAAAACAAATGAGAAATGTTTGGTTATGAAGCCTATCATTTGTTCATCCACTGCAACTTGATCATATTATTTATTGCCAAATAGGATCGCAATATTGTAAGATTGCACTCTAGTGGAGAAAAAATAAATAAAACATCCAACTGTATATTACAGCCAACATTGTAGATTATTAATTATTTTTTAAGGAAACAACTCAATAAAAGCATTATTTAAAAACACAATTATTCAACACAGAATTATGAAATGAGCAGATCGAAGGAATCTGTTCACTATTTGCTACATTCAACGTATTTGTTGGAGAGTCAGTCACTGCAAATAATGCTCTGACCTGTTCAGAATATTAAAAGAAGGAGTTTTCTTCTATTTTGGTAAACAGAACTTGATAAATAGCGACGTGAAACACGACTATCAATGGGAGTATAACAAAATTAATTGAAACCTGATTGGTCATTGACTCCCATTTGGGGCATGAGTTAAATAGTCAGAGAAACAAGGGTATTACAACATGAGACTGGTTTCAAGCTAATAATTATTTCTACGTGAGAAGTGATTGAAATAAATTTAACAAAATGTATGTAGGCCTAACTATAAAATTAAAGACAAAAATATATCGGGTTTAACTTGGAAAGAGTTCTGATATAAAGAATTGAACTGTATCTGAACTTTTCATTAAATTTTCCATAAAAAGAAGAAATAATAAATTATGTTTATTTGTTTGGTGTAAAAATCTACATAGACACACAATGAAGTACGTTGATATTTGTTAAAAAAATGAATGGAGGTCTTTGAGAGATCTACCATAATCACTCAATAACTGAATAGAGATCTGAGAGAGATCAATCAGTAACCCTTGCACACGTCCTTGGGGCCTGTCCATTTGGAGAATCACTGAGAAACATTCGGCACCACACTATTCGGAATATGATGGCAGAAGCCTTGCGAGATTTTGGATACACAGTTTATGAGGAAGTTCATGGTGTGGCCACTAATGGGAGTAACAGACGAATAAATATTATTGCATTTAGACCATCCTCTAAAATTGGTATTCGTTTTGAGACTCATAGTGGCCAACCTGAGGAAGTTGACTCTGAAAAGAAAACCATATGTGAGCCAAGAATTGACTATTACAAAGATAAATACTAACTAGATAGTATAACTGTCACAGGATTGATGATCGGGGCAAGAAGTACTATACCAGGATTCTTAGCCAAATTTTTGAATTCCTTAGATTTGGACAGGGTGTATCTTTCTAGAATTGCCATCGCTGCCATTAGAGATCAATTTCAATTTTAAGAAACGATAATTACAAAAATACTTTACAGTATGTATACTTCAATTAGGCCTACAAGTTGAATTTTTTTAAATGTATTTACAAAATGTATTTCATCAATTGCAAAAATTAATTGTCTGTATCACTTTGTCCTTGAGGCAATCCTCTGATGAGGAAAGTTTTATACAATAAACTTATTAAATTTTGGAGATGTTCAGTTCTGAAAAAAAAAAAACTTCAATTATTTTATTATCTCATATTACAGTAATTACAAATAAATACATTTTGGCCACTTTCTCAAGAATACATGCCATACATTTCGGTTTATTTTTTACTTTACTAGTAAGTCTATATTCTGACCCAAACCTTCTGGCGGCACTATGGCCCTGGGGTCGACCCAGCCTCTAATTTAAATGAGTATAAGACGCCTGTTCTGGGGATAAAGGCGGCCGTCACGCAGGGCTGACAACCCGGCTGACATCAAGTGCTGATTGTCCAGAAAAAGTGCGAGCCTTAACCTCCTACTACCCGAAGGGCCTCCACATGGGATTACTTTACTTTACCTAGTAAGTCTATATTTGTGTGAATGTGTGTGTGTTCTAATGCCACCCACTGCAATTTTCACGCTTCGGGTTCCGCGCTGGAGGATATGTTATGTTAATATGGTGTATTATCAATTTATGCGCCACTAGGCCAAACCATGTTATCATTATACCACGTCTACATTTGAATAGTTGCCCCGAAAAGAGATCTAACCCACAAAGATTCTAAAGTTGAATTTTCAGTGGATTAGTGATTTATCCGGAGAATATCACGGCATGGTGTATGTAAAATTATCCATACTCTCTTCCAGACCAGTTTTATTTATTATTAAAAGTTGACTTTTAAGCAAATAGTCATCTATCTGTAGGCCTAACCAAATGGCGGAAGAAGTTAGACAAGTAGGCCTAAATAATAGCAGTGCAGAAAAACAATTATTACACATGTGCAAATTCATTCCACCACAGTTCCGTGAATCTAATCAGAATCTTAGAGAAATTGAGCGAAAATAAGAGAGACACAAAGAATGTAACGAAATAACATTAAATGGAAAATAAATACTGAAAACTGATTAAGTTAAAAATTTTTCTAACTGAATCAGTGTTTAATATGAATTTTCTTTCTCTTATTATAGCACTTTAGATAAATACAGGTTAGAATATTTTTCCACTCTATAGAGATAGATCACTAACTAACTAATTAACTAACTAACTCACTGCCCTGCAACTCATAATGACCGCGCGGACATAAGCTCTCCATATATCCCTATCCTGAGTCAATGTTTTGTATCATCCCCTGTATAATCTACTTCCCTCAAATCATAGTTAATGTTATTCTCCCACCTCATTCTCGATCTACCAACTGGGCATTTTCCCTCTGGTTTTCCTACAAGAAGCTTCCATGCACGTCTTTCATTCCCCATTCGTGCCACATGTCCTGCCTATCGCAGTCTACGAGACTTAACTGTTCTCATTATATCTGGCTTCCTATAAAGATCATGTAATTCATTGTTATTCAGTCTTCTCCATTCACATGTCTGTTCGTCTCTCTTTGGTCCAAAAATGTTCCTAAGAACTTTATTCTCAAATAATCGTAATCTCCTTTCCTCCCTTAAAGTAAGAGAGATGGATCACTTTTGCATTCAACTATGTATTAAATTGTTAATATTTAGTTACTAGCACGTTATTTTGCATTCAAATTGGCTGTATATGATTCCAATTGGATGAAATATTAAAATGTATATAATACAATAAAGACAGTATCCTCAAAGTGAACATTATAGGCCTACTGTTTTTTTCAACAATTTGTAGTTTGTGGGTTAGATCTCTTTTCGGGGCAACAATTCATTTGTTGTATTTCATAAACACAATCCGCAGTACAGTAGTTTTATCTTTAGATTTATTTTGTCCCCATAAAGCATTCAGCACAGTGCAATTGTGACAATATTGCCTAAGATAGATTCCTTTGTTTAACATCTCCATTTGAAGGCATTTTATATGCCCTACGCCACACGGACTTTACAGAGGTCTTCTACCGGAAGAGGATTTTTTTACTGCACAAGGATACGGTGGGTCTTCCCGGATGAGGATCAACTAAATACGAGGGCCACCTCCAAGATAATGAGAACATTTCAGACAAGACACATCATTCACTCGTATATCCATGCTAAATATAGCGAATTTGATATGGATGATTATAATTGGCAAATTATGCTCGGGGGTAATTTTCGTATTGAAGTCGTCTGTCATTTTGTCTTAAAAGTGAGGAAAAACACCGAAAAACCCTACGCAGCAATCTTGTTCCGAACGGGGAACATACCCGGGTCCAACTGTGACTATTTAACTCATAGACCGATAATTTTGCTTTTCCTGTTAATAATCTTGCCTCTTCCTGTTGATAATTTTGCCTCTTCCTGTTCGTAATGAGAGACATCTCTGCAAATTAACTCCTTTGACAAGGATACCGATTCAACAATGTACGATCGATATGGTAGGCCTACAGCAAGAAATGCCAAAAGAAAACAACTTCAAAAATTACAAAAAAAAGAGTTAGTTCTGTTGCTCTAAAAATATTATTAAATGTCATATAGTAAATCTGGATTATTTTTAATAGTTATTTCTCATACAATCATCTGTTATTGATTTTTTCCAAGCCCAAAGAGATTTGACAGTAAAGATATGCTTTTTGTAACTATACAGTCGGTTAGAAATGACCCAGAAGTAAGATCGGAATACATAACCTCACATTTGGTAAATAGGCTATTAAACATTATAATTGTTTTTAGCTTCTGATGTATTATTTGTTAGTCACTCCAAATCCAACGCGAGGTTGAATTTTTCATTAGACAAAATCTCTTGTTAGATTACTGTTGATAATCTAATAAGTGAACATGCAAACATTTTTATGAAAAAATATTTGGAGAACCGCTGCGCTAACAGAAATAACAAAATAAATTGCACATTCCCTCACAGACATCTTTCAAATTTATGAAATTTGAAATTTTACCAATAAATCATAGGCCTATATAAACTCTATATATATATATATATATATATATATATATATATATATATATATATATATATATGTGTGTGTGTGTGTGTGTGTGTTATTTTTTAAACATTTTATTTACAGCATGTTCCATTACAAAGAAAGTAATACTACATGCATTATTAAGTTATACAAAATTATTTGCACAATTTACTTAGCTTATATTTTCATTTATGTTCTGTGGCTAATTGTAATATTATGATCTATTTGTTTTACTTATCTCGTTTAATATCACATTAAATGTTTCGCTGAATTGGTTTTGTTTTACTATATAATCTGTACAAATCTATTGAATTAATGTATGAGATTAATTTAAGTGTGTAATCCTATACTAGTCTTAATTTATTGAATACCAGTTTACCATATTTGTTAATCATATTGTTTTTAAATACTGTAACTGTCTTTCTGTTTCTAGTTTTCTACATTGAAATGATAGATGATCTATCGTTTGTTCTGCGATTCAGCATGTACACAAGGGACTGGTAATTTATTTTAAAAGGGTAGTAATAACTGTTTATTTTCCCAGCCCTGTTAAGAAAGTAGTTATTTTTCCAGTTAAAGGTAAGTTTTATTTAAATATTTCCTTTACAATAGATGTACCGTTATGTGTATTGATTTATTTGTTAACAGCCCTTTTATATAAGGTTAAAGGTGTATACTTTTCGCCAAAACCTGGCCTTACACCACTGTCTCAATTCGGCTATTAGTCACACTTTCAGAACCCATATTTCACGACAAGTGTACCTTTTCTTTACCAGTGTTTTAAAAACAGATTATGAAAGGTTACCTTTTGTTCGCAGGAATTTTAGAACGGAGAAAAGAGGGGGTGATTCCATGGTTCTTCCACGAACTGAGGTTCTTAAGTTTTGGCGAAAACTACAGGCCTACACTTTTCAATAATGTAGGTTGTAGACCTGTATTATGCTTAAGGTAATAATGATCATAAAACATATTTCCAGGTCCTAAGGATGGAAATAATACATAATAAATTGACTACTTTTATACAATCTTTTAAATGTTTCGACTAAAAATTACTACATTTGTGACATGCGCATTTTGTAGGGCCTACTTTAGGTTTTTTATTTAACGATGATATTTAATGATTTACTGTAGTTTATATACATATATACTGTATATATGTATATATATATATATATATCCGGGAAAAATCTACAATATAATATGTATATATATATATAATATATATAATATTGTAGATTTTTCCCGGATATAAGATTACGATAAAAAAAGATTTCAAAATTAGACTCTGGCCACTGATTCCAAGGTTTTTGAAATGATCTCCAATCCCGTTTACAAGGAATAAAAAAGAAAAAGTGAGATCATGTCGAAATGTATGAACCTGAGACCAGAGACGAAACTTGAATCTTTGACGCCGTAAACTCAAAAAATCTTTCTTTATCATATATAAAACTAGGAGAATATCATTAACCACGATTTGAGGGAAATAGATTATACATGTGATGATGAAAACAGCTCAGGATGGGGATGTATAGAGAGCTTATATCCGCTGGGTCATTAACATGCAGGTTCATTAGTGCCACTAAGTGTATGTATCTAATACTTATATAAAAATAAATGTTTGTTTGTTCATAGGCTACTTTATTCGCGGCCATACCGTTGATCCGATTGTGATGGGGTTTTTTGCAAAATATTCAGGAGATTCTCGGGATGAACATAGGCTATAAGAGAATTGAGATACATAACTCCTATACTCTTAAAAAACACCCTTTGTAGTGAAAAAAAAGTGAAAATGTCCCCTTTTTTTACTCTTAAATGGTTTATGCTGCCTAAACCATAACAAATACACAAAAATTAATGTACACAGAATTTAATATCTCAAAAAATTCTACGAAAAAGTCAGCGGCAGCATATGTTTATTTTTTACAGATAACACACAATAGCCATTTTTGTCTTTCATTGATGCCAAGGACATCGGGATTTACGGGCAAGCATGTGATGCCATACCATTCATCCGACTGTCATGGGGCTTTTTGCAAAATACTGAAGCCCTTCACCCTTAAAAATCACCTTCTGTAGTGAAAAAAAACGTGAAAAATGTCCCTTTTTGTAAGATTAAATGGCTTACACTGCCTAAACCATAACAAAATATATGCCTACAAAATTATTGTATAGGCTATCTCAAAAAACTCTATAGAAAAGTCCGCGACAGCACATGTTTATCTTTTAAGGATAACTCACAATAACCATTTTTGTCATACATTGAGGCCAAGAAGATCGAGATAAGTGGATTCCCGGGCAAGAATAGCAGCGCACGGCGGGTTTTCTTTTATGAATACCTTAAAATTACGAATTTTGTCTTTCAGCTCATTTATGCCAAGTTGGCCTACATCGGGATGCGCAGATTCTCGAGCAACATCGGGTAATCAGCACGGGGTATCTAAAAATATTAACGATATAAATTTATATTTATTTCTCCTTTTACTTATGCAACTAAATGCAAAAAACACATCATTTATTTAGGTGCAGAAGCGCACGCCAGGTATTAGCTAGCATATTTTTAAAGAAAACATTTATTTTAACAAATACTATTTTTTTTTATTTTATAGAATTTATTAGGACCAATGCAGTTTTTTGAACAATAATTTAAAGAAAAACTTTGAAATATCCATTGATGATGTTTTTCTCGTTCATAGTTATTTCTTCTTCTTAATTTAGGGCAATTTCCTGTGTAGCCCTTTGAGTGTAGGTTATTTTCCTACGAAACCATTTTGCTTTATTTTTATTGACAGTAGAGTAATCGTTTTCTGCAATACCATCAAGAGATCTTACATACAAGGCTGCAACTAAGCAGTGATTTTTGGAGCTATCAGTTTGAAAATCCATCAGCTTTTATATTAATGGTATCTAGTTAATACAGTACATGAAAAAAATCGTGGTTCAAAGGGATAGTTCAACTGTTATTTTATATTAATGATGAACTGTTTCCAACGTGTTGCCAGTCTTTCCACTAGTTGTGGCGTTAGAAGTTCATCGCAAGTTTCGAAACTGATCTTCATTCATTCTATTAACACGATGTTTCCATTATTTTATCCTTCGTTTAGTCCAAATCGTAACGTCTGCAATCCCACATATACTCTTATTTCCTCTTTAGTATATTAACAAACAAGTTTTACAACAGGTAAATCGTGCCTTGATAATATATTTGTGATTAGGCAGATTACAGAAAAAATGTTAGCTAAAGGAAAATAAGTTCATAATGGCTTTTATAGGTCTAGAAAAAGGTATATGGCACTGTGCCTATCAACAAACATTGGGTGGCAATGAAAAAGTTTGGAATACCTAATTCTCTTATACATTTTATAATAATTATTATTATTGTAAAGCAAGTATTAAGGGTGGAAATAGAATGTCCTCAGAATTTTATATAACAAAAGGATTAAGACAAGGATGCGGGATGTCACCAACATTGTTCAAGATATTTTTAGAAGATGTATTGATGAAATTAAATAAGTCATGTAGGGGAAAGGGAATCAATATTAATGAATGTTTACTGCACAATTAATTATTAGCTGATGACCGAATTGTAATAGGACAAGATAAAGAAGATATAGAATATATCATCATCATAGTACATTCACGAATTTAGGTCATTTGTTGACCTGTTTCGGCCTCAAGAGAAACACCATCCAGAAGTCTTTTGAGTGGACGTCCTGGTCTTCTTCTTCCTGCAGGTTGATATCTTAACATTTGTTTGGGTATCCTGTGATCTTCCATTCGATGAACATGTTGCATCCATCTTGACTTCTAATCAGAAATTTTGTTTTCTAAAGGTTCCATGTGTAATTCTTCATTTTTTTTGTGACCTAGTAGTGTGTATCCTGCAGTCCTCCGAAAGTATCTCATTTCAGCAGCTCTAAGTCTCTGTATATCCTTCTGTTTCAACGTCCATACTTCGCTACCATACAGAAGAATTGGAAGAGCCAGTGTTTTATACACTTTTAGTCTTGAATGTTTTTGGACTAACTGTGGATATAGAATATATGTTTAGGAAATTAGTAGATGCATTTGAAGTAAAGGGATTAAAAATAAATCATATTAAAACCGAATATATGGAAATTGAAGAAATTCAGAAGACTTACAAATACATATTTTTTTCCTGGCGTGACAGTCGTAGAAGGCCCTTAGTCTACCAGCCGGCTGCTGGACTCACATCCACATGTGACAATAATAGGGGTAGATGATCATCCAGCCAGTGTATGTGGTCAGCATATCGAGTCCACCAGCCGTTATAGCTGGTTTTCTCAACCTGGAGTCGCTACTTATTGTAGCTTTCCAAATGCCTCACGATGCTGTGTGGGTACCGGTACCATATTGGCCAAAATACAATGAGAAAATTTCTTCCCCCATGGAGACTCGAACCAGAGCAAATCCCGTAGCTCTGCGCCAAGACTTCCTGCCTTAACCACTCGGCTACGGCGCGGGACTTACAAATAAATAATAGACCTATCGTAATTAAATGTGTTGAAGAATTTAAATATGTTGGTTCTATAATAGATACGTCTGGTACTTGTGAAAAATATATTATTAACCGAGTAATTTGTGCAAGGAAGGCTTTTAGATCCATTAATAGTCTCTTATGGAATATGAATCTGACCAGAAAAAAATATATAGGCCTATATAAAATAATAATATAAAGTATACTTACATATGGGTCAGGAAGCTGGACAATAAATGAAAGGATGCAGAAAAAAAATATTTGCGGTAGAAATGGATAGATTACGGAGAAGTATGAGAATATCCAGGCTATAACATTAGAAATTCATATATTAGAGACGAAATGGATGCACAAGAGACTGTAATCGATAGAATAACAAAGAGAGCTTTACAGTGGTATGGACATGTACAACGGAATGTCAGAAGAACAGAGGCCAAAACGGGTGTTAGATTGGATGGTACCGGACAGAAAGAAGAGGGGGAGAATCAGAAGAATATGGTATGAGGGAATATATGATTCCATGATTAAGAGGGGTATGGAAGAAGGACAATGGGAAGATAGGAATCTCTGGAAAGCAGGAATTAAGGGCGATCTGCTGTAAAGTGGAAAGCCTGTATTGAATATTCTTCTTCTTCTTCTTCTTCTTCTTCACTTCCTGGTTTAGGCAAGAGTTGCCTGTTTATTAAGTATTATAATCATATAATGTAGCGTAGTGGTTAAGGCACTGAGCTACAAGCCGGAGGGTCGAGGGTCCAAGTCCCGTTGGGGTCAGGATTTTTAAACTGACCCAAACCCTCTGGCGGCACTATGGCCCTAGGGTCGACTCAGCCTCTAACTGAAATGAGTACCAGACGCTTGTTCTGGGGGTAAAGGCGGCCGTCACGCAGGGCTGACAACCCGGCTGACGAAAAGTGCCGATGTCTAGAAAAAGTGGGAGCCTTAACCTCCTACTACCCCAAGGGCCTCCGCCTTGTTGTGGGATCACTTTTTTATAATGTATACCCTGTTATTAAACTTAATATTTTTACTTATTTTATTCTAACAAGTTGTTCTGTTTCCTTTGTGTTGGTTCTTGTTTCCGCTGCATATGTCATAACTCATAACTTATCTATCATAAGTAGAGCGACGACATTTATGGAATTTCATGTTTTGAACTATTAGTCAGAGAGCGCTGAGACAATGTATCTTTATATTTTATGATCTATAGAATCAAATAAAACCAAAATATATTTTCATATTTGGTAATAATTTGGCGTAATGTTCATACTTTAATAAAAATGTAATATTCCTTCATATTTTTCAATTTTCAATTCTTCTAAAATAATATTTATAATAACTGGTTAAACACATTTTTGAAGTGACTGTAGTTTTGATATTTTTTGACAATATAATATGGTAGACAGGGGAAAATTCCTGAGTATCCCATCCGGAACCAGATTAATAGATTTGTTAAAAGAAAATAATTGAAAAAAGGAGAATTGGAATGACCAAGTGGACCGAAACTACAGAACAAGAACATGAATAAGTAGAGCCTAGAACAACAATGTTAGAATAATAACCACCTACTCTTTCTATCAGATAGCAAGCAGTTCCTTTTTGCTACCTAAGGACAGTACTTATTTTGTGAATGGATTACAATATTTAAATGTAGGAAAGACTGCTGCAGCTGCTAAACTTGAAGCTGTGTTGGGAAATAAGGCCTTACTCCACAGTTTATGAAATTAGTAAAGTTCTTGTAGGTAAGGCCAATATTATTCTCACTTACATCAAACTATCAAATATAGCGCGGTACACATTTGCTCCCATAACATCATATGGTGTGGAGCTTACTTTTTATCGTACAAAACAATTATTCTGATATAGAAAAAGCTCGTAACTGTGTATTACGAACAGAATTAATAACTGAATTAGGGCTATTCAAAACACAACTATACCATACTGTGCTCGGTCAATTTCATAGAAGAACTAATGTTACAATAATTCTAACTACATTTCACCATGTTCATACGTGTAGTGTATAGGATTAAAAATAATTGTAATTGCAAGTTTTGAAATACTCCCTAGAATAATTTGTGGATTAATTAATTTTAACATTTTGTTCTTCCAAATATGGCATACAGGACTTGGTCTACTGCGATGGGCAGGACATGTGGCACTATTGGGGAATGAAAGCTTCTTGTAGAAAAACCAGAGGGAAAACGCCCAGTTGATAGACCGAGAATGAGGTGGGAGAATAACATTAACCGTGATTTGAGGGAATTAGATTATAGAAGAGATGATTGGAAAATATTATCTTAGGATAGGGATGTATGGAGAGCTTATATCCGTGTGGCCATGAACCTACGGGTTTGATATTGCCAGTCAGTTAGTAAGTTAGATAGGACTTGGTTTACTCATGTTCTAATTCATCCAATTTGATGTTATTGTGACATTTACATATACTGGAGTTCATTATCTTTATGCAAGATAAATAGAATTCATCCAAACTGTACCCACTCTAAATTTGTCAGTGGTATATTTGATGGAAGCATGTTTGTTTCGGTTACTACCTCCTATGTTTTTTTTATGTTTGATTTTCATAATTAGATATCATTGGATAAATTAATTGATCGTGTTAAATATAACTTATATAGGGCCTATATATTTTTTTTATTTATTTGTTTAATTATATATGTATATAAATTCCCTAATAAAGCTGCAAAACGTAGCAATAAAGTGCTATGATTGCAATGAAAGACCTGTCCTCGGGCAGAATTACTACGGATGGATATATATAATCTCCCAGTATTAATTTATTAAAGTAAAGTGTCAAACTACAGTTTGGGAGACCCTTGGGGTAGATGGGTGTTGAGACTTCCACATTTCTAGACAATCGCTAAGGGATGTCCACTGGGTTCTCAGTACTGCGTGACTGCCGCATTTGTCCCAGAACATGTGTCTGGTACTCATTTAAATTAAGATCTGAATAGAACCTAGAGATATGATGCCGACAGAAGGTTTGGCCCAGCTGAAAGCCCTGATCCTATTGAGACTCAAACCCACGACCTTCCGGCTTGTACCAAGATTCCTCAAACATCTACACTACAAGTGAACCATTGAAATTGCCTCAAATTATAAACATGATATTTTATACTGGGTCAGAATTAATAAAAAAATAATTAAAATGACTATTTAACTCATGCCCCAAATGGGAGTCAATGACCAATCACGTTTCAATGATTTCTGTTTTACAACCAATCAGAGTCGTGTTTCACGAAATATTTATCAGTGTTAGGATTATCATATATTAAACAAAGCTCCTCCTTTTTAATATTCTGAACAGGTCTGACCGTTATTTTGCAGTGACTGAGCCTATAACAAATACGGCTACCAGATTGTATATAATAGTGCTTACATGTCAACATTTGTAGCAATTGATTATACCACCAAAAAAAGAAACCACTGTTTGCACTTTCTTAAATGTATTTTTTCCCAGGTAATAATCGAGAAAAATATAATTGTCATATTTACATCATACGACATCAAAAATGAATTAATATACAGATTGATGTGTTTCATTTTTTCTCCACTAGAGAGCATTCTTACAATATTGCGTTCCTTTGGCAATAAATAGTATGATCTGGTTGCAGTGATAAACAAAAGAAGCAGTAGAAGCGTACCTATCGTTTCTCATTTGTTTTCAAACATCGCCGTTTACATTAAATATATAAATATTTTAAAATAACTATAGTTAAAATAATGATTTGTGAGTAAACAGCTTAATTTTATTCGTTAAATAGTCCTAACAAATGCCACTCTTGATTTCCAAATTCTCTAGATAAATTCACTCCTCACTTCGTGAGTCGTGAATTTATCGATAATTTGGAAATCACTCGTGGCATTACTTATGAAAATACATCGAAACTCTTGATTTCTGTAGCTACATAATGGTCTTCTTGTCTCATTTGTGTGCTGGTGTATACCCATAAATTATACAGGGCTTGTTTATGTAATATATATAAAAAGTAAAAAAAAATAGCTTCATAATATTTTTGTGACCAAATTTTCATATTTTGTTATTATGATTTAATATTTTGGTACAATTTTCTTCATATAATACCTCGCTGTAGTCATAAATTATCTGCCATAAGTAGAGCGATGACTTTTATGAAATTTCACGTTTTAAACTATTAGTCAGAGAGCGCTGAGACAAAGTATCTTTACATTTTATGATCTGTTGTATCAAATAAAACCAAAATATATTTTCATATTTCATAATAATTTGGCGAAATGTTCATACTTTAATAAAAATGCAATATTCCTTCATATTTTTCAACTTTCAATTTTTTATAAAAAAATTACTATAATAATTGGTTAAAAACATTTTTGAAGTGACTATAGTTCTGATATTTTTTGACAATATAATATGGTAGATAGGGGAAAATTCCTAAGTATCCCATCCGGAACAAGATAGGCCTAAATAGATTTGATAAAATAAAATAATTGAAAAAAGAACATATGAAATTACCATGTGGAGGCTTTTGTCCGAAACTATAGAACACGAACATAATAATAATAAGCAGAACAATACTGTTAGAATAATAACTACTATTCTTTCTACTACCTGATCACATTAATGTTCAATGGGGGAACAATGAATATGGTCGAGTAGGGCTTGGAGGTAGTAGACCCTTGTCTCAGGTTGCTGTGGCAGACTTTACTTTCAGTTAGATATGTATCATCAACACTTTTGTGTATAGTTAGTTGTTAGTTACAATGTCAAGTGCGAACCCAATATTCACAATGAAGGTCATGTAATTATTAAGAAAGGTAGAGGCCGTTCCACTAAGGAAGAAGCATGACCTACAAAGCTCGCGCAGGTAAACGTAGGGTTTTGGGGAAACGATCGCTATCAGCAGGCTTGTCCGTTTCTGCAAAATCATGGTTACTAGTCATAATGAAAATATTAACCCTGAGTAGGAAATTATTATAATAACTATGCACGGCGTGAAATTCCTTAAGGGCACCTGGTACTAATTTCCTTGTAATTTGGTTTAAAAATATGGCGTACAAAAATATTTTTTCAGCTTATTCTTAAAGTTATGATTAACTTTTTAGACATATTTCTTTATGAGTAATTCAGTATACAAAAAAAATTAAAAAATCCATTTTGTCAAAAGTATTGTCAATTTTCTCACAAACTACTTCCCAATTGTTTCCAAAATTTAGTATGTTATTGTCCATGGTTCTTTTGACAGTTATAAAGTTAGCTTGTCTTCAGATATGGATTGTATTTATTTTTTATTAAAATTTTTCACGTTCATAAAATAACCTCAAGCCTGAATAAAAGTCTTCTGTGCAACATTTATTCGACCTTTATCCATCCCGAAATACCTTAGTTGCCTATTAGATGTTCCAATGAGGGGATGTGCTAACCACATATCACTTGTTGACATGTGCGGGTAACTAAGCGTATCTAAATTAGCTTGGTTAAGAAACTCCCGACAAAGAGCCGCCGTGTACCCACGCGGTACGTATAGGCCTCTGGTACATACATACAATAATGCAATAAAGTTAAATATGATTAAAATTACTTAATAAAAAATATGTACACAAGAACAGCTCCAACCTACTATATATGGAAAAAAAATTACGGAGAAAGTAAAAGGCTAATATATAAGGTAGAAATACTGATAAATCATAATTACAGTAAAGTGATCCCACTATAGGCCTCGGGAGGCCCTTAGGGTAGTAGGGGGGTAAGGTTCCCACTTTTTGTAGACAATCGGCAGTTGATGTCAGCCGGGTTGTCAGCCCTGCGTGACGGCTGCCTTTACCCTCAGAACATGCGTCTGTACTCATTTCCGTTAGAGGCTGAGTCGATCCCAGGGCCATAGTGCCGCCAGAAGGTTTTGGTCAGTTTAAAAATCCTGACCCCACCGGGACTTGAATCCTCGACCTTCCGACTTGTAGCGCAGTGCCTTAACCACTACGCTACGGCGTAAATCATAATACTATTTTTATTAAATAAATGAATAACAAATTACTAATTGTTAAAAATACTATTAGCGAGATGTTTTTGTCAGTTAATAGAGAAAATTAAGTTTTCTTTCTAAAAGAAGTTATAGTTTCTCAGTCTCTGATATAGGTGGAAGATAATTCCATGTTCTAGCAAGAGAAACTATAAAAGATTTTGAAACAAATAGGTAGTGTGATGAAGGCAATGTGCTAAAGGGATCATGTGTCTAATTTATGTGCATCACAGAATCCAAAGAAGTGGTGTGATAAGGAAATGATGTGTTTGCTAGTTTATAGAGAAGAGATAGGGATTGGACAGTTCTACGATCTTGTAGATACGAGAAATATTCCACTTAGGGCCGGTTTCATCAACAGAGGTAACTGTATGACGCCAGTTTCCCCGAGTATAATGCATAGCACACACTGGCGTAATACAGTTACCTCTGTTGATGAAACCGACCCTTAACACCGCAATATAACGTCACTTTATTTCTAAAACCGCGCAAATGTAAACAAAGTCGAAGCAGGAGTAAGATTACGTCATAATCCTACAGGAATTACTATAGAAAATACAGAATCTCGGTCTCAAACACAAAATAGGCAAAAAGCTTTACAAAAATTGAAATCCAGTTTATTTGAAATAGAAATGATTAAAAGAAATGAGAAAAAAGAAAAGTCTAATTTAACAAAATTTTCAAAAGAAAGCATAAAACATGTTTTAACATTACTTATAATTTTGTAACTATGTTTTTCATCATCATCATCATCCGGTATCATAGCAGCTGCTGTCCTCTTCCGGAAACCAAACGCCATTGCTCTCTGTCCATCCATTGATCTCTTGCTTATACCCTTTCTATCTTAGTTTTCTTCGGTCTTCCTCTCTTCCTCCTTTCCATTGGGATCTATGTTTTTAATGTAATATTTTAAATTATTAAAATAAAAATATGACATTTTATTTTTATACAGATTTTCATCCACTCCATGTCCTTCAGTCCACTTACTCTTATTTCTTAACATAATTACAAGATGATAAACAATGTCAAAAAAGTTTTTATGCTCTCTTGAAAGATTAGTTAAATAGACTTCCGAGGTTTTAGAAGCAAGGTGACGAAAACTAATATATTTTAGACTGACGTTACATTATTTTGGAATTGAATGTGTATGCCTGTACAGTAGACTAGCCGCAATCAAGGGGATGAAACTGGTCTTCTGCGCGTCTGAGGCCATGCTTCAATCTTGATGAAACGGCCTTCTACCTAATTTTGGGAAGAGGAAAAAATAAAGAACGATTTAAAAATTCCTATCAATACTAATAATAATAATAATAATAATAATAATAATAATAATTTTTTTATATACAGAATTTTAATGTTTACACATCTTTCTGTGCCTAAAGTTTTATTTTTCTTCTCCACTCATCTCTCTCCATCCGATCCATGTCCTCCAGTCCTCTTGCTCTCATTCCAGTTCTTATTTCCTGCATCCACGAGTTTCGAGGTTAACCTCTCCTCCTTCTTCCAGGTGGACACCATTCCAATGTTTTCCTGGGTTATCTTTCTTCTTGCATTTGTCGTACGTGCCCATACCAATTTAATTGCTTATACCGTATATAATTTACTATCGAATAACCAATATTCATTTTTTCTCTTATGACAGTATTTCTTATTTTGTCTAATTTTGAATATCTTGCTGCTCTCCTCAAGAAATTAATTTCCATCGATATACTTTTTGTTCTAAGTTTTTGTTGAATTTCCAAACTTCAGCTCCATATGTGACAGTACTTTTCACTATTGAATTATATATTTGTAACTTATTTTTCCTGGTTATATGTCTGTTCCATAAGACTCCATTCATCATTGCTGTTATTGCTCTGCCTTTATTTATTCTGTTCTTAATATCACTTTCTTGTTTATCCTCTTTATCTAATTTTACTCACAGATACTCAAAGTCTTCACATCATCTAATATACAGGTACCCATTTTCATCTTACTTACTTACTTACTCACTGGCACTATCGAACCCGTAGGTTCATGGCAGCGCGGACTTAAGCTATCCATACATCCCTATCCTGAGCTAATGCTTTCCAATCATTCCCTACATAATCTACTTCCCTCAAATCATAGTTAATGTTATTCTCCCACCTCATTCTTGGTCTACCAACTGGGCGTTTACCCTCTGGCTTTCCTACAAGAAGCTTCCATGCAAGTCTTTCATTCCCCATACGTGCAACATGTCCTGCCCATCGCAGTCTACGAGACTTAACTGTTCTTATTATATCTGGCTTCCTATAAAGACCATGTAGTTCATTGTTATGTAGTCTTCTCCATTCACCTGTCTGTTCATCTCTCCAAAAATTTTCCTAAGTACTTTATTCTCAAATACTTGTAATCTCCTTACCTCCCTTAAAGTAAGAGTCCATGTTTCGCACCCAAGTAATATAACTGGTAGAATAATAGTTTTAGGCCTATATAT
Organism: Diploptera punctata; assembly: GCA_030220185.1. NCBI lineage: Eukaryota > Metazoa > Arthropoda > Insecta > Blattodea > Blaberidae > Diploptera > Diploptera punctata. Next base: position 3,314,738 of record JASPKZ010003044.1, on the reverse strand, counting down.
TTTCAGTTTAACGTTTTTTGAAAGGAGTTGGGACATCAAGAGTCTCTTCTAATATCAAATATTCGGTTTAGGCTCCACATCCCATATAAAATGTTTTTTCTAAATTTATTTCCAAACCCCATTTATCGTATTCATCCAATAATTTTCTGAACATAAACTCAATGTCTTCATATTCTTGAGAAATTATTATCTGGTCATGCGCAAATAACAGTGTATATATTGTATCTGTTGATCCATCTCCAATTGGTACTCCCATACCTGAATATTTTTGCTCCAGTTTGACAGTGCTTTATGTAAAACTATCTTAAATAATGTCGGCCTTGACGAAGGCCTTTTGTTACTTTAATTTCTTCTGATATATATTTTCCAATTTTAATTTTAGATACTGCATTTTTATACACATTTTTTATTGCATTAATAATTGTATCGTTTATGGCCATATCTTCTAATGCTTCCCACAACTTTTGTAAAGGTACAGTGTCATATGTCTTTTCTAAAACCACAAATGTGAAATGAACTTGTTGGTTGTTATTATTCGTCTTTTCAATCAATTGTTTTACCACAAGTATGTGATCAATTGTAGATCTCTCAGACCTAAATCCTGCTTGTACTTCATTCTCGTTTTGTTTATAATTTTCTTCCAAATATTATTTGATTATTTTTCCATATATACGGCCAAAAATATTCATTACGGTGATTCCTCTATAATTATTGCACTCATCCTTTCTTCCTTTCTTATGAATGACTGATATCAACCTAATTTTCCATTTTACTGATACATCTTCTCCGTTTAGGCATCTCTCAAAAAGGCTCCTTAACAATTCAAATAATTTCCTTGTACCATACTTAATTAATTCTGGATGTACTCCTTCTTCCCCACAAGCCGTTCCATTTTTTAAACGTCCAATTGCTATCTCTACTGTCTCAATATCTAAATGTATACTCGTTTTGTTTTGATCATCAGTTTGCTATGCAATTCCACTTAAAATTTCTAAACAATCTTCAGTCAATAGCTTGTTAAAATGTAATTTCCATTAATTTAAAGAAATTCCCTGAATATTGATTTTAATGTGTCCTGGGTTTCTTAAATTTTTCAAAGTTCTCCATGCCTCTGAACACATTTTTTCTCCAATATGTCTGAATTCTTTGACAGGTTCTTTCCCAATATTTATTATTTTCCTCTGTCACTTTCTTTCTTACCTTTGCTTGTGCTTTTTTATACTCCATTTTGTCCGTCAAATTTCTTGTACTTAACCATTTAAAATATTTACTTTTTTTTTATCATCTTCATCATTCTTAATCTCCTTGTTCCAAAAATAAGTTTTCTTATTCTCCATTTCCTTTTCTCCCAAAGCCTCCCTAGCAGCCATATGTATACCTTCGACAATATATTGATATTGTTTTTCAGGAGTATCAAATGTATTTTCAATTAACTTTTCGTCCAGCCTCTTGCGGTGAAGGTATAAAATACTATCGTCCTCTAACAACTGAATAATAATAATAATAATAATAATAATAATAATAATAATAATAATAATAATAATAATAATAATAATAATAATAATAATAATAATAATAACAATAATTTTATTCAATGGAACCACGTTGTCATTTCTACATTCTGATATTCTTTCCTGGCATAGCTTTTGTAAACCACTTCTGCGATTGGGGCGACTGTAAGGTGGAGTTACGCTGTCCCGATGATATAGTATAGTAGTACGATGATGGAAGTGATGCGCCAGGAGAGACTTAATCCGAAACTTAAATGAAAATATTAATGCTGATAATGTTGGCCAGATGATGTTCGGTTCCGTTTGGGTCTTAAAGTTTCCTGTCGTTTGTCTTACAGGTGACGAAAAACCCCGAAAGAAAACAATCACCCAGGAAACTTGTCCCGACCGGGGATCGAACCAGGGCTCACTGCGTGACATGGCAGCACGTTACCTAGAGACCATAGCGGTGGATAATAATAATAATAATAATAATAATAATAATAATAATAAATAATAATAATAATAATACATAATAATAATACTAATAATAATAATAATAATAAACAATGATCACAAATAGGAAAGAGATTCACAAAAAAATAAACATAGGCTCAATTCTGAAAATGCATGCTATTATGAATTAGGCCTACAGGGAGACTTGTCCCAATTCCTCTCCAAAAACGTTAAACTGGAAATATATAAATTGTTCTTGTACCTCAAAGAGTTTTTTGCCTTTATCTTTAAATTATATATTATTTTTTATAGGTTTTAAGCTTTTTTTATTTCCCTTATTATTGTGCATAGATGTGAAATATGGACTCTTACTTTAAGGGTGGAAAGGAGATTGCGCGTATTTGAGAATAAACTTCTTAGGAAAAATGTTTGGATCAAAGAGAGATGAACAGACACATGAATGGAGAAAACCAGATGCAATAAGAACAGTTAAGTATTGTAGACTGCAATGGGCATGACATATGACACGAATGGGAAATGAAACAGGTGTTATGGAAGCATCTTGTAGGAAAACCAGAAGGAAAACATCTAGTTATAGACCAAGAATGAAGTGGGAGAATAACATTAATCATGATTTGAGGGAAGTAGATTATACAGGGGATGATTAGAAAACATTAGGTCAGGTTGGGATGTATAGAGAGCTTATGTCTGCGCGGCTATGAACGTACGGGTTCGATAGTGCCAGTAAGTTGGTTAGTTATAATAAGTATAACAGAAATAATCTCCCCATTTTAACATGAAACAAATAGAAAAATGAATACCTAATTCTCCAGTAATGTTTGTTTTCCTACAACATTTGTCTGACAGACAGTAGCTGGAAATCAGTAATGATTTAATCTCTTTGTACGCCACTTTATACAGAAATCATAGGCATACAAACTCCGACAATCTTTCATTAACTTCATCTCTTATTTCAAATAGGCCTACCACTACATTTTGCACTGATTATACCACTTACCCAGTCATTCACTTATACCAACGGTGGAAGGAGACACTTTTCCCCTCTTCAACAATTCCCCTCACCGCACCGGCTAAAAAGTTAGTTGTCGGGTAGTATCAGGTAGCAGCCAGTCCCTTTTTGCTACCTAAGGACAGTCTTTATTTTGAAAATCGATTACAGTACTTAAATGTATGGAAGACTGCTGCTCTTACACTTGAAGCTCTGCTGGGAAATAAGGTCTTAGTCCACAGTTTTTGAATTAGTTCTTGTAGGTAAGTCCAGTAATTATTCTCACTTCTATCAAATAGCATATGGCATGGAGCGTACTTTTTGATCGTATAACACAATTACGATTCCTCATGATAAATGGATTAATTATTATCAAAATGTATGGACAAACAACTGTCTCTCTTTACAGATACAAGAGCCAGATAATTTACAAAGAGACTTTATTTCCTTAGAAGAACTTCAAATAGCTTTAAAAAATATAAAGAGTAACAAAGCACCTGGTGAAGATGAAATACCCACTGATCTATTTAAACATTCCAGTCAACTATTTCTCAAAAGATATTTAAACTTCTTGAATATCATATGGCAAGGAAAAAATCCACCTCAAGATTGGTCAAAATAATTAGTAATTACAATATTTAAAAAAGGAGATAAGACCAATTGTGATAATTACAGAGAGATCAGCTTATTAAACTCTGGTTACAAAATTTATTCCACTATTATTAAGAATAAATTATATAAGTATTATGAAGATATACCTGGAGAAGAACAAAATGGCTTCCGGAAGGGTAGATCATGCTCTGATGGATATTTCACAATGCAAATTTTGATTGAGAAGCATCGTGAATTTAATATAGAAACACACTTGGCATTTATTGACTTTAAAAAAGCCTTTGATAATGTGAAAAGAAGTCTGTTATTTGAAATTTTGATGAAAGATCCCAAAACAGATCATATATAATATTTATAACATTTGTAAGTCAACTCTTATTGCAATAAAAATAAAATAAAAAATAACTCAGTGGAAATAAATAAACTCAGGAGTCAGACAAGGTTGTGGCCTCTCCCCTCTACTTTTTAACATATATATGAATGTCATTGTAAAAGACTTTAGAGAAACAAAACATGAAAGCATCACTATCAATAGAAATTTTAAATTAGATATAATAATGTTTGCAGATTATATTGTTTCTACTAGCAACATCTGAAGATGATTTACAATGGTCAGTACATAATTTAAATCTGATAGCCCAGAAATATTCAATGGAAATATCTACCAATAAAACTAAAATAATGGTATTTTGTGGAAAATCCCCAATACCAAGCAAAATTTGTCTAAATAACAAAATTTTAGAGAGAGTTAATGAGTTTACTTACTTAGGATATACTTACTTACTTACTCACTGGCACTATCGAACCCGTAGGTTCATGGCCGCACGGACATAAGCTCTCCATATATCCCTATCCTGAGCTAATGCTTTCCAATCATTCCCTGTATAATCTACTTCCCTCAAATCATAGTTAATGTTGTTCTCCCACCTCATTCTTGGTCTACCAACTGGGCGTTTTCCCTCTGGCTTTCCTACAAGAAGCTTCCATGCACATATTTCATTCCCCAATCGTGCCACATGTCCTGCACATCGCAGACTACGAGATTTAACTGTTCTTATTATATCTGGCTTCCTATAAAGACCATGTAGTTCATTGTTATAAAGTCTTCTCCATTCACCTGTCCGTTCATCTCTCTTTGGTCCAAAAATTTTCCTAAGAACTTTATTCTTAAAAACTCGCAATCTCCTTTCCTCCCTTAAAGTAAGAGTCCATGTTTCGCACCCATATAATATAACTGGTAGAATAATAGTTTTATATATTTGTAGTTTAACGTTTTTTGAAAATAGTTGGGCCATCAAAAGTGTCTGTAATGCATAACAGCACACATTTCCATAATTGAGCCTATGTTTAATTTCTTTGTGCATTTCATTCCTATTTGTGATTATTGTTCCTAGGTATCTGAATTAAGCCACTTCCTCAAAATTTCCCTAATTTGTTATTAGCTGTCCATTTCCATTATATAATGTATTTCTACGTGTGACCATATATTTAGTTTTATTGATATTTACTTCCAATCCCAATTTCTTAGTGTTACTCAACAGTGTGTACGTGTTGCTGTCCTTCAGTATCTCCTCGCTATCGGCCAATAGTACTACATCATCAGCATAAACTAACAGCTTATTAATACCATTCAGTTGTAAGCCTTCCTCATTCTCTAAAGATTTAATGGCATGCTCTAGTACAAAATTAAATAGTAGAGGAGATAGTGCATCTCCTTGCTTCAACCCATTCTGGATTTCAAAAGTGTCTGAAAACTGTTTGCCTACACGCACCCTACTCGTTGAGCCATTTAGACACATTCGTATAAGTCTAACTAACTTTTTAGGAATTCCGAACTCCAGCAGGATACTATATAACTTCTCCCTCTTAATTGAATCATATGCTTTTTTGAAGTCTACATATAGTTGATGTACAGTACCATTATATTCCCATTTATTTTCTAAAATCTGTCTTATACTAAAAATCTGATCTGTTGTAGACCTGTTTCTTCTAAATGCACATTGATGATCTCCTAGAATGTCATCAATATAGGGAGTAAGTCTGCTTACTAATATATTTGTTAGAATTTTGTACGAAGTTGAAAGTAATGAGATGCCCCTATAGTTGTTGCAATCAGTTTTATCTCCTTTCTTATAATTGGTACGATAATTGATTCCTTCCATTCATCTGGAAGAGCTTCTTTTTCCCAAATCATACTAAGCAACCAGCGTATCTTGTCCATCAATTTTTCTCCCCCTGATTTTATCAGTTCTGCTGGGATCTCATCTGAACCTGATGCTTTATACATCTTCAATTTTTCAATTGCCATTTCAACCTCTAATGCACTTGGCTCTGCGACTAGCATTTCTGCTGTCTGTAACTTATCCTCCTCAATGTCCTGTTCTGTATGTACATTTAATAGCTGATTAAAATAACTTTTCCATCTATTTAATATACTCTTGGAATCTGCAATCATATCCCCATTTTCATTCCGAATTATGTTTGTTCTTAGCCTGAAACCCTTTCTTCTCTATACTAATTCCCTGATATAATTCTCTAATGTTCCTATTTTTTGCATTCATTTCAAGGTCATTAATCTTCTCTCTCAAATATTCCCTCTTCTTACTCTTTAGTAACTTGGTGGTTTCCCGTCTAACACTACCCAATTGCTCTAAATTTACCTCATTTGGCTCGTGTAACCATTTCATTTTTGCTAGCTTTCTTTTCGTTACAATGTCGGCACATTCCTCATCAAACCATTTCTTGTTTTGCCTCTTTTTTAAACAACCAATGCTTTCTGATGCTGACAATTTAATAGTATCTCTTATAGCCTCCCATTCTTTATTTATATCAGTTTCTTCTTCGTTTGCCACATTGTCATCTGAAGATTCCAGTACTTCAAATCTATTAGCAATTTTGATTTGGTATTCTTGCCGCATTTCATCATTTTTCAAGTTTTTTAATTCATATTTTACAGAATCATCTTTAGCGTTTGTTCCTCTCATAAGCGATAGCCGTTGTCTGATTTTCACCTTGACCAGATGATGATCTGAATTGCAGTCTGTCCCTCTAACTGATCTAATATCAATGATGCTACTGTGCCAGCGTTTATCCACTAATACATGATCTATCTGGTTCCGAGTTTCTCCATCTGGGGACGTCCAGGTGTATTTATGAATATCCTTATGCTGAAATGTTGTGCTCTTAACAATGAGATTCTTTGATGTGGCAAATGTGACTAATCTAACCCCGTTGTCGTTACTATCTTCATGAAGACTGAATTTGCCTATTGTTGGTTTGAATATATCTTCCCGCCCCACTTTTGCATTTAAGGCCGGTATTCTTGAAACCAACTCTCCTCACCCCCACCTCTCTCACTTTCGTAAGTTGAGTCTGACCACGAGAGTGAGAGATGGTTTTCTTGAAACCATCTTATCCGATCTTATCTCTATCTCAGGCGAGATGGAAAAATGCGTATGTTGGCAATGTTTTTAAAAGTGCATAGAGAAATAATCCATATGATATTGTGAAATATGGCGTCTTTTAAAAATCGTCTGCAATTATTGTTTGCCTAAAATAAATTAAACTTATTACAAAAATGAGGAAATAGAATCTGATTGAGGTTAAACATACAATATATGTGTGTAATCAAAACGTATTCATGGCAAAATTAGGATTTCCTACATATAGAAATGTCCAACAATGAAATTAAAAAATATATATTGCCCAGTTATCCCTTATAAAATTAGTTATCTGAATAGGCTTATATTATTGATAAATATAGTAAGAAAAGTATAAAAGGTCAAATTGTAACATTCCACAGCTTTTATATTTTATACATGTGTATTGTGATGGAGAAAAGCGTACGTTATATGTACGTTATGGGATATCAACAAACCAAATTAATATAATATACGTGATCTATTTTATATCAAATTAAAAACAGTATTAGTGATCCATTTGAGATGGTCTATTTTATTTTATTATGTTATCTTTATGGATAATAGGTATACCTTTATGCATAACAGGTAATACTATAGGTTCTAATAATTTTGTAGGCCTAACCTTAAAAGTCGAAATTGTAGCAAAATAATAATTTATTATTATGGTTTATAAAATCATTGATAGGTAACTATGTATTAATTTATTGTTGTAATTGTTAATAGAAAACCATTATCAAAATTACACTATGAAGATAATATTTTAAGAACATGGTAAGAAATTACCATCACCACGTTATGTAAATACATCAAATAAATACAAAGTTATTAATCAATTTTTGATGGTGCATTTTATTTTCCATAACCTCAAGGTTGAGATTATGGTAAAAAATATACATATGGTATAGGGCTCAACTGCAGTTCTACTAGCGCTTGATTTTTCATTTATATTGTCGTAAACTCTTCTTCTGTATTAACTAACATTATTTAATGCTTTAAACTTTTTCAAACAATTTTTATAACATTATTAGGCAATTTTGAAGCATTTATTTAAATATGCAAATCACAATATTATGACACTGGTAGACAATATTATGATGTTATTTTCTCTTAACATTGCAAATATTAGTAATTTAAATTTCACAGCGACATATAGTAATCGATATGTGGTTAGATTGTGGGTTATCGCTGGCTATATAAAACCTGACATATGCGCACTGTTGTTCTATTGGACTTTGAAAATATTCCACGCTAGTTTAAGTGCAGTTTTTCCGTTTATAGAAACACTGTTAAGTAACTATGTATTAATTATTGCTGTAATTCACCACAAATCTTTAATCACCATGTTATGTAAATTATTAGTATTGTCTCTTCTCCTTATGGTCATTAATGCTTCTCCTGATACGAGACTATAGTCATAATTTATAAACTTTGATACTCTATCAGTGTTATTCTAAAATTTATATCAAAACAAAAAATGAAACATTATATGTATTATATATATGCCCAATTATTTTGCCCTACAGTCCTATAAGGGCATTTATATAAACAACCATCTTTAAAATATGTAGTCATTGCATGAAAAATCATTTCAGTTTACTGTTTTACCTCATCCTCACGTCAACATGATTTTTTCAAATATGTCCCCTTGAATAGCTAATTGGTTTTACTACTTATATTGCAAGCTCTAGGGCTTTATGAAATACATAAGATAAATGGCACATTCATTAAAGCCCTACACTGAACCTTTTCCTCAACGAACTTAATCCAGTAAAAATTTCTTCTACTGTCTACTCAATCTACATGATCAACCCATAACAAACTTATAAAACTTATAGCGACAAATGTATTTATTTTATTGAGAAAATACCATTAGGAAGGTTTAGATGGGAGGATATTTGGATGAATCTTAGGGAACTGCATATTGGAAATAAACATCTCTTTTTGGTGGACATGAGTTTTGTATGTCATGATAAAAGAAACAGAAGTGAATTCTAGTACTTGGACAATGCAGGAAAATGAAATTAAAGAACAGTCCATACTTATATTTTATTGTGGAATTAATATGTATGACACCTGAAATAAATACAAAATATGTTTCATTTGAAAACATTGCTTTTTATTATTATCAGCATTCATAATTACTCATAACAATTATATACAAGAATCAATATGGATTTACATACACGAACATTACACAGCTATCAATGTACATAAACACACAAATTTGTAACACTAATACCTTATATATTATTGTGAAACATTACTATTTACACATTTTTTAGAATATAATACCTCATCGTGTCCACCACTGTGGTCTCGAGGTAGCGTGCTGCCTTGTCATGCAGTGGGTCCAATTCCTGGTCGGGACAAGCTCCGGGGAGAGGTTTTTTTGGGGTTTTCCTCACCTGTAAGACAAATGTCAGGAAGCTTAGGGACCAACAGTCCCCAAATATCATCCGGTCATCATCATCATCCTTCACCGATGTGGAAAGAAAGCAACGGGAAGCTACCACACCTATAATTACCTAGCAAATCATAGCATGAAAATGCTATGATTGCAGTGAAATACCTACCCTTGGGCAGAATTACTATGGATGGATGGATCATAAGGCTTTTAAGTTTCCATACCCAACTTACGGAAAACAAGATAACAAAACAATAAAGCTTGCCAAGGATCTACCTACTTAATCAAATCTAAATTACTTTAATGAAATTTTATGATGGGAATTTACATTATCAGGCAAATAAATTAAGTAAGTCAAATTATTACATCTCACCTCATAAAACTGGGTGATTCTCACAGGACCGGTTTCTGAAGTTATTTCCTCTATCGTCAACCAGAACTCAGACTATAGAGTTAATGGAATCTTGGCTGATGATACAAGCAATAGCTTCAGAAACCAGTCCTGTGAAGATCACGGAGTTTTATGAGGTAACATGTAATAACTTATTTGACTCACTTAACGGAATATAAAATAATAAAAAAACCCATGGCTTGAAAGGCCTAGAAGGCTCTTGGCCTACTAGCTGGCTGTTGGACTCACTTCCACATGAGTTGATCACAGAGATAGAAGATCATTCACCCAGTGTAGGATTGGTCAGCATGTCAGGTCCCCCAGTCATTATAGCTGATTTTCTGAACTTGGAGCCGCTACTTATTGTAGCTACCCAAATGCCTCATGATGCTGAGTGAGCAATGGCCCAATACTGGCCAAAATCACAAGAAAAAATGTTTTCCCCATGGAGACCCGAACCAGCGCAAGTCCGGTAACTCTCTGACAAAGCATCTTGCCTTAACCATTCAGCTATGGTGCGGGACATAAAACAAACAAACTGAATTAAATAAACATGTTCACAATTGGCTATACCAGAAATGTGAATAAATGTGCACGCATTTTAACTTATGTTATCCAATAAATGATAGTGTTAGTGACTTAAAGGACAATTACAAAGTTTATAGCTGATATGTCACATGGAATAGGGCCCTATTTAAATTACATATTAGAACAAATAAAATTTAAGATTAGACAAAATGATATAGTGTTACAGATGCACCAACAATTTAGACGAGGAAATCTGCATTTTTAACACATAATGGTCTATATACACAACACAAATATGTTCACAGCCTTACAGCAGAGGAAGTATAGAAGACAAAAAAAATGCACAATACATGATAGTGTAGTGAAAAGAAAGTGTTCATATAATTTTGTCCAATCACAATCCTAAAATTACAAGTAAAAATACAATGGGAAGTAAGTAACTCTATTAGGTCCTTCTTAATAACAAATAAGGTAAATCCGGAGTTATTCTACCTCATAACTTGTTGTGTTCTATTTGAACTAGTGTCTGTATATAAAGTATACCATCGTCAGCTTTTCCAGAATGTTGAAATTAACATTGTCGTTCCCTCGATGTCCAGAGCTGACAACTTAAATTTCAACAGTCTGGAAAAGCTGACGATGGTATACGTGAAATATCAAAACTAATTCAAATAGAACACCAGTTATGAGGAAGGATGACTCGGTATTCACCTTACTTATTATTAAAAGTGGACATCTATTAGAGCCCTTCTGGCTGTCAATCCATTTGGCAAATCATAAACATCATTCACAACTGGAATAGCATTATTGGTGGCAGATCCTCTATTTCGGCATCGTTTGCCCTCCTCGCTATATTGTGTAACACAGTTGTTGCAACTATAACAGTCGTCGTCATTTCAAGTTTGAGTTATAATTGAAATCAGCTCGTGTTTGTGGGTTGAGGAGAGGTGTCATTAAAATATGATGGCACGCATACCCACTGTCTTCCAGGAGAATGCCAGACACTTCTCCTTCTTCAAATTGGCCACAGATCATGCTACTTTTGAACATACGACTGTCGTGTGCAGATCCTGGCCAGCCTGTAACGATGTTTATGAATTCCATAGTGAAGTTCACAATGGCCTGAAAATTAAAAAAAAATCCAAGATATAAAAGCAACTCTCAATGCAATAAATAAATAAATATATATATATTAATTAAATAAAAGTAAAACTTAGTTTTATTCGATTTTCATATTTATTAAGATATAATTCAGTGACAGCTGTTTCGGTACACTGTACTTTCTTCAGACATGTACCGAAACAGCTGTCACTGAATTATATCTTAATAAATATGAAAATTGAATGAAACTAAGTTTTATTTTATTTAATTAATTAATATGGATTTTCATCAAGTAAACACCAACTCAATTGATTATATATATATATATATATATATATTCATTTTTCATATTCAAAATTCTTACTATAAACTATGCCGTTCCTAACGAAAAACTATTAATTTTTTATTCATAGCCATTACAAGCACTTCAGTTTTGTCATTGCGTTAAAATTGTGATGGTTTCGTCAATTGTTTTATTGGAAGTAAATTTGGCTCAACTGCACTTTTACTAGCGCTTGATTTTTCAGTTATATTATTGTAAACTATAGCACTTATTTTGTATTTCCTAATATTTTAAACTTTTTCAAACAATTTTTATAACATTATTAGACAGTTTCGAAGTATTTATTTAAATGTGCAAATCACAATTTTATGACACTGTTAGAAATATTGTGATGCTAACTGCTATTTTCTCCACAGAGTATATTACTTAGTCTATAATTTTTCTATTGCTGTTTTGGGTTATCGCTGGTTGGATCAGCATTAGGGAGCGATAAGTAAGTGTACACCCATTTTTAATAAACGTTTGGTAATTTTAATATTATTAATATATCTTTTTAACATAGATTTGGGGATTTATTGCAAATATTGGTCATTTAAATTTCATAGCGATGGATTGTAATCGAGGATGATAATCAATATGGTTCGATTGTGGGTTATTGGTGGCTCTCAAACTCTGGCGCATGCACACTGTTATTCTATAGGACTTTGAAAATATTTCATGCTAGTTTAAGTGCAGTTTTTCTGTAAATTTACTTGTACCTTAATAAAGAAAGAAAAAATAATGCTTGAATTGTGACTTGAACCCTGGATCTCTGATTCTGTACATTAGTACAATACCAATTACACCATCTGAGCACCGATAAGAATGTCAACATTTCTTTCTACTTATACAATTCTCATTCGTCCGAAGACCATCAATACCAACATGCCAATTGGAATCTTTTATTCAGAAGTACTTTTATGGAGAATTTATACATTACTTTTGAACGGTAAAGCTTCATACTTTGAAGTTTTTATTAAATTAACACTTTCCAACCTAGATTAATTAAGGAAGAAAAATTAAGGTTTGGAAAGTGTAAATTAATAAAAACATGAAAAAAATTAAAATATGGTTATATTTTATTTGTTATTTATGCAAAAATCTATGTTATGTTATGGGATAAATGGTATGAGGTAGTAATCTAGAACAATATTAACACAATACATTTTCAAAATGTTTCTCACTGATATTGGTCTACAAAATCTCCTACTTGGCACAAATTATTTAGGTAAAAAGCATCATAAATCAAGTATTCACCTAAAATGGTTCACAGATGCTGCTTGGAGTTCTGCTTTTATGTGCTATATATTTAAGACAGTGCAACTAATGGCTTTATTTCAATTTTCTTACAATACTGATCAAGGCAACTGAAGCCATGGATCACATGTCGTAGATTTACGACACGTAGAAGAACCTGAACTCTAAAAATAAAGCTTCTAAAAAATATTAGTTGGATCTTTCATTATCAGTTTTGAATTACAACTCTAATGATGTCAATTAAAGAGCATAAGGGCCTTCTAGGCCTGTTGCGCTTGGAGAGAGGGAGTGAAATAAAATAATAATAATAACACACAAAATACTTGCTTAACTAGTTTTTGTACATACCTGACAGTTGAAGGAGAATACGCCCAAGCTATTTCTGAAGATTTCGGGATATTCTCCTCCAGGATTCCTTATTTTTATATGTGTGCCATCGATGAATCCAACTACACCACGGAAACAAGCAATTCTATGAAATTCATAATGGAGATGACGAACCTCATCTCCATTAGGGAATGTTATAAATTGTAGTTTCAATTCTGCAACAGAGGTGGATACTTTTCTGATGACAGGTGACACAGTACTTTGGCTGATGCCAGGGAGGTCTGCCACTACAGCTGCATACTTCCTGTGAATAGAATTAATAAACAAATTGAATAAATTCACAATTGGTATGACACAATATTTATGCCATAATAAATTTAATATTTGTCTGGCCACACCTTGATTAAGTATTTGTTCCTGAATCGAGGAATTTAGCATAAAATTAAATTAAGCATTATCAGATAATCTTTCATGTGCATAATTTAAAGAGTGAAACAAATTATGGGTAAACTTTAGTATTTGACTCTCATCTATTCAATGAATAAGTTCTACAGAATCGCACTGCACATGCGCGAATGTTTAATGTAACCTTCACCAGGTGGCAGGATATAAATGTGAAATCGAAATAACTAACCTTCTTAATAAATTCCCAAACAGTTTATGAGAAACTGACATACACCCATTACACTCTTCCTAACCTAACAAAATAAATTGCTTGCATATTATTCAATAAACTAATCATGCGTATACTAACTTGTCCCAACAAAACACACGAAATGAAGTTAATTTCTTTAAATTAAATAATAATAATGTTAAGTATTAAAAAATTAATAGAAATATTGTTTTATTAATTTCTACTACAGTAGTTTGAATGAAGATGTTTCATTATTTGCATTTTGCTTATATTATATATATATATATACATACACATATATATCGTACTATTGAATTACTAATTATTATCCAATTTTGTTCGTTATGTGACCGAGTTAATAAAAATTTCACTTTTTTGCGTGTAATATACAAACAAAAAAAACGATCATGATAATGATTATACACGAGAGTGATATTTTATTTCTCTACATGAATTATTTGTAATCGGTTTATATAGTATTTCCATACACGTTTGTAATAAACAACACTAGATTTTAAGAAGTCTCACGATGCATATTGAAAAAGTTAAAATATAATGAATCATACAGCATATATTACATGACTTACCTGTATATCGGGGAATATCCTGAAAGTACAGGCGGCGACGGCGATTCGCTTGATCCCGTAGATTTTGTTCAATTTCCACATCTTCTATTAACTTCTGTGCCTCCAAACCCAAAAGATTATTCACTTTTGGAGTTCCGCCATTTCTACTGTGGAGCAGAACAAAGCGAAAGACAGGTATACTGCCGACTTAAGAATTTGACATTTAAAAGTGAGTAAGGCGTGGCCAAAACGAGAGTTTTGAGCGAGAGTTGGTTTCAAGAATACTCTCGACGTCATAGTAAGGCGGAGCCACTCACATGTCACTCACTTCGAGAGGAGAGTTGGTTTCAAGAATACCGGCCTAAATCTCCTAAGACAATTTTCATATGATATCGTGAAAGGCTATCAAATAAGCATTCTAATTCTTCATAGAACTCATCCTTGATCTTGTCATCTTTATCTTCTGTGGGGGCATGTACATTTACAATTATAAAATCATGTCGTTTACCCTTTAGAATTATGTATGATATCCTATCACTAACAAACTTAATATCTCGGATAGCGGATAGGATCCTCCTTCTGACTAAAAAACCTGTTCCAAATGCAGGTCTTTCTGCACCCCCATAGTATAATGCAAAGCTTCCTGATTCCTGACTACCTTCTCCTGGCCACCTAACTTCCTGTAAAGCGACTATATCCAAGGGCGATTTATCCAATTCCCGCGTTAATATCTCTAGTGCCCCGCTATTGTATAAAGTCCTAACATTCCATGTTCCTAGGAACATGTCCCTGTGTTTGAGCCTTTGGCATGGGTTCCCTGAAGTAGTCCCCGCCCGGAGAACCGAATGGGGGACTATTTGACCTCCGGAAAATTTTACCCCAGTAGAACCCATGTCCGCATTTCTTGACGGTTGTATTTTTACGGTGAAAGATCGTCACTCTTTCGACCAAGGTACTTATTTCGTCTGGCTTATCACCTTCGACCAGTCCGGCATGGGTAACCCTATCGTTACTTAGGATATAAACTCTCTTTTGTTGAAAATTTGGATTTACCAGAGAAAATTGTGAAATTCAACAAATCAATGGGAATCATTAATAGAGTTTTAAAATCTTCATTAGTGCAAAAATCAACTCGTACTCGTCTTTATCAAATAATGCCTCGACCAGTCCTGTGTTATGGGAGTGAAGCCTGGACTATAAGGACGAGAGATGAAAGCAGACTAACAGCATGAGATGAAATTTATGCGCCGAACAGCTGGCTACACCAAATGGGATCGAAAGAAAAATGTAGAAATCCTTCAAGAACTTAATGTGTCACCAATACTGGACTACATCTCCAGATATCAGCTAAACTGGAAGGAACATGTCTCAAGAATGGCTAGATCCAGGATCCCAAAGGCAATAATGAACTACTGTCCAAATGGGAAACGTGTCACTTGGTCGACCTATGAAAAGATGGCACGAAAACCGCTTTCTCAGGCCGTAACAGTTCTTCTAGGACTAATACCTGGCAGGATGATGACGATGGTAAAACAATTACGACAGACAGGGGTTAAAAATATATAAAATGTAGAAAAAGCTCGTAACTGTGTATTACGAACAGAATTGATAACTGGATTGTTCAAAGCACAAGTAGACCAAGACTAGATACTATTCATGAAAAAACTAATGTTAAAATAAGTCTAACTAATGTTAAAATAATTCTAACTACATTTCACCATGTTCATACGTGTAGTTTATAGGATTAAAAATAATTTTAACTGCAAAGAGAGTTTTGAAATACTCCCTAGAATTATGTGTGGATTAATTCATTTTAACATATTGTTTCTCCAAAAATGCACTTGGCCTACTTGTGTTTTGTTTCATCCAGTTTAATGTTATTGTGACATTTACATATATTGGAGTTCAATATCCTTAGTAAATAGCAGTCATCCAAACTACGCATAGGCTATAGTTAGTGCTATATTCGATGGAAGCATGTTTGTTTCGGTTACTATGTTTTGTTTGTGTTTGAATTTCATAATTAAATATCATTGGATACATTAATTGATCGTGGTTTTTATGTATTAATTTATTAAAGTAAAGTGTCAAACTACAGGCTTGGGGTAGATGGATGTTGAGACTTCCACATTTATAGAAAATCGCCAAGGGACGTCCATTGGGTTCTCAGCCCTGCGTGACGGCTGCCTTTGCCGCAAAACATATGTCTGGTACTTATTTACATTAAGAGCTGAGTAGACCCTAGGGCTCTGATGCCGCCAGAAGGTTTGGTCCAGTCAAAAACCCTGACCCCATTGAGACTCAAACCCACGACCTTGCGGCTTCTTAGCGTGATTCCTCAAACAACTACACTACAGCGTGAGTCATTAAAATTGCTTCAAATCACGAACATGACATTTTATATTGGATCAGAATTAATGGAAAATTAATTAAAATGGAAATACAGTGAAACTCTTGATTTCTTGGCACAAAAAGGTATTCTTGTCTCATTTGAGTGCTTGTATGTACACCCATAAATTATACAGGGCTTGTGTATATTAATATATGTAAAAAGTTAAAAAATAGTAAATTCATAATATTTTTGTGTCATAATTTTCATATTTTTTATTATGATTTCATATTTTGGTTTTTTCTAAAAAGTTAAAAAAATAGCAGCTTCATAATAGTTTTGTATCATCATTTTCATATTTTGTTATTATGATTTCATATTTTGTTTTATTTTCTAAAAAGTTAAAAATATAGCAGCTTCATAATAGTTTTGTATCATAATTTTCATATTTTTTATTATGATTTCATATTTTGGTTTTTTCTAAAAAGTTAAAAAATAGCAGGTTCATAATAGTTTTGTATCATCATTTTCATACTTTGTTATTATGATTTCATATTTTGGTTTTTTCTAAAAAGTTAAAAAAAATAGCAGCTTCATAATGGTTTTGTATCATAAATTTCATATTTTGTTATTATGATTTCATATTTTGTTTTATTTTCTAAAAAGTTAAAAATATAGCAGCTTCATAATAGTTTTGTATCATAATTTTCATATTTTTTATTATGATTTCATATTTTGGTTTTTTCTAAAAAGTTAAAAAAAATAGCAGCTTCATAATAGTTGTGTATCAGAATTCTCATATTTTGTTATAATGATTTCATATTTTGGGTTTTTTTCTAAAAAGTTAAAAAATAGCAGCTTCATAATAGTTTTGTATCATCATTTTCATATTTTATTATGATTTCATATTTCGGTATAATTTTCTTCATACAATTCCTTGCTCTGCTTATAATATATTGATGCGAAATTCGGACTCTTACTGCAAGGGAGAAGATGAGATCACATGGGGCGCATTGAGCGGGCAGTAAAGCGCTTTAGCGCTTTAGCAAAAATGGCTGCCATTTGCAGCGAAAATTTAAGGAGTCTGTTGAATGGACCGCTGCATGCAGCTATACCGCCAAATTTAAATTTGTTCATTGGCTCATTACTCATATTACTACGCGATGCTATTGAAATTAATCATAATACTAATAGGGTTATACAGAATTTACGATTTATTTTAATGTATGTAATTTATGAAATCGACGAATAGATCGTTTAAAATAAAGTATTATTATAACGAGAAAATTTGTATTTTTTTAATTATTAATATATCAGGCGGCTCCGTGACGCAAGCGATTAGACGCTCGCCTCTCACCGCTGGCTTCTCGAGAACTTTATTTATAATGTTTATTATTAGTTTAATCATATTAATTTGTGTTTTAGTAAGAGTAGCTTTTTTTTAACTTGGTTAGTCTCGGTCATTATAAGTAGATTTTGTAGTGGAGGAAACGGATCTATGGCATGTTCTTTCAGGGTTTCTCCCATTTTCCCCTACCACAATTTTATTCCACCTTTTTCCCCATTTTCATAACATCCATTTCGTTCATCAGATGTAGTCAGCCTGCACCCTAGTTAATTACAGACCTCTATAAATATAGTGGCTTAATCTAATCACTTGATCTGACCCTGATTTGGACACAACTTGATATTATTTTATTATATTTAAACATCACTCCTGCGAATTCCCTATGTGATGCATATCTTGCTCCTTCATCATCACATAACACATATATTTAATAACCACACTAAAAGTATTGCCAGGTGGGCTGTAGGGTAAATTTTATTCAATTGTTCAGCCTTTTATTCATGTGATTTCTTACATAATATTTGACACTTTTAGGTCTATATTTAAATCTATGAGGAATAGGGGTTACACTAGAAAATGCAGGAAGTACAGGCATATGTGCAAAATTAATGTATGTGGTGCAAGACATGACCTAAGTACAGCAACCAAACAATTGTATAAAGGAAGGCATCATTGTATTTTTTCAACCTCAAACATACTTCATCTTTATTTTAAATTTGTCAAGGAATAGGAATGAAAACAAAGAAGAATATTAATTTATAATAATTTAAATAGTTTTCTTAATAATTAATTAACTTTTTTTGCATCATCTGATAATATTAATTACTTATAAGAGTAACTACCATAATATTTATGGCTAAAATAAAACCAAAACATTATATGCAATTTCCAACCATATATGTGAAATTCTGTCATAACAGCAGTTAATTATAGATAACCTCTCACTCACCATACTTAAAGACATTATTTAATATAATTCTAACATTAGCAATGCCACTTTCTTAGTAAAGTTAAGTGCTACACTAAATAGTATATCACTGAATCATTTATAATAATATGAAAAACATTTACCACCAAGATTAATGGTAGTATACAGTGAATAGCAATATCCCATAAGAGAGACTACATGCATTTGAATTAAAAGACATAAGACCACATTTCATTTTGCGATAAATTGGGAATTAAAGTGAAAGTTATTCATACCTGGTTCAAGAAATGGCTCTCAGTATCTCAATGATAGGACATAGTATATAAAGTTGGAGATTAAATAATAATGGATCAGCTGTGATTAAAATCCTATGCAGAGTGCAAAATTTTTTGTTAATACATTAACCAACTCTAGCTGTAATTTAATTTTATTTATGCACATCACACTGAGTATTTGTATCTTCACTGTTCAAATTTAGATAAGAAATCTAGAATATTGTAATATTTGAATTCAAGTTATGGCCGATACTTCACAAAACTCTTTATTCAGAAAAGATTACAAACATAAGATACACAGTTCATCTCTTTGTCCATTACACAAATTTTCTTATTGTGTTGCACATTTAAAGAATAGTACAAATGTTCGTTTTATCTGTAGAGAAAAATTGGTTCGACAACCACTGTAGCACTTCCAGAAATGACCCCATGAACACAATCATACTATTCTAATGTATTTCATATATCTTGAAAACAAAAATTATAATTAACTTGGCACCAGGTATTAGCGAATGAATCATCTGCGGATACAATTTTCATAATAAAAACATTCACTCGTCAATAACACAATGATTTGCATGAAAAGAGGTTATAATCGTAAATTCTTGATCTTGATAACAATCTTAAGATTATCACTGTCTTTAGTTTTACTTAATATATCACTTATGTTCGTCTAAAACGGTTAGCCACCTCGAATAACTCGTATATTAATGTCCAGACATAAATAACACAAAATTTGTACATCAAACATAAATTGTTTATGGAGAAAGACGCCATGTTTAAACTGAATGAACCAGCCAATCACAATGTATGCAGCGGTTTCTTCTATCTGCAGCCTACTTTTACTTCGCTGCAGTAGCTGCAAGTCCGCTAGAGCGCTTTATTGCCCGCTGAATGGTATGCTGCAGATAAAGCGCTAAAGCGCTTTTGCAGCGCTTTGGCTACTGAATGCCCCCATGTATTTGACAATAAAGGGATGAGGTACGTTTTTTGGCGGACACAATTCTGCACTTACATCCTTATGCCACTGATGCACTAAACACTTGAAAACACGTTTCGTACTATTTTAAATATTTTGAAACCATTTTATAAACATTTCTTACGATTATTAAATATTTATAAATTACGCGAAATGTGTGCATCGGGTTCTAGAGACACGGAAATGCTTAATGTAACATCCGCTAGGTGGCTCTCAAATCGGAGTTGCCAACATTTTAAAATAATTTCAAACAATATTTAGTATTTGTGTACGTAAAATTAGTTTATAGTTTATTAAATAATACGCATGTAAATTGTTCTGTTAGGTTAGGAAATGGCAAGTTAGTTTACGTCTATTTTTTTAGCACTTGGGAAGGTATTCCCATAGTTGGTAACACCGACTGCAGAGCCATCTACCGGAGGCTACATTAACCATTACAGCAACTCCCGCAACTCATGCATGTGCACTGCGATTCTGTGGAACTTAGAAGAATTCGTGTCCGCCAAATAACTGACTTTTTCCCAATAAAGTTTTTAGAAAATGTCTGGATCAAAGAGAAATGATCAAACAGGAGTAGGCCTATTGAAAAGAATACATAACTGTAAGCTACACGATCTTCACAGGAAATCAGATTTAATAAAAGCAGTTAAGTCTCGTTCACTGCGATGGGCAGAACATGTGGCACTAATAAATATGAAAGAAGGGCATGCAAGAAAATCAGAGGTAAAACGTCCAGTTGGTAGACAAAGAAAAAGATGGGAGAATAATATTAAACATAATTAGGGAGAATTAGTTTATACAGGGGATTAATAGAAAACATTACCTCAGGATAGGATAGCTTATGTCGGCGTGACCATAAATCTACGGTTTTCCAGGAAATTACACTATTAAAAAATCTGCTAGATAATAAAATAAATATGGACAAAATGAAACGATTTCACGTGGCTCTTGTGTGATGCCATTGCCCGTTGAACCACCGCACTAAAGCATGTTCCAAGAGTAAAGAATTATATCTAGAAAGACAAAACTACTCATGTATAAAGTTCTCCTTAGACCAGTGTTAACATATGCATCAGAAACTTGGACCATGTTGAAATCTGATGAGGAATTATTAGGGCGTTTTGAAAGGAAGATACTGAGATCCATTTTTGGTGCCGTGAAAGAAAATAATGCATGGAGAAAGAGATACAATATTGAATTGTATAAACTGTACAATCAGCCAGATATTCTGAATTTTGTTAAAGTTAATAGATTGGCATGGGCTGGATACATTATTCGCATGGAGAACAAAAGAATTACAAAAAGAATTTACAATGAACAACCACTATTGGCCAGAAAAGTTGGAAGACCTAAATTAAGATGGGAGGATAGTATAATTCAAGACATTAAGATTTAAAAAATAAAAAACTGGAAGAATGAAGCACAGAACAGGGAAGTCTGGCATAAGCTTCTGAAGGCGGTCAAGGCCCACATGGGGCTGTCGAGCCAATTATAATAATGATGATGATGAAGAGTATATAATATACCGACAAAACATAAATAAAATAAAATTCATCTCCATTCAGGATAGTGAAACAATTTTCATCTTTGGAATATCATAAATTAATCTGTAATTAACGTTACCGTTACTTACCTCAATTTGAACTTTGGACTCTTTAAGTTCAACACAATACCGTATGTATTTAAGAAGGACAAAAACACTTACATTCATTTTCAGTACAACGACAGACGAGACAACAAAACTAAAGTGAAGGGAGCCACTTCAGCATCAGTTACCGTGTAATTGGACTATATGAACAGGTATGAAATTATCAACAGTAATTTTACAAGAGGTGTTTTTTTTAAATTACCAAAAAATGTCAGTTCTGTAGCTCAAAAAAAATATTAAACGTTGTATAATGAATATGTATTATTGTAAATAGTTATTTATCATAAATCATCTGTTATTGATTTTTCCCAAGCCCAAAGAGTAAAGATATGCTATTTTATATAACTATTTAATTCGTTAAATTTATAGTAAATCAAAATATAAATATAAATATAAATATTAATTGTATTCATAACTTGTAATCGTTTATATATAGGCCTATATATATATATATATATATATATATATATATATATATTGTAATTTAGATTTAAGACTGTAATTTAGATTTAAGACTTTTTTTTTGTATTTTTTTAAACCTGGTTGAGTGGCAGACAAGGCCTTAAGGCCTTAACTCTGCCAGGTAAAATAAAGCTATTATTATTATTATTATTATTATTATTATTATTATTATTATTATTATTATACAGCCGGCTTACAAATCGCCTGGAAGTTAGATTGGAATAGCTACATAATCTCACAATTGGTAAATATTAAACATTATAATTATTTTTAGCTTCTGCTTATTATTCGCTAGTCACTCCAAATCCAACGCGAGGTTGAGTTTATCATTAGACAAAATCACTCGCGATTCGTGACTTCGTCGCTTGTGATTTTTTTCGGAAAAACACCTCTTGTTAAACTTACTTACTTACTCACTGGCACTATCGAACCCGTAGGTTCATGGCCGCGCGGACATAAGCTCTCCATACACCCCTATCATAAGATAATGCTTTCTAATCATTCCCTGTATAATCTACTTCCCTCAAATCACAGTTAATGTTATTCTCCCACCTTATTCTTGGTCTACCAACTGGGCGTTTACTCTCTGGCTTTCCTACAAGAAGCTTCCATACACGTCTTTCATTCCCAATACGCGAAAATTTTTGGACCAAAGACAGATGAACAGACAAGTGAATGGAGAAGGCAACTAAACAATGAACTACATGGTCTTTATAGGAAACCAGATATAATAAGAACAGTTAAGTCTCGTAGACTGCGTTGGGCAGGACATGTTGCACGTATGGGGAGTGAAAGACTTGCATGAAGCTTCTTGTAGTAAAGCCAGAGGGAAAACTCCCAGTTGGTAGACCAAGAATAAGGTGGGAGAATAACATTAACTATGATTTGAGGGAAGTAGATTATACAGGGAATGATTGGAAAGCATTAGCTCAGGATAGGGATGTATGGAGAGCTTATGTCCGTGCGGCCATGAACCTACCGGTTCGATAGTGCCAGTGAGTAAGTAAGTAATAGAATAATACTAATTATTAACAACCTAGTACTGCGACACAAATGAATACGTTTATATTAAACTTTAGCTAGACCTCTGCGATGTTACGGAAGCGAAGTATGTGAACAATGAGGAATTTCGATTTCATTAGAATAACGGCTAGTGAAATGAGATACTTGAGAGCAACACTAGGATATACTCGCATGGACTAGAAAACAAATGAAGATATCATGCAAGCGTTACAATTATGGCCTACTGCCATCTCACAATTTATAAATAAATAAAAGTTGCATTGAACAACTCAAGTACAGCGAATGAATCGTAATAGACTTCCAGGAGTCATTCTTCAATACCGTCCTCAAGGGAAAAGATCTTTGGGACATCCTAGAGAAAGGTGGATCGAGAAACCTTCATTGAATCAGTAACAGAATTTGGGGCTTTGAGTTGCGTATAGGATGTTGATGAAGATGGTTCAGATTTTCTTTTAATATTGACTTCGGTTTCAATGTGATTTACTAATATAGGACCTATAGGCCTATGTTATTTTTAATGGTAATATCTTTTTCTATTTCGCATGAAATGAAGTTTCCTAGACAGCTGATTGTGTTTACCTGTTCATTTATTTTAATATTAATATCAACTTAACTTCTTATTAGATTTAACCCCTTGAATGACATTCCGTTTGTTTATTTAAGTTCTACGTATCCAGTTGCGTTGCGAAAAAAAGGCTTGTGCTAGAACGAGTTTTAAATTACAGATCTCAGATAAACCTTCCACTCCTAATGATGGAATTTCTAGATTTTTAAATATAGGCCTAGCCTATAGGCCTATATTTATTGTTTTATTTCAATGGCATATATTTACTTTCGTTGTGAAAAATCGAATTCGATAGAGCAATTGTTATATTTTAAGAGTCCGTCGCAGTGGCGTAGTCGCTAAGTCCCTACCTTCCACTCCTGCGACCCGGGTTCGATTCCTGGCGGGGTAGGGGATTTTAAATCTCCACTCTGGGTCTGGGTGTGTGTATGTGTGTGTGTGTGTGTGTGTGTGTGTGTGTGTGTGTGCTGTCCTTGTGCCTATGTGAGGATAAAAGAAAGTTAACAAAACAGATAAAACAAAAAGGAAAAAAAAAGTAAATAAAAAGGAAAAACAGTATAAACGAAGAAAAAGGGATAAAAAAAGAATATAACAGTGAGCAATAAAAAAGAAACTTAAAAAAACTTTAGATAAACCCTCCACTCATGATGAACTGATTCTGTTGGTTAATGAACTCTATTTTACTTTTCATCGTTAATCTTTATATTATATTTTAATGACAATAACCTGAATATCTACATTCATTGGATTTAGTTCATATTATCAAGTTGACCTAAATGTATTGAGCTTTCCCTCTGGTTCTCCTAAAGGACGTTTCATACTCCTGTTTAATTACCGACACTTATTTTACCCATCGCAGGCTACCAGACTTCATCATCATCAACAATCACGGATTAAGCCCATGTGGCTTATTCCTGTCTCATAGATTCTCATTCAAAAAGATGAATCCATCTCTTTTTCGGTCTACCAACATTCCTGTCTCCTTTCGGTTTGTAATCAAGTATAATTTTTGGAATGCGATCATCTTTCATTCTTTGAACACGTTCTTTCCAGTTTTTTTTTCTAGATTAATTTATGTTATCTAAAAGTTTAAATATATTTAGCTCATTTCTAATACCTTCACTTCTTCTTTTCTCTAGAAATTGCAGCCAGCCACACTTCTCAGAAATCTCATTAAACTGCTTCTATCATATTCTCTTCTCTTTCAGTTAAAACCCAAAATTCACAACCATACAATACTAAGGGGACTGCCACTGCTTTATAAAATTTCAGTTTTGTTTCCTTTCTTGTGTTTTTATATATTCTTTTAATTGTGTCACATATATAATTAAATATAGAGTTTCCTCCATTCACCAATGTGTCTGTCATTGGTCTAAAAATATTCCTAAGAAATGAATTCTGGAACAGCCCCTATCTTTGTTCTTTTCAAAAAGCATGAAACCTTTTTTCGGATGCATATAATATAATATAATTCTTCTTCTTCTTCTTCCTTTCAAGTATTAGGCCAAGGCCTGTTACGATCCTATAGAAAATGTTCCCTTATGGGAAATTCTCATATAAGACTTGAAAGCATAATAATAGTCCCTTCGATTGGTTGCTGGCCAAAGGAAGGCAAGACCAGTGATGGGGCTGCCATCTTATAGCCTCTGGTCAGGCTTTCTGGAGAAGAAAAGAAAATAAAGGAAAGAAGAAATGGAAGAAAGGAAGGACTCCCTAGCCCTCGGATGCCCTAATAGCGTCGGGGTCGAAAAAACAAGAGTTAACCAAGAGAGGTTAGATAATAAAGTTAAAAGAGTGCAAAACACAAGTAAGTGGAAGAAATGTTTTGCACAGCTTGGGCACCTTGTGGTCGCCATCCACATATCCCCTAGATGAGGACCCCTGAGTAACAATATAATATAATATAATATAATATAATATAATATAATATAATATAATATAATATAATATAATATAATATAATATAATATAATATAATATAATATAATATAATATAATATAATATAATATAATATAATATAATATAATATAATAATATAATATAATATAATATAATAGGATGTATAAACTTTTTTTAAATTTTATATTTAAAGTTGGAATGACAGGAGTCCCTGTGATAGCATACGTGTCCAGAATTGAGCATATGTTTAATTCCTCTCTGTTCCTCATTACTTCTGTAATTATTGTTCCTAATAATTTGAATTTACTCAATTCCTTAAAATTTCCGTCTCTCGCCTCATTTGTTATTTAATGTCAATTTCAATTATATAATTCAATTTCAGTTATATAATTCAATTTCAATTAGCCTATATAATGCATATTTAGCATTATTGATACAGTATTTACTTCTAATCCCAATTTCTTAGTGCTAGGGAATGTATAAGAAAATGTGCAGTTTGGCCCTTGGTATACCCTGGATATTGCCTAATAATGATACTCCTAAATATTGTATGCCCTCCATGGTATCTTTACCTTGTCGTCGTGGAGTGGCTTGCGTGCTTGAATGATCCTGAGAGCTACGCCGGCGGTAGCATTGCTGCCGATAGGGTTACCCATGCCGGACTGGTCGAAGGTGATAAGCCAGACGAAAAAAGCACCTTGGTCGAAAGAGTGACGATCTTTCACCGTAAAAATACAACCGTCAAGAAATGCGGACATGGGTTCTACTGGGGTAAAATTTTCCGGAGGTCAAATAGTCCCTCATTCGGTTCTCCGGGCGGGGACTACTTCAGGGAACCCATGCCAAAGGCTCAAACATGGGGAATGAAAGACTTGCATGGAAGCTTCTTGTAGGAAAGCCAGAGTGAAAACGTCCAGTTGGTAGACCGAGAATGAGGTGGGAGAATAACATTAACTATGATTTGAGGGAAGTAGATTATACAGGGAATGATTGGAAAGCATTAGCTCGGGTTAGGGATGTATGGAGAGCTTATGTCCGCGCGGCCATGAACCTACGGGTTCGATAGTGTCAGTGAGTAAGTAGATAAAGACTTTATGACTTGCTCTAATACAAAATTGAAAACTAGAGAAGAATGTGAATATCCTGACTTAACCCATTAAGAATTTCAAAAGTATTTGAAAACTGTTTACATACCCCCACCATATCATTCTGTTATTTAGACACATTATAATAGGTCTAAGTCTAGCATTATATGAATTCCAAAGTCCAGTACGATACTACAGAATTACTGTCTCAAATTACCGGGGTTCGTTCTCACGTTGTTTACGTCGAAAATAATCCACACCATACTTCGAGTATATTCTCACTTAACATTTTATTTACATCTACAATTTATCACTAGTAAATTAATCACTATTTGCGCTAACAATTAATTTCGTTTAATGATTGTCTCACCCACAATTATTTCAAAGTCTCATATGAATTCACTTGCTACAACTTGTCTTACCCTTTACTACCTCGCTGTTCATTACAACTAACTGGCCTCCTGCCAACGCCTCAGATATATAGGCGGCGAGGTACTTTCTGACTTAGGGTTCAAACCACGTTGAACCACAGAAGTCTCTGGCCACGGAACTCTATCGAAAAGGGGAGGGATGTTGGTATAATTATCTTGACTGACAGCCCAGAAATATCCGTGGTTTCGCGGTTCTTTAGACTCGCAAAGCTATTCCCACCAATGCGAACACCATCATGCTCGCCTTGTCCCCGAAGTTTAAACGTCATTATTACGATGCGCCACAACATGTATATATACACTACTCAAAAATTAGAGGAATACGTGTTTAACGAAAAACCACAAAATAAATAATTTATCAGTCTATTTCTAACAGTCTGATCAGAAATTACAACTCCAGTTACTGTTCGTAATTCATTTTGCACGTCTCCGGCTACAGATGTTCGTCTGCGCAAAGTTGATGGAGCAAGAAATATATTCTATACCTCTGCAGTCTTCTTCTTATGGCTTTGCCCAGGCCACTTCCTGTATTCACGTGTCTCTCTATAGCGCTTCCACATCCTATGGATGACGGAAGGTCTGACATCTAGAATTCTAGACACATGGCGAATAGAATGGCCATCTTCAATCAGTGAAACTGCTCGTGCAATTGATGTTTCATTCAGATGTTCATTGCTTTGTATTAGCTTCAGTGAACACAAAATAGCTGTGGTATCGAGGTAGCGTGCTGCCTTGTCACGCAGCGGGCCCGGGTTCGATTCCCGCTCGGGACAAGTTACCTGGGTGAGGTTTTTTTCGGGGTTTTTCCTCACCTGTAAGACAAATGTCAGAATACTTTAGGGCCCAAACGGTCCCCGAACATCATCTGACCATAATTATCATCAATGTCATATTCACCTCATTAGGTTAAGTTTAGATATAAGGCCTCTCCTGGAGCGTCATTACCCATCACATCATTGGGACAGCGTAACCCCGCCTTCCAGGCTCCCCAACCTCAGAAGTGGGTTACAATACGCCAATGCCAGGAGAGAATACCTGAAATGTAGAATGACAAACAGGTGGCTTTGAAAAAAAAACACAATTTCCTATAACAGATTATTCTTCAAAGCTAAAACTCAATGAGCATTCACTTAGGTTTCAGCAACTATTGCAACTTCACTAACGTATTCAGAGAAAAATTAATAAAACCCAGTAGATCTTTATCAGGTTTTAAACATTATTTTAAATCAGAACATCTGACTCTCAAAAATTAAATTGTCTCAACATTTATTTTATAACTCTGGTTTAAACCATGTGTTCCACTAATTTTTAATTTTTAGTAGTGCATATATTCCTACTTATTTTATAAAATCTGTTTTATTGACAAGAAATCTGATATATTGTAAACCTATATCTTCTAAGTTCTAAGAATTCATTCATTTACTTGAAAAATTTAAATGCATGGCTAATAGAGACCAATAAAAAAATTATCAATAATTTTTTTGAGCAAGATGACTGCTGTTTTTATTTTGTAAGTAATATGTAATCATTTCAGTTACATTTGCAGTCTTAGAATTGAACGTATTACAAGCTGGGGCGATGAAAAAATGTTATAATTTATAATGAATCTTGATTACCGTACCTTGAAGAATATTATTTCCAACCAGTGCAAAACAAAATAAAAATGTGCATTATAATTATCTATCAATTTTCCTCGTTAATCTATGTTTTATGAAAATATAGTTTTTTATTTTTAACTACGTAACACTCTCTGAAAAAAAATTAACTGTTATATAGTTTTACCAAGATAAAATTCGAATTCTAGTCAGACTTACAAAGGTTTTACAATTTCATTTGAGAGATTAGAGAGAGAGAGAGAGAGAGAGAGAGAGAGAGAGAGAGAGGGGGGGGGGGGTGTATACAGTCTAACTAGGATTTGGTATTCTGAAAGGTTGATTAGGCTTATTCGAATATGTCTAAATAAAATGAGAGTAGGGTGCGGAAAGGCAAAAGTTTTCAGATATCTTTAAAATTCACAGTAAGTTGATGCAGTATTTTTTCTCTAGCAGGGTGCGGGCAGGCAAACTGTTTTCAGATATATTTGAAATTCATAGTCAGTTGTATTAAGGTGATGCACTATTTCCCTTAATAACCTATAAAATCTGTTTTACTTTTCAGAATGTCGGTTTGCCTTCAGCCAAGAAGACTTTTCGATCTTGCGATGGATAGTTACGAGGAGAGAATCATCTCTTTTTGCAATGAAGTAGCTTCCAGTGAAAGTGAAAATAAACTGTACGATACTAAAGTAAGCTGCTCGATTCTCCAAAATGAAATTTGCTCTTTTCCTGTTTTACTAGGTGACAAAGTGACGAATAAGATCATTAACGACATTCCAGGATACACAGTTCCAAGAAGAAAACAATTATCTCCGAGAGCCTATACTATGGCATTGAATGTCATAATACGACGGAATATTCAGAGCCTACATATTAACGTAAACGATGATCTCAATCTACAATTAATTGAAAAAAACCACCATTTGTTTCATGAAAAACTCCACAATTTGAATAATTTGAAAATTATCAGAATTGCACGTCTTGCAAAATTCCATGATCAAGTAAAATTTCCAGTAAATTTAGAAGAATTGTCAATCCCAGGTTGCTTTATCTCAGATGTAGCATTAAGAAACTTAGCAATATCTTGTTCTAAACTCAAGCACTTAAATATCAATAACTGTGTAGGCATAACATGTGATTCTATCACTAGCATTTCAAAATTTATACATTTAGAAACACTTTGTTTAGTATTTGTAGCAATGTTAGATGATAGATTTATGGAGCTCCTAAAACTTCTGAAGGAAAATAAACAAGATAGCACAGAAAATAAGGTACCTACACTGAAACGACTTGAATATGATTATTTTAATTCCGACCATTTGCATTATCTGTCTGATAATTTCCCTCGTCTTGAAAGACTGCATATTTTCTACTCTGAAGAAAGTGATGTACAATTCATTTCCACAATAAGACGTATTAAACAAATTGGCATCTCCATATTTTCTCCAAATGAAATATTTGCATTTGAAAATTTACCCCAAATCTTGGATAGTAAACTGGTAGACCTTCATATAACATGTCATACGTTAATGTTCACAGGCATTGAAAATCGTTCCTGGCCAATGTTGAAAAGCTTATCATTGAATTTTAACCATTCAGAATTTTTACATCCACATAATTTTTTTAAATATAAGTCATTATCACAATTTCCTTCAATTGAGAACCTTGAAATTAGTAATAGCTCTGGCGACGATGCAGACCAATTATTTCAGTGTCTAATTTCAAAATGTATAAATTTAAAAACAGTCTTTCTTCAATGTTGTAGATATAAAGGAAAAGAAATCTACGCGTTGCTTATAAAATTACTCGATGATATAAAGACAAAAGAATTACAAAGTTTAGAAATTATTAGAATTTTTCCACGTCCCATAGGAGACCACGATTTCTTGGCAAAAAAAATGATGAGTGTTTGTCCAAATTTAAGAGCAGTTTTTGGTTTGTCTCCAAGTAATCTTAAGTATCAGTCTGTAATGTTTATTGATAAGATGAATGGTTATACTTTATGTCCAACAGCAACAGTACATTTCACTTCATAAAGATAATTTATTTTCAAAAATTGCATCGAATCAAAATGTTGTTTCCACATTCTGATGAAATTAACTTTGACGTGATACCACCACATTATTTCAAGTTTAATCTATTTTTATTTGGTTTGTATTTAAAGAAATATCTGCTATTATAAATATATGCATTATAGTTTAATACATGAGATGTATACAGTTTTGTCTAAGTATGATAGAAAATATGATTTGGAATACAATTTTTTTTTTTTCCATTCACATTAAAATTGTATATTACAAAGCCTAGCTCTTAAGCATTCCCAAAGCTCATAACGCTACTTAATTTACTTTATAGCCTATTAGTCAAAGATAAATCTGATAATATTTGAGCTATGTGAATATTTATTGTCTTAGGCAGTAAAATGTCTTTATGACAATTTTCTCAATTAAAAAATAACGTAGGCAGAACAAATAAATCAATTATATGACCTGCTATTATTCAAGTATCAATCATAAATTATACATTGTTCATAGATGTAATATTGTAATAATTTTGTGAATAAACTGAATATTTATCAAAAGTAATGCCACGAGTGATTTCCAAATTATCGATAAATTCACGACTCACGAAGTGAGGAGTGAATTTATCTAGAGAATTTGGAAATCAAGAGTGGCATTTGTTAGGACTATTTAACGAATAAAATTAAGCTGTTTACTCACAAATCATTATTTAACGATAGTTATTTTAAAATATTTATATATTTAATGTAAACGGCGATGTTTGAAAACAAATGAGAAACGATAGGTACGCTTCTACCGCTCTTTTTTGTTTATCACTGCAACCAGATCATACTATTTATTGCCAAAGGAACGCAATATTGTAAGGAGGAGCTTTCTTTAATATGGTAATTATAACACTGATAAATATTTGGTGAAACACGACTCTGATTGGTGTTGTAAAACAGAAATCATTGAAACGTGATTGGTCATTGACTCCCATTTGGGGTATGAGTTAAATAGTCTTGTAAAATATTTTGATTGTGCTATACGTTTCACTTTAGCATTCTTTATTTGCATTTGTACTTGTGTTTAGTTTCAATTAATTTTTTTTGACTGCTGGTATCTGTTTTGTCCATGTAGTTATATCTTGTTTCCAGCTTTTTAGTTTTTTTTTAATATATCTCACGTTCACACTTTATCAAATCCTTTTAGAGCAGGAGAATTCAAATTTTGTTTAACTTTTCTCCGAAAAATCAAAGTTTTACACGAATTATAAATATATTGTAAAAATAATTATTTTATTATGTTTCCTTTCCCAATAATTAAATGTATTTACCTCATTTACGATACTTACCATGAGTAGTGGTCCAATGCATACATGTCGTGTCTCAGTGATATTGCTCATTGTGTTGGCAACACTGTTTCGACGATGGCTAACAAGCCCGAACCTTCTTAAAATCACATTCAGCACCACTAACCATAGCAGCAACCTAACGTACAGAATCTTCTA
This sequence comes from Diploptera punctata, assembly GCA_030220185.1. Taxonomy (NCBI): domain Eukaryota; kingdom Metazoa; phylum Arthropoda; class Insecta; order Blattodea; family Blaberidae; genus Diploptera; species Diploptera punctata. The sequence continues at coordinate 3,282,141 of JASPKZ010003044.1, read as the reverse complement.
ATGTGTGTTACAAATTATCATCTTTGTGCGCAAGCATGTGCTACCGCAGTTTGTTACGGTGTCTTACTCACATAAGAAGCAGAAGTATTACATCTCAGTGAGCCAACCTCTGAAGTCACATAACCCCCAACCACCAATAATCAAAACTCTGAACCTTCAATGGTAAACTTGTATTACCTCAACAAACGAATTTCTATGTATCGACTAATATCCCGGACGGTACTTTATTGAAAATATAGGCCTATATTTTTGAGTCATAATTTTCTTATTTCTCATATTTTGTTATTATGATTTCATTTTTTTTGGTATAATTTTCTTCATATAATTCCTCGCTCTAAACTTAAGTTTTATAATATCGGGGTTTGTTTCTTTGTTTATTTATTTGTTTCCCCAAATAATATCCATTAATACTCCTGATATTATCGACATCTTTCTTGTGATTTTAATTCTGTAATTCAATCCTTATTGATGGTAATATTAACAGCCAGGATATTAAAACGCATTATCTGTTCTATGCTCTCATTGCTCACTTTAATTTGCATTAACAAGGTTCCTTAGTTATTGCAAGATATTTAACTTCAGTAATGTATGTACTCTTAGGGTCAGTTTCACCAACAGGTAACTGTATTACGCCAGTTTAAGCTATGCATTATACACGGGGAAAACTGTATTACGCCAGTTTATGCTATGCATTATACACGGGGAAACTGGCGTAATACAGTTACCTCTTTTGGTGAAACCGGCCCTTAGCGACAAAAGGAATGGGCCGACCCTTGATCTCGAATATTTTTTAAGTTCCAACGCGCGATTCACACGAATAAATTAATTGCACAGTAGATCTACAATACGTTTCTCTTCTTCCGTTGAAGTGTATTCTTTCAAGCTCAATTAGCCAGTGTACATTTAGCTCAGTGCTTAGTGACTTGATTCGTAGGTTATAGGTCACAGGTTCGATTCCCGATTATGTTAAATTTTTTAATTGTTAAAATGATTTCTATTTTATTCTGTCAGTCCATTCTTAAAGAAACATGGAAGTATTACTATTTTTATTATTATTTATTTATTTATTTATAAACAGTTTTACAGTGAAATAAAACATCTTCCTGTGCCCAAAACTTTTTACATTTTTATCTTCTTTCTTCTCTATCTTCATATTCCAATTCTTCCAGACCTAGCTCCTTCATACCACTTCTTACAACATCCATCCATTTAAATCTAGCTGGACCTCTCTTCCCTTTCCTAGGTGGAATCCATTCAAAATTTTGACTGGGTAATATTTTCTTTGGCATCCTACGTGTGCGACCATACCACTCTCCAGTGTCTGTATCTCACAAAATCAAATATTGAATTTTGGACTTTCATTTGTTGTGTGATGATTGTTTTTCTGATTTTTTCTCCAATATATGTCTAGTTGAGCGCCTAGAACAATCCATTTCAGTAGACATAAGCTTTGAACTCAAATTTTAATTCAACTTCGTCTGTTTCTGCACCGAATTTCAGCGTGCTTTGAATTATGGATTTATAAATTTCTAATTTGGTATCCATTCATATGTTCTTATCCCACAAAACGCTGTTTAACATTGCCATTACTGATCTGCCTTTTTGAATTCTATATTTTATGTAATTTTCTTGGGTACATTTTGAGTTAATTTTGATCCCATTATTATTATTATCATTATTATTATTATTATTATTATTATTATTATTATTATTATTATTATTATTATTATTACTAAGGATGATCGACAATAAAAATATATAATAATAGTAATATTATAATTTGTTTTATTATCGTCCATCATTTATGGGCTATTATTATGCTGGACTTGACATAGCCTATATAAACTACTTTAACTGAAGAGTGAAACTTTTCCTCACCAATACGTAATAAATAAATAAACATATATATATATTCTTTTATTACATAATTTTATAGCATTATTATTAAAACGTGGTACGGCACACACAATTCAATTTATACCGGTAGCTAAATAGTGTTATAGAGTTTACGAAGGCAGGAATATTACTTAATACAGTGTAAAGTGCACGTTGATTATGTGGCTGGAATTAAATGCTATAGCACGTACAAAATATATTTTGTGAAAATACAAATTTATAAAGAAAGATTGTTGAAGGATTCGAATCCTGGCTTTCATACATATTTCATTTTCTTGCAAGTGACTTAACGACTTACTCGAACGTCGGATGCTAGTTGTCTAAATATTGGTTATCTTGTACTTTTGCACTATAAACGAGAGTTTAACTTTATTTAAAATGTTGCAATTTGAGTAATATTGCATTTGTCGAACACTCGTAAATATCTAGAAACATGTTTCTTCACTGTTATTTAACTATTTAAGACGATTAAAACCAAATACAGCGAGTCACCTGGTGAATCACAGCTTTAGATTTTCGAGCACGCGCAGTGGGCAGTGCTTTTTTGAAGCGGCTCATTATTTTTGTCGCCAAGTGTACATTAAGATATAAACTTACTCTTGTGCAACGATGAATAATTTACGTTAATCGGAGCGTAAGGTGCAATAGTGAAATGACTCATAAAAAATACAAACTTGAGGAAGTATGTCCATAACACTGTTGGGTGATACAGAAGGGGGAAAACACATGCTTTGTCTAGTGATTTTTGTAATCTTAGTTCCAGATAATGCCAGTACCATTTAGTATCATAACTAGTAGCTCTGAGTAGAAAAATCACTTTTGGTAGCATGTACCTCTTTTCCACTGGGCCCCTAAATTTAATTTTTATTAGTGCCCAATCCAAATTCAAACTGCTTTCGGTAAATGCACAGGAAATTCGTTTTTATACCTCTATTTAATTAATTATTCAACAAAAACTGAAAGTAGTAAGAATGGTTTTTCAATTAAATATAACATTAAATAGTTTTATCGATGAAACTTTTTCCTTATAATGATATTAAGTTTTGTAACTTTTTAGAGCGGCTTATACTTTATACATATTTTCTTATAGACAACACGATCAGATTTATTCTGATCTTTACTCATGTTCATTAGGATATACTCGTGAATATTTATTATTATTCTTACATTGATTCCCTTTAAATTTATTTAATCAAATAAATATAGATTTTCATAAAGTCATCATCATCATCATCACTCCAGGGATTAGGCAATTGCCCGTTCCGACTTCATAATGCATCAGCCCAACGTCTTCTAGGGCGACAAGGAATAGCACAGCTAAACTTGTAGGGCTTGAAGAGCGGAAGAAGCAGCCCTCTCTTGGGGGGTGGATACCCAGCACGTCTTTCATTCCCCATACGCGCAACATGTCCTGCCCATCGCAGTCTTCGAGACTTCACTGTTCTTATTATATCTGGCTTCCTATAAAGACCTTGTAGTTCACTACACCTGTCTGCTCATCTCTCTTTGGTCCGAAAATGTTCCTAAGAACTTTATTCTCAAACACTCTTAATCTATATTTTATTATTGATTTCGTACATCTCAATGATGGATAAATCATATTTGAAGAGAAAAATTATACGCTCAGACCGGGACTTGAACCCGGGACCCTTGGTTCTCTAGACCAAGTGCTCTACCAACTGAGCTATCTGAGCAAGTACCGATCTAAACGCAAATCCTTCTCTATATACTTTGTAATTCCCGTCCACCAAATGCTATGAAGCCATGCTTCTATCTTGCAAATGACGGCTCCTTTTATTAAGAAGACATATTTGGGAATTATACATTACAGCCAGTACGGCTTTTTCAATGTTTTATTATTGATTTCGTACATCTCAATGATGGATAAATCATATTTGAAGAGAAAAATTATACGCTCAGACCGGGACTTGAACCCGGGACCCTTGGTTCTCTAGACCAAGTGCTCTACCAACTGAGCTACCTACTTTTCTCCCTTAAAGTAAGCGTCCAGGTTACGCATCCGTATGATATAACTGGTAGAATAATAGTTTTATATATTTTCAGTTTAATGTTTTTTGAAACAGATATAGGTATAAAATAATTATCCAAGATTAAAGTTTATATCAATTTATTTAAGATTTACTTTTGTAATAATATTAAGAATTACACTAGTTTTTTGAGTAGCATATTTATTTTATTATAAATAAATCAGTTTATTTTATTAAATGGGAGGTTGTGACAATTAACTCAATATTTGATTGAATGTCACTAATATTTATGGGATTTGTATTTTTTATTTATTCTTCAGTAATTAAATATATTAAACTATTTATTCTATGCCATTAAATCTTTAAAGAATGAGGAAGGCTTACAACTCAATGGTATCAATAAGCTGTTAGTTTATGCTGATGATGTAGTATTATCGGCCGATATCGAGGAGATCCTAAAGGACAACAAGTACACACTATTGAGTAACACTAAGAAATTAGGACTGAAAGTAAATACCAATAAAACTAAATATATGGTAACGCGTAGAAATACAGTATATAATGGAAATGGACAGCTAGTGACAAATGAGGGAAATTTTGAGGAAGTGGCTGAATTCAAATACCTAGGAACAATAATCACAAATAGGAATGATTTAAGATTTAAGATTTAAGATTTAAGATTTATTTAGCCTGGTGGAGTTAAGGCCATGTGGCCTTCTCTTCCACTCACCAGGACAAACATATATTACATAAGAATATAACAATCTTAATTAACTCTAATATTAAACACTAAGTAAAAATTTGATCAAAAGATAATATCTAATATACATATTACGATCTATAATACAACCAGTTAATATTAGTTAAAATTAAGACTAAAACTAATAATAAAATGTATACAAGCAAGACATATTAAATTGTCCCTGTCTAGTGTATATAAAAAACAGGAAAATAATGAGATATAGAAAACTAATTTTACGATTATACAATATTTAAAACAAAACAAATAAAAATATGTTATTCTTAATATTATTTACATAAATAATTAAATATATTAATATTGCTAAAAGAATACTATCAGTGAGGTGTATAAGTCAGTTTGTTATTAAATAATTCTTTAGTTTGTTTTTGAAGGATGTTATAGTTTGACAGTCTCTGACATAGGGTGGAAGGGAATTCCATGTTTTGGTAAGTGACACCGTAAAAGATAATGAATAATATACAGTGTGATGAGGCGGGATATAAAGGACAATGTGCTGATGGGATCGAGTGTCAAGATTATGTGTGTCGGATAGTCTGATGAAGCGGCGTGATAAATAATTAGGCGATGATGTGTGAAGTATTTTATAGAGAAGGGATAGGGAATGGACAGTTCTACGATCTCTTAGACGAGACCACGATAATTGTTCCAGGGACGGTTGTAACATGGTCAAATTTGCGAATACCACAAATAAAACGTGCGCAAGAATTATGAACACGTTGAAGTCTTTGAGTGGAAATAATATTTAAGTCTGTAAAAAGAGTGTCACAATAATCAAAATGGGGCATTGCAAGTGTTTCTACTAACATTTTCCTAAGGGCGAATGGCAAACAATTTCGTACACGATTTAATGAATGTATTATTGAGAAGACTGTTTTGCATGTATGGTTTATTTGTGTATTCCAATTTAAGTTTTTGTCAATAAATACTCCTAGAATTTTTACTGTCTCACTATAAGGGATTTGAACTCCGTTTAGTGACACATGCGAAACTGTGTTTAGGTTAATTGTAGATAATAGTCTCTGATGACCCATAATGATTGATTGTGACTTTGTAGGATTTAATTGCAGTCCATATTTAACTGTCCAAGTCATTAGTGAGTCAAGATCCTCGTTAATTTTGGCAACAGCGTCATTTAGTGAATATTTGTCTGTGTGGATGTAGATTTGCATGTCGTCTGCAAATAAATTATGTTTGCAATGCTTTAGGGAGTTAGATATGTCATTTATGTAGATTGAAAAAAGCAAAGGTCCAAGTACCGAACCCTGTGGAACCCCAGCTTTACGGAAGGACCAAGAAGAACATAATGAGATGCACAAAGAAATTAAACATAGGCTCAATTCTGCAAATGCGTGCTAATATGCATTGCAGAGACTCTTGATGTCCCAACTCCTTTCAAAAAATGTTAAACTGAAAATATATAAAACTATTATTCTACCAGTTATATTATACGGAAGCGAAACATGGACTCTTACTTTAAGGGAGGAAAGGATATTACAAGTATTTGAGAATAAAGTACTTAGGAAAATTTTTGGACCAAAGAGAAATGAACACACAGGTGAATGTAGAAGACTACATAACAATGAACTACATGGTCTTTATAGGAAGCCAGATATAATAACAGTTAAGTCTCGTAGACTGCGTTGGGCAGGACATGTGGCACGCATGGGGTATGAAAGACGTCCATGGAAGCTTCTTGTAGGAAAACCAGAGGGAAAACGCCCAGTTGGTAGACCAAGAGTGAGGTGGGAGAATAATATTAACTATGATTTGAGGGAAGAAGATTATACAGGGAATGACTGGAAAGCATTAGCTCAGGATAGGGATGTATGGAGAGCTTATGTCCGCGCGGTCATGAACCTACGGGTTCGATAGTGCCTATGAATAAGTAAGTAAGTAAGTAAACTATTATTCTACCAGTTATATGGACTCTTACACAATTTTTGGACCAAAGAGAGATGATATAATGAGAACAGTTAAGTCTCGTAGTCTGCGATGAGCAGGATATGTGAAGGAGGAATGGAAGACGTGCATAGAAGGAAAACCAGAAGGAAAACGCCCAGTTGGTGGACCAAGAATGAGGTTGAAGAATAACATTAACTATGATTTAAGAGAAGTAGATTATACAAGGGGATGATTGGAAATCATTAGCTCAGGATAAGGATATATGGAGAGCTTATGTTTGCGCGGCCTATGGGTATGATATTGCCAGTGAGTTAGTTATTAATTAAGCATTAATGGGGCAATTACAAACCTTATTGGCGACTCCGTGGTGCAAGTGATCAGAAATACACACCTCCACAACTGAATCCGGAGTTCGCGTCTCGGTCATACCATGTGGGGTTCGTAGTGGACGAATCGGACTAGGGCAGAATTTCCTGGAGAGTTTCTCACTTAATTTCATCACTTCTACATAACCCATGTCATCCATTTCGTTTCATTTCATTTGCCCCTATGATGGTGCGACATGTCTAGTCAATCAGCATCCTCGTATATCACAGTCATTCTGTAATAGAGGTTTCATCTCATCCATCAACCTGGCTTTACTAGGAGACCGTTGAATATTATATATCGTAATGGGCTTAAATCATCTCTACGATAAAATGTGTGTTATTTACACTTTATTATTTATAATGTTATATTTATTGAAGCGTTTAGTTTCCTTTGTTAAATATTTATGTGAGGACGTCATCACTTATGTGTGTAAATAACTCAAATACGCTTTAACAAAAACTCCAACAAACGTGGAATTCTATTAAAAAGTTAATAAAACTGTTTTGTACGAGTTTTATACCATGTTATCTATACAATAGGCCTACATTCTATGATAAATTTCCATTGCGATATTAGAGTATATAAAAATATTAATATAAAATTATAAAATACCATAATGTACCTTGTATGATACTGCAACATTTAATTATTGTATATCTTTTTATGTACTCTGATATTATATCTAATTGCGTTTCTTATAAAATACGAAGAAATTATAGGCCTATAATAGACATCATAAGACTACTTAATCATAAGTTTTGCCACGAATGATTTCCAATTTATCTAGAGAATTTGGAAATCAAGAGTGGTATTTGTTAGTACTATTTAACAAATATAATTAATCTGTTTACTCACAAATCATTATTTAAATATAGTTATATTAAAATATTTACTTACTTACTTACTTACTTACTCACTGGCACTATCGAACCCGTAGGTTCATGGCCGCGCGGACATAAGCTCTCCATACATCCCTATCCTGAGCTAATGCTTTCCAATCATTCCCTGTATAATCTTCCGATTGAGGGTCTTTCCACTTTTCAGCGGTTGCCCTTTTACCAGCCGGCTGCTGGCCCTTCACATCCACATGTGTCAATCACAGAGGTAGATGATCAACAGCCAGTGTAGGGGTGACATGTGGTTAGCATGTCGAGTCCCCCAGCCGTTATAGCTGGTTCCTCAACCTGGAGCCGCTACTTATTGTAGCTACCCAATTGCCTCACGATGCTGGGTGGGCACCGGTCCCATACTGGCCGAAATACCATGATAAAATTTCTTCCCCCATGGAGACTCGAACCAGCGCAAGTCCCGTAGCTCTGCGCCAAGGCTTCCTGCCTTAACCGCTCGGCTACGGCGCGGGACCCTGTATAATCTACTTCCTCAAATCATAGTTAATGTTATTCTCCCACCTCATTCTTGGCCTACCAACTGGGCGTTTTTCCTCTGGCTTTCCTACAAGAAGCTTCCATGCAAGTCTTTCATTCCCCATACGTGCAACATGTCCTGCCCATCGCAGTCTACAGACTTAACTGTTCTTATTATATCTGGCTTACTATAAAGACCATGAAGCACATTGTTATTTAGCCTTCTCCATTCACCTGTCTGTTCATCTCTCTTTGGTCAAAACATTTTCCTAAGTAGGCCTACTTTATTCTCAAATACTTGTAATCTCCTTTTCTCTCTTAAAGTAAGAGTCCATGTTTCGCACCCATATAATATGACTGGTAGAATAATAGTTTTATATTTTTTCAGTTTAACGTTTTTTGAAAGGAGTTGGGACATCAAGAGTCTCTACAATGCATAATAGCACGCATTTGCAGAATTGAGCCTATGTTTAATTTCTTTGTGCATCTCATTCCTATTTGTGATTATTTTTCCTAGGTATTTGAATTCAGCCTCTTCCTCAAAATTTCCCTCATTTGTCATTAGCTGTCCATTTCCACAATATAATGCATTTCTACGTGTGACCATATATTCAGTTTTATTGATATTTATTTCTAGTCCTAATTTCTTAGTGTTCCTCAATAGTGTGTGCGTGTTGTCCTTTAATATCTCCTCGCTATCGGCCAAGAGTAGACTACTACATCATCAGCATAAACTAACAGCTTATTAATACCATTGAGTTGTAAGCCTTCCTCATTCTCTAAAGATTTAATGGCGTGCTCTAGTACAAAATTAAATAGTAGAGGAGATTTAAACAGTGTCCGAAAACTGTTTGCCTACACGCACCCTACTCTTTGTGCCATTTAGACACATTCGTTTAAATCTAAGTAACTTTTTAGGAATTCCCAACTCCAGCAGGAAGCAGGATACTACGAGTATATAACTTCTCCCTCTTAATTGAATCATATGCTTTTTTGAAGTCGTATTTGTGATGTACAGTACCATTATATTCCCATTTCTTTTCTAAAAGCTGTCTTATACTAAAAATCTTATCTGTTGTAGACCTGTTTCTTCTAAATCCACATTGATGATCTCCTAGAATGTCATCAATATAGGGAGTAAGTCTGCTTACTAATATATATATATATATATATATAGAATTTTGTACGAAGTTGAAAGTAATGAGATGCCCCTGTAGTTGTTGCAATCAGTTTTATCTCCTTTCTTATAAATTGGTACAACAATTGATTCTTTCCATTCATCTGGAAGAGCTTCTTTTTCCCAAATCATACTAAGCAAACAGCGTATCTTGTCCTTCAATTTTTCTTCCCCTGATTTTATCAGTTCTGCTGGGATCTCATCCGAACCTGATGCTTTATATATCTTCAATTTTTCAATCGCCATTTCAATCTCTAATGAACTTGGTTCTGCGACTAGCATTTCTGCTGTCTGTAAATTATCCTCCTCAATGTCCTGTTCTGTATGTACATTTAATAGCTGATTAAAGTAACTTTTCCATCTATTTAATATATTCCTGGAATCTGCAATCATATCCCCATTTTCATTCCGAATTATGTTTGTTCTAGCCTGAAACCCTTTCTTCTCTAGGCCTATACTAATTCCCTGATATAATTCTCTAATGTTCTTATTTTTTGCATTCATTTCAAGATCATTAATCTTCTCTCTCAAATATTCCCTCTATTTACTCTTTAGTAACTTGGTGGTTTCCTGTTTAATACACCCAATTGCTCTACATTTACCTCATTTGGCTCGTGTAACCATTTCATTTTTGCTAGCTTTTTTTCTTTACAATGTCGGTACATTCCTCATCAAACCATTTCTTGTTTTGCCTCTTTTTTAAACACCCAATGCTTCATGATGCTGACAATTTCATAGTTTATCTTATAGCCTCCCATTCTTTATTTATATCAGTTTCTTCTTCGTTTTCCACATTGTCATCTGAAGATTCCAGTACTTCAGATCTATTGGTAATTTTGATTTGGTATTCTTGCCGCATTTCATCATTTTTCAAGTTTTTTAATTCAAATTTTACAGAATCATCTTTAGCGTGTGTTCCTCTCATAAGCGATAGCCGTTGTCTGATTTTCACCCTGACCAGATGATGATCCGAATTGCAGTCTGTCCCTCTAACTGACTTAACATCGATAATGCTACTGTGCCAGCGTTTATCCAGTAACACATGATCTATCTGGTTCCGAGTTTCGCCATCTGGAGATGACCAGGTGTATTTATGAATATCCTTATGCTGAAATGTTGTGCTCTTAACAATGAGATTCTTTGATGTAGCGAAGGTGACTCTAATCTAACCCCATTGTCGTTACTATATTCATGAAGACTGAATTTACCTATTGTTGGTTTGAATATATCTTCCCGCCCCACTTTTGCATTAAAATCTCCTAAGACAATTTTCATATGATATCGTGAAAGGCTATCAGATAAGCATTCTTATTCCTCATAGAACTCATCCTTGCTCTTGTCATCTTTATCTTCTGTGGAAGCATGTACATTTACATTATATAATCATGTCATTTACCGTTTAGAATTATGTATGATATCCTATCACTAACAAACTTAATATCTCGGATAGCGGATAGGATCCTCCTTCTGACTAAAAAACCCGTTACAAATGCAGGTCTTTCTGCACCCGCGTAGTATAATGCAAAGCTTTCTGATTCCTGACTACCTTCTCCTGGCCACCTAACTTCCTGTAAAGCGACTATATCCAAGGGCGATTTATCTAATTATCGCGTTAATATCTCTAGTGCCCCGCTATTGTATAAAGTCCTAACATTCCATGTGCTAGGAACATGTCCATATGTTTGAGCCTTTGGCATGGGTTCCCTGAAGTAGACCCCGCCCGGAGAACTGAATGGGGGACTATTTGACCTCCGGAAAATTTTACCCCAGTTGAACCCATGTCCGCATTTCTTGACGGTTGTATTTTTACGGCGAAAGATCGTCACTCTTTCGACCAAGGTACTTTTTTCGTCTGGCTTATCACCTTCGACCAGTCCGGCATATCGGCAGCAATGCTACCGCCGGCATAGCTCTCAGGATCATTTAAGCATGCAAGCCACTCCACCACGACAAGGTAAAGATACCATATATAAGTTTATTTAACGTAAACGGCGTTGCTTGAAAACAGATGAGAAACGTTTGTTATGCTGTTATGCTTCATTTGTTCATCACGGCAACCAGATCATATTATTTATTGCAAAAGGATCTTAATATTGTAAGAATGAACCCTAGTAGAGAAAAAATTAAACACATCAAACCTTATAGGTTATTAATTAATTTCTGATGTCCTTTGATGTAAATATGTCAATTATATTTTTCTAGAACGTAAATTCCTGGGAAATAATAGCCTACGTTTAAGAAAGTGCAAACAGTGGCTTCTTTTTTTTTGTGGTATAATAAATTGCTAGAAATGTTTTTATATTATATCCCGCAATAACTATCTGGTTACATTCGTGCAATATATATACACACACACACAATCAGGTAGCCACATGCATTCTAGAATTCTAATTCTTACATCTTAATATATAAATTATTATATTCAACGAATTTCTTAGAGAATAAGTCACTGAAAAATAATGCTATGACCTATTCAGAATGTTAAATAGGATGAGCTTGATTTTAAAGTGATAAAATTAAATTGATAAAATCGAGGTGAAAACGACTGTGATTGGTTGTAAATCAAAATTTATTGAAATGTGATTGGTCATAGACTCCCATGTGAGGCATGAGTTAAGAATCTGTCAAAATATATGCTATGTTTACTGTTGACTAGCTACGCTGTTACAATGATCGTGCACAGGCCTATTCTAAAATTACAATAGGGCCTACTTCTCTAAATCATAACTGGACGTTTAAACTAAGTAAACGAAAGTGTCTATTTTTACATGAAAGTGTCTATTAAATTGTAAGAATGTAAATATTCACTTTAGTCAACACCATCCAAGTTAAGTAATAGATCAAGTGGTCTGTTATGATCTCGGCCGATCCACATATCGTCCTCGAAATAGGCCTATATATCTGAGGATTTGTCCACGAAATCTGTAAAGATCCATTCTGATGACAATGTACTCGTAAAAGCAAATTACGCTCTGTAGGTCCTATGTGATGAGCTGTTCATGAATGGGGATTAAGTTTAATTGTTTGGCGATCTGTGCAATATGCTTGGAAAAATGTAGAATATAGCATTGAAAAAACACTGTAATAATTTGGTTACGGAACATGTAGGACTAAATTGTTAATCTGGAAATAATATTATTATTGGTATTAGCCTATTATAACTATTATTATTATTGTTATTGGTGCCTACTATAATTATTATTCAAGGCTCAGCTGAGCCTAAACCTAAAATGTTCGTGATGATATTACTATTACTATTATTATTATTATTATTGTTGTTGTTATTATTATTATTATTATATTCTGATGCCATAAAATAGTATTTAATTTTAATATTGCAGATTTACCCTTATTTATCTTCTCATTAATTTCAGTAACATGACTTCCATCTGCACTAATTTTTGTCCTCAAATATAGAATACATATTGGTCACATACTTTTATTTTTCCATGTCCGTCATATAATATCAGATTGTTTTTATTTCTGTAGAAATGGATTATTGGAGGCGTTCAGCTGGAATAGATAACATTATCAGCTAGAAGAGATAAAATAAGAAACAGTGTAGCCCTAATTAAAGGAAAGATGAATGTTCAAACTTCAATATTGTTGATTCAATTAAAAATACATGTCAAAGGAATGACAGAAGACAGATTCCCAAGAAGAATACCAGATGAGTGCCACATGGTAGAATAAAAAGTAGAGGACGGCCAAAAATAATAGAATTGAGCAATATAAGGGATGGACGATGGAAATAAGAATGATAGTTATGGAAGAAAATAACAGCAAATTAATTGATCACAAGAAGATATGAAACCTTCTATATAAATAAATACTAAATTATTATTAGTATTAAATATTGGAAGGGTCATATAGAAAGAATGGAAGAAAACCGGCTAGCAAAAAGAGCTAAAGAAGATAGACCAATGGATGGGAGAAGAACAAGAGGAAGACCAGCCAAGAGATGGATAGACAGTGAATGCACATCCAATACGTCTTCCTCCGAGGAGTGATTTTGGAAATAAAACAGGATGAAATCCTATAAATTAAGTTTAAGAAGAAGAAGAAGAGATTATTATTATTATTATTATTATTATTATTAAGTTCTTATAAAACAAAATTAAGTGAATTAAAATGTTGAATTTATTTTTACTTCTTTCATGATCGTTATCCTCACCCAACTTTCCACTAAAATCACTAGTACTCGTATCTTCCGACGCTTCTGTGATTTACATCGTCCTATAATCTTTTTCCATGTCTCATTTTTTACATTGATTAAAGTTTGAAACGACTTGGAAAGCGTTTTATATTTCATTTCCCTTTACTTCTCTCTCGTCCCCTCCTTCTAGGGAAAAAAAGTTAGCAATCTTGCTTGTCATTTCTGCTCGTTTTGGCAAGACTCTGTGAAAGGATGCATAGTTTTATGGAGTGTTTTATTGCCTCCAGAATGGCGTCTTCCATTTCTTCACGACTACTAATATTACCTTTAAATTATTAAAATATACTTCTTCATCAAGTGTATGCATACAAAAACACAAAAGTTATTCTTGTTTGTCTGCAACATAGTATTCAAATGTCTCATTATCCCTCTTTTATAAATGTAGTAAACCCAGTTCAATATATTGTTTTTCTTAATTGTAAAGTAATATTTCTTAACCTTTGTGTCATAATAACGCTAGTTAATCGACACAGAGAACTTCCGTATTTTACCTACGCAGAGAGAGCGAAGCGGTCAAAATGCTCTAGGGGCCTGTTTGTTTGTTGTTGTAGATTAGTCTAAGAATCAATTGAAACATAATGCATTATAACTTAGTAGCGCTAATCGAACCCATATATTCATGGCCGCGTGGGCATAAGTTTATCCTCAGTTAATGTTTTCCAATCATCCTCTATGTTAAAAATTCTCTCAAATCGTGGTTAATGTTATTCGCCCATCTCATTCTTGCCTACTTACTGGGCATTTTCCCTCTGGCTTTTCCACAAGTTTCCAAGCATCTCTTTCATTCCCCATTCATGTCACAAGTCCTGCCCATTACAGTTTACGAAACTTAACTGTTTTTATCATATCTGGTTTCCCACAAAGACCGTGTAGGCCTAGCTCACTGTTATGCAGTCTCTTTCTGTTCACCTGTTTGTTCATCTATCATTCGATCCAAAAAACGTAATGCATTACATAATCATATATAATAACAAAATTTGCCTTTAGCCTTGGTTTTAGACGAGGCTATTAACCCGGCCCAGTGTGTACAGGGGGCATAAGCCGGAACTGTATACAGCTGGGTAATTCTTGACAGGCGCGTTCTTGTCGCGGGGGTGAACACTAAGAATCTTAGTGACTAAGTTCTGTCAAAGACCCAATCTCTCGGGGTATAACGAGGGCCCCTGTCCAGGGATACGGGTGAAGACCTCAACGGTTGGATCGGCAAAAAGAACAAGCTTCAATAAAGGCGAGACAAGCGGAAGAGGCAGCCCTCCACCTGGGATTTCTACAGATGGAAGCATGTTCAAATGCTTTGAGGTGGCAGCTCCACCATTGGACTACTCGGCAGCAGGCCGGTTACCTGCTACGAGGAATTATAAAAAAAAACTCGAACTCCCCAAAGCAATATTCGGACAGATCGAACGACGACGACCACAGCAAAACTAAAGGATAAACGATTAGGTATCAAAACAGCTGCTTAATTATAGGCCTCTAGGCCGAAGAAATGTAGGAAGACCAAAACGTCGTTGGAAGGACGACCTGCGCCTGCGGCATGTAGTGCGCCGGGGAGCGGAACGGGCCAACAGGCCCATACCTTGAAGATGATGATGATGATGATGATGATGATGATAACAAAATTAATTTGTAATCATGATAAGATTCGTCTGACGAAGGTACAAAGTACTGAAACAGCAGTTACGAATTTGTAGCTTAGTGTAATAAATAGGCTATGAAAATCATATAAACTTTAAGTTTTATTTAACTTTCACAGGGAAAGAACACTATGAGGTTTAATTTAATAATTAAATTAATGTTTTTATTACCTCACCTCATATCTTTTTTCTTCTATACTGCAGTTTCGGAGCTTATCTCCATCGTCAGTAGCCTCTGGTCGACCGGTGTTATGTCGTTTCTTGGCGGTTTCCTTCTTACTTCTGTCGGTGGACCGATGAACCTCTGGATTAGGTCAAAATTTGCGGGAGTTTCAAAATTCATGAGTTTTTCTTTTTTGTTTTTTTGGATGTGGATTTTTTCCCAGACTGTGAGTTCCTTTAGTTTATCTGTTTGTTTGATTAGGCTAGCTTCTGTATCTATTAAATGTTTTTCAGACCAAGCATGGGCTGCTACTGCTGACTTGTCCACTTCCCCCTTTTTTACATTTCTAAGGTGTTCCTTCAATCTAGTTTTTAAATTTCTTTTTGTTTTTCCTATATAGATTTTGTCGTAATCTTGACATTTGATCTGATATATTCCTGATTTATATTCTTGTCCAATTTTTTCATTTTTGTTGGTTTTAATTATCTTGTTTAGGCTGTATTCATTCTTTGGGGCCAATCGAATGTTAAACTTATTGAAAATTTTCTGGAACTTGTGGTGTTTTACAGGATGGTAAGTGAATTTTTTGAATCTTATGTTCTCTTCTGTTTGTTTTTTAAGTGTGCTTTCATTAATTAGTTTTTGCCTTTTGAACTTATTTATTACTTGTGTACCATGTTCTCTTCATAACCATTTTCTATTGCTACTTTAATTATGTATTCTTTTTCTTTTTCATATTTTTCACGGTTCAGGGGTACATTCACCAATCTGTGTGTTAGGCTATTGAATACAGCTTCTTTGTGAGCGAAATGGTTGAATCCTGATGCCTTAATGTAGTTATCTTTATGTGTGTTCTTTCTGTATATTCCAAATTCTATTTTGTTTTTTTCGTTTCTAGTTAGGGTTAGATCCAAAAATGAAATTTGTCTTTCAGTTTAAGTTTCCATTGTGAATTTTACAGTTTTGCTCTGAAGGTTCAGGAGTTTTAAGGCATCTTCTATTTGTTTATGGTTTATAATGGCTATTATATCGTCAACATATCTGCGCCAAAATTTGAAAGTTAATGGGTGTCCCCTTGTGATTTTCTGTTCGAAACTACCCATGAATAAATTGGCCAGAAAGGGAGATAGTGGGTTTCCCATGGAAATTCCAAAATTTTGTTTGTAGTATTTCCCATTGTATGTAAAGAACATTTGTTCGATGCATAATTTTGTCAAAATGATGTATTCTTCTATCTTTTTCTTTTCCAAATTATTGTTCGTTAACCATTTTTCCAGAATATCAATGGTGGTTTCTCTTGGGACACTGGGAAACAATGAAACTACATCAAAAGAAACTAACCTGTCAGTTGGTTCTAATTCTCTGTGCTTGAAATCCTCTATCAATTCCAATGAATTGTCGATTGAAAGGTTCTCAAACCCTCCCATATTCTTGTATTCGCTACATAACCATCTAGCTATTTGGTATGTAGGGGACCCTATACAGTTGATAATGGGTCTCATTTTGTTTCCTGCCTTATGTGTTTTCGGGAGGCCGTGCATATTAGGGTTTTTAGGGTTGGGAACC
Source organism: Diploptera punctata (assembly GCA_030220185.1). Classification (NCBI taxonomy): domain Eukaryota; kingdom Metazoa; phylum Arthropoda; class Insecta; order Blattodea; family Blaberidae; genus Diploptera; species Diploptera punctata. Next base: position 3,265,103 of record JASPKZ010003044.1, on the reverse strand, counting down.
TTTAGGTAAAACTTCTTTTGTTTGGTTAGGATATTGTTTACTTTCTTTAGGGTGTTGTCCACCTCTTTGATGCATTTCGGAAGTGGGTTAGATTTAATTTCAGTGTATTCAGTGATTATAAAAATAGAATGTACAACCTTTTGGAATCAACTGAATACACTGAAATTAAATCTAACCCACTTCCGAAATGCATCAAAGAGGTGGACACACCCTAAAGAAAGTAAACAATATCCTAACCAAACAAAAGAAGTTTTACCTAAAGGTTCCCAACCCTAAAAACCCTAATATGCACGGCCTCCCGAAAACACATAAGGCAGGAAACAAAATGAGACCCATTATCAACTGTATAGGGTCCCCTACATACCAAATAGCTAGATGGTTATGTAGCGAATACAAGAATATGGGAGGGTTTGAGAACCTTTCAATCGACAATTCATTGGAATTGATAGAGGATTTCAAGCACAGAGAATTAGAACCAACTGACAGGTTAGTTTCTTTTGATGTAGTTTCATTGTTTCCCAGTGTCCCAAGAGAAACCACCATTGATATTCTGGAAAAGTGGTTAACGAACAATAATTTGGAAAAGAAAAAGATAGAAGAATACATCATTTTGACAAAATTGTGCATCGAACAAATGTTCTTTACATACAATGGGAAATACTACAAACAAAATTTTGGACTTTCCATGGGAAACCCACTATCTCCCTTTCTGGCCAATTTATTCATGGGTAGTTTCGAACAGAAAATCACAAGGGGACACCCATTAACTTTCAAATTTTGGCGCAGATATGTTGACGATATAATAGCCATTATAAACCATAAACAAATAGAAGATGCCTTAAAACTCCTGAACCTTCAGAGCAAAACTGTAAAATTCACAATGGAAACTGAAAGACAAATTTCATTTTTGGATCTAACCCTAACTAGAAACGAAAAAAACAAAATAGAATTTGGAATATACAGAAAGAACACACATAAAGATAACTACATTAAGGCATCAGGATTCAACCACTTCGCTCACAAAGAAGCTGTATTCAATAGCCTAACACACAGATTGGTGAATGTACCCCTGAACCGTGAAAAATATGAAAAAGAAAAAGAATACATAATTAAAGTAGCAATAGAAAATGGTTATGAAAAGAACATGGTACACAAGAAAATAAATAAGTTCAAAAGGCAAAAACTAATTAATGAAAGCACACTTAAAAAACAAACAGAAGAGAACATAAGATTCAAAAAATTCACTTACCATCCTGTAAAACACCACAAGTTCCAGAAAATTTTCAATAAGTTTAACATTCGATTGGCCCCAAAGAATGAATACAGCCTAAACAAGATAATTAAAACCAACAAAAATGAAAAAAATTGGACAAGAATATAAATCAGGAATATATCAGATCAAATGTCAAGATTGCGACAAAATCTATATAGGAAAAACAAAAAGAAATTTAAAAACTAGATTGAAGGAACACCTTAGAAATGTAAAAAAGGGGGAAGTGGACAAGTCAGCAGTAGCAGCCCATGCTTGGTCTGAAAAACATTTAATAGATACAGAAGCTAGCCTAATCAAACAAACAGATAAACTAAAGGAACTCACAGTCTGGGAAAAAATCCACATCCAAAAAAACAAAAAAGAAAAACTCATGAATTTTGAAACTCCCGCAAATTTTGACCTAATCCAGAGGTTCATCGGTCCACCGACAGAAGTAAGAAGGAAACCGCCAAGAAACGACATAACACTAACACGGTCGACCAGAGGCTACTGACGATGGAGATAAGCTCCGAAACTGCAGTATAGAAGAAAAAAGATATGAGGTGAGGTAATAAAAACATTAATTTAATTTTTAAGTTTTATGTTTATAATAATGCACTAAGGCTTACATTACTTTTTTATTATGCCATCTTCGGAAAGCAGACTATTATTTCGCATTCTTTAAGATAGCCTATGTATGGGATATGGCTGCGTCGAACTGTAGTTAATAGGCTATTTTATTTAAGGATATTAACAGCTGATGCACGCCTATTAGCGTCGCAATTGAAACATGGACGCAACAGGTTCAAACATTTAGTTTGGAGACTCTTTTTTATTAGACTTGGGATTCTTTTACGTGTCATAAATCAAAGTCAGGATTCACGACTTTGATTCCCTTCAGAATGAACCTAAAAATCTAAATATCCCGTCCAGGTCTGACCGCGCGAATCAAGAAGGGAGCGTGGTAACAACTAGTCAACCTTGGCCTAAAGCGCCTGTGAGGAGATTAGGCTATAGGTAATATTTTATTTTAATGATCCTTTTTAACATCCAGATTATTATATCGAATTTCAAGACCGGTCATTTTTGCCAGACGCTTCATTCCGGGGTTAAATTACTTAGGTCTACTTTTCAAGACCTACTGTTTTACCCGTTATTTTTATGTCTGGGCGTAAATTATGAGAGTGTGTAAATAGTGTAGACATATGTGTAAAAATTGTATTTATACTTCTCGCCAAAATATAAAAACCTGGGTTCCAGGAAGTAATTAGTAAAAAAACCACTGTCCCAATACATCACTTTTAGACTAGGTGCAAACCAAGATTGCCGTTCACAGTCATGTGTATACTGGAATTTCTTATCAATTATGGCTCTAATAAGAAGAGGCTAGGAGATGAACGATGAATGGAGGTCTAAACGTAGTCTAAATCTAGACCAGAGGTGACCGCAGGAATAATTCCCTTTATATATTCATGAGGTATGACCAGGAACCGAACCCAGGACCTCACGAACTATAATCGGAACCCTGACCACTAGCCCATGAGGCTTAAGCATAAACTGCCTTAAAGTAATGGAGTGGGGCCAAGCTCTTATGTTTTAGCAACAAGTATAGCCTACATATGTCTTCTTCTTCTTCTTCTACTACAAGGTTTAGGCTATGCAGCCTGTTCTGGCGAAGTTAAAAGAGGAGTCCATCTTCTACGTGGTCGGCCAACATCTCTTGTTCCTCTGGGATTATACAGGAAGGTTCTTTTTGGTATTCTTTCGTTGTTCATTCTCATTAAGTGGTCTGTCCATTTCTTATTATTTTCGCTGATTTTATCTTCAATTTTATATATACGGTATATTTAATTCTTCTCGTATAGTTTCATTCCTTATTCTATTCGCTCTTGTGCATCCTTTCACATTACATAAAAATAGCATTTCCGCAGTCTGTATCCTGCTTTTATCCCTTGATTTCATTATCCAATTTTCACTTCCATACAACAACAAAGGTACAGCCATTCATTCATTCAGCTTACGGCAGTGGAACAGTGAAGACAAGTCAAGGCATCCTAGATTCATCGAGTACGCAAACTTTCCTGTTGGCGGTAACGACAGCTCTTGTTACTGGTAGTAAGGATCACCGACGAGCCAACGCTAACTGGTGGACAACCTGTGGCCAACCTTGGCGACTTGAGCGCTACTGCTCGGGCTTTTGCCTCTCTCTACTCCAAGTTGCAGATGAAATTATTATTTTCTTCGGATTGCTGGCTGAAAATAGTGAATTGGTGAATAGTGTTGTGCAGCATGTCGCTTTTTTCCGGGTGGGGCCTGGCGGCCACACTCACTTAAGAGTATTCAGTGTTTTTTCAGTGAAATTTTTTCAGTGTTGTGTTTATACAGTGGTGTTTGGTTCCTGCAAAGCAACTCTATTAACTGCGAGTGCTTTGTTAAGCCTTGTCTGCTGGTTATTGTGTTTTAGTTCAGTTCAATCAAGCCAAGTGCTAGTGTAGTAATAAGTAATTGTGCTGAACAGTCTTACCATGACTGCTTCACTAAAATTCGTGAGTGCCGAGCAGGCTATGGACCTTGAGTATGAGGAGCCCACGGCCTACGAACTTTGGGAAACTGCGCTCAAAAAATTTGAGAGATACGTAGATAATCAAAAATTTCCATCTGAATCAAAATTCCTAGAAGTAGCTAGAGAGGTGCGTGGTTCTATTGTTATAGTTATCAATTTCATAAGCGCGTTCCCAGATTTCGGTCAGTCCGATTTTGCTCGTGATGTTACACATGATTGCCTAAAAAGATTAAGTGAGATTAAGCTCAATATGAAATCTAACAAAGATTATTTGGAAAAAATGCTTCATGAATTGAAAACAATAATTATGGAACTTCCTGTATCCTGTTTTTTCAAAGGTGCGGAAAAGAATACAAATATGTACCTGAACCAAAAAAGATTAAAACACATGAGAAAGAGAAACCATCCCAAAATAGTTCAAATGACAACATGATACAGTTTCAAGTAAAGAGAAACCATCCCAAAATAATTCAAAAGTTAACATGAATACAGTTTCAAGTAAAGAGAAACCATCCCAAAATAATTCAAAAGTTAACATGAATACAGTTTCAAATAAAGTGAAACCAACCACAAATAAGGCAACTAAGGTCACATCACGACAAAATGAGGAGTCGACTGTGCCAGTGCAAAATAAATTTTCAATTTTATCCGAATTACCGGAACCAATGGACACTGTAGACCCTCAGGCTCCTCAACTTGGATCGTCACGGGACAAGCAAACTACAGCAGCTACCAGGCGTAGTAGCCAACCGTCCAGGGAACCTCAAGTAATGCCGCAGCCGAAAAGGGAACCACGCCCACCACCCATAACGGTGATTGGACATGGTGACCTTTTCAGGATGAATCGGGAATTAAAAGAAAAATTCGAAAAAGACGTGAAAGTAGTTAAAACCCAGGACGGTTTGAGATACTACGCTACCTCGGAGGCAGACTTTCATCTACTCAAAGAGTACTTCAAAAATGCAAAGAAAGAATTTTATACATTTCAACTCAAAAAAGATCTGCCTCTGAGGGCTGTTCTAAAGAGGCTTCCTGCCAGCATCACTGCTGATGAAGTCAAGGAAGAACTTAAAGAACTAGAATATCCAATAATATCGGTAGTAAAGCAAATCACCAAAAAGAAGGAGAAGTTTATACTCCCTTACCATTATACATCCTGGAACTTCAGAACAATGATGCTGGTAGGGAAATATATAACTTAAACCGCCTCTGTTTGACAGTGGTGGCTGTGGAACCATACAGACCTAGAGCTGGCATGAAGCAGTGCTTCAGATGCCAGAAGTTTAACCATACTTTCATGGGGTGTTCCTTAACCCCATCTTGCGTAATTTGCGCTGGTACTCATAGTCATCGTGAGTGTCGGTGAGAACCGAGGCACTCACGGACAAGAGCCTGCTGAAGTGTGCGAACTGTGGGGAAGAGGGACATCCCGCTTCCTACCGGGGTTGTGAAGCCTATAAGAAAGCAAAGAAATTTATGAAAAAAGAAAACCAAACCAAAGTCCAACAACTCCGGCGTCCCAACCTCGAACTTTCACATCAAAATCTGTTAATCCTACAGTCTCATATAGTTCTATGGTAAATTCTGGCATCACAGTTAAACCTACTACAGGCACTGTCCCATGTCAGCCAGGGTCTGTGGCTGCTATACCAATGACGGATCAGGGACAACAACTTTTCCATAACATTCAGCCTCTGCTGAGTGGTCTGTCGACACCTATGGAAAGGTTTGTGTTCCTGACAAATCTAGTGAACTCATGTTTCATATCATCCATACCTGCTACGGTAATGAACACATAAGCAGCGAGACAGCAAGGCTAAGGAACAAAACCCCATACTGAATAAACACAATGGTGTTTGGCCGCCAAGGGACCTCAACTGGTTCCCAAAAAGCGGCACACTGGGCAATGCTAGTCATTGCCACAAAACAGTCAGTCAGTCATTGTTTTATATAATTTAAGCTTCGTATCTTTCCTTGTTTTCCGACCTAAGGTTCTTTTTATGGCCTACATATGTAGGCCTATATATTGTTATTTAATAATGGAACAGGTTATAGACAAAAGCGGTCAAGTAGGTCCGTGGGCACTATAATTGTAAATTTATATGTTTTTACCTCTCTCTCCTTCTTCTTCTTCCTTTAAGTCGATAAAAGTTCCTTTAAGATGCAAGTTAAAATTATAATAAAAATATTGAGCAGGTAATGGAATCAAATATTTAGGTGTGGAAATAACTAGCTGAAGATCGTTACATAATAAAGTCATACATCAGGCTAATAAAGCAGCGAAAGTGGCTGGGTGTATGAATGATATCACATGGAAAAACAAGTACTTAAATAAAGATACCAAATTAAGAATATATAAAGTAGTGATACGCCCAATATTGACTATGCCTCCAAAACAAGAGCAGATACTGTCAAATCAAAACAAACTTTAGAAAAAAAATGAAATGAATATTCTGAGGAAGATTGTACGTAAATCAAGAAAAGATCAAATTAGAAATGAAGAAATAAGAAGGCAGCTGAATATTCAGGCAATAAGTGAATGGATGGTAAAAAGATGATTTGAATGGAATCAACATATGTCCCGCATGACACCAGATAGAATTGTAAGCATTGCAAGAGATAAGTTACCAGAGGATGATAGGACACCTCGAAGACCAAAAAATAGATGGAGGGACTCTTAATTCTGGATGGAACAGGTCATGGACCTAAAACAAAGAGAAGAAGATGATGAAGAAGAATACATTTTATTATACTTTTCTTCTGAAAGTATGCATGCTTAGGACTTTTACGCTTGTAAACCGTCGTATTTGTACCTCGGAAACACTTATTATGATTACTTTATTTTGACTATTTAACTCATGCCCCAAATGGGAGTCAATGACCAATCACGTTTCAATGATTAATGTTTTACAACTAATCAGAGTCGTGTTTCACCAAATATTTATCAGTATTAAATTTACCATATTAAAGAAAGCTCCTCCTTTTTAATATTCTGAACAGGTCTGACCATTATTTTGCAGTGACTGATCCTGTAAGAAATACGGCTATCAGATTGTATACATAGTGCATAGATGTCAACACATAGCGCTTGCAGGAGTTAATATAAAAACATTTGTAGCAATTTATTATACCACCAAAAAAAGAAACCACTGTTTGCACTTTCTTAAATGTATTTTTTCCCAGGTAATAATCCAGAAAAATATAATTGTCATATTTACATCATACGACATCAGAAATGAATTAATATACAGTTTGATGTGTTTCATTTTTTCTCCACTAGAGAGCATTCTTACAATATTGCGTTCCTTTGGCAATAAGTAGTAAGATCTGGTTGCAGTGATTAACAAAAGAAGCAGATGAAGCGTACCAATCGTTTCTCATTTGTTTTCAAACATCGCCGTTTACATTAAATATATAAATATTTTAAAATAACTATAGTTAAATAATGATTTGTGAGTAAACAGCTTAATTTTATTCGTTAAATAGTCCTAACAAATGCCACTCTTGATTTCCTAATTCTCTAGATAAATTGGATATCACTCGTGGCATTACTTATGACAACTGTCAAGTTATTAGCGCCAATATCCAAGGGATTAAATTACCCAGACGCTTCAATTCTCAGTTAAAACACTTTTACGTGTCGTAAATTTATGATAGGGAACCCATTAAATCGATTCCAGAAACAAAATCTAAACCATGTCTGGGTTTCAAAATGTTTGTTGTTTCTATAACATCTATAAGAAACATGAAAAGCCAGACAGTTAATAGAAGAAGCAATGTCCTAGCCTCGACCTTAGTTTTGTAACTATTACCATGGATTATCAATGGTGGTGCATCAGACGTTGTCAGCGGACATCCTTGTCATTCACAGACCTCTATATATAGGAGTTCATCTCATCTCATCCCTGGACCTGGCTCTGGGTTGAACACGAGTTGAAGATATTTATGTATATTTTTAAAAACAGTAGAGTTTGTCTTTAATTTTCCAGAATTATGTCTTCCGCCAAGTTAGCAAATACGTGAGAGGTAGGCCTACTTTTATTTTTATCATCATCATCATCATCATAATCGTTATAGTTGTTGCCTTTAGGTAAACCGCTGAATTCGTTTGGTAAATATGATTAAAATATGTATTATAACTGCTTTTGATCTCACGTATTTTAAAATATCTATTATATAACTTATATTGTTCTCGTTGAGTGGGAGAGAATACAAAAATTATATTAGGTATATACATACATTTTTTTCTTAAATTATTATTTTTATTTTATCAATGTTTATCTCTAGGAAACATTTTTATCAGTGTGAACTAAACGCAGTTCCATATAAATGAGTAGTTTCCATTCCAGACGATATTTTATCAAGACGCAGAAATAAATAAAGAATGAGAGTGTTTCATCAACTAATCATAGCCCGTATTTCATTCCCAGTTATTTTCCCTGAAGTCAAAATATAATAAAAAATTATTACTACAGTTTTGTAAACAATATAGAATATTTTTATCGAGTTAAACTAATAGCATTATTGTCGTTGATTCGTTATCTGTTAAAATAATTACAAAGATTGTGACGCAAGTCAATAGGGTATTCCCCTAATCTTGCAGGAGAGAGGGCATGTTTACAGTACGCCATAGTTGTCCTTATTTAGTCCTACATAGACAGCGTTAACTATCTTTTGTTTTATTATGATGGATATGTATCACGTGAATTAATGGAAGAATTCAGTTCAATCCAGTTTTTTATTTGGTCGCTGAACTATGTTTACATTAGTAAAATACGTACAAAATTGTAATTGAATTAAACGTTTCAAGAATTCAATAGAATAAGAAATTACATATTTGAAGTATGTTTTTAATTCACACACCTCTTAAAAAATATTTGTTTACCTTGGTATTAGGACGAAAGACGAACAGGTAGGTAAAAGGAGAAGACTACATAACAGTGAGCTACGTGATATTTATGGGAAACCAAATATAATAAAAATAGACTCGTAGACTGTGATGGGCAGGGCATGTGACACAAATGGGGAATGTAACAGGGGCATGGAAATTTCTAGTACAAAGGTAGAGGTTACGTGCTCTTAGAGCGCCGATGCGCTCACATAAACATTGCCACAGTTAAGAGAAAAACAAATCAGGTCATAGGCCTATGTGTTCCTTTGTAAATGCGTATTCTATAGTAGAAATGTATTGGTGACGTAAAATGCATTGTAACACACTGATCAGACTTTAATACGTTTATGTATGCAAACATTACACTGTGATGGTAACTTCTCCATGAAATTATTAATAGAAAAATACAGGGAGTTCAATGTAGAAACACGCTTAAATTTGTGGATTTCAAAAAAAGCCTTCAATAGGAATTAATAAAATTATTGGAAAATATTTGCTGACAACAATCTACCACAACAGCATATTTTAAATTATGTAATATCTATAAAACAAATTTGATTTCTGTTCGAATCAATAACACACAACAAAATGAACCAAAATTAATAGGGGCATAAGACAAGGATGTGGCCTCTCGCCCTTGCTCTTTATCATATATATGGATAGAATAATTCAATATTGGCGACAGATGAGACACGGTTCTATTCAAATTAATACAAACCTAACAATAGACTCCTTGCATTTTGCAGATGATTTGGTATTAATAGCTCCAACAAAAACAGATTTAGAGTATTCTATACACAATTTTAATATGATTGCAAAAAGATGCAATATGGAAATCAATACAAAGAAACCTAAAGTGATGGCCTTTTGTGGGAAATACCCTATACCTAGCAAAATTGTTTTGGACGATGAACTGTAGAACGAGTAAATGAATTTAATTATTTGGGTTATAATTTAACATTCCGAGATCAAGTTGATAGGCATAGGCCTATATAAGAAAATCACAAATTTTACAAAAAACAACGGGGATAATTAACAGTATAATAAAACCATATTTAGTAAAAAAAATACAAGATTACGGCTTTATAAGGTTCTCGCAAGACTAGTATTAAGATATGGTAGTGAAGCATGGACAATACGAAGAAGAGATGAAAGCCGAATAACAGCAAATGAGATGCTATTTATGCGACATACAGCAAGGCTATACAAAGTGGGACCATAAAATAAATGAGGACATTGTGGAAGAGTTGGATGTAGAACTCATTCCCCACCATATACAAAACTACCAGAACAACTGTAAAGATCATCTTCAACGAATGCCGTCTCATAGAATTCAAAAAGCCTGCTTCGTTACTGCCCCCAAGGCAAAAGATCGTTGGACGTCCAAAAAAGCGCTGGATGGAAAATTCTTATTTGAAACCGCAACAGGCCACATGGCCTTATAGGCCTACTTGAATGGATGATAATATGACGACGTATGCTACCAAGGGATCAAGAACTGTACACAAAGAGAGGCGCGCTCATACTCAGCATCTAGACGTCCGGGCCTGTTCTAGTAGGAAAAACAAGGTGAAAATTCCTACAGAGTAGACCAAGAATGAGATGGGAGAATAATATTAATCATGATTTTAGGGAGGTCAAACAGGAATTGGAAAACATTAGCCGAGGATAGAATATATGGAGAACATATGTCCACACGGCCAATAACCACCGGGTTGTTAGGGTAAAGGAGTATAAGAGTACGCACTTAGTGGATTTTCAGTTATATTTGATAAAATAAATAAACTACAGAGTTCAATTTTTTTTTAAATATTCTTTATTCAAATACAAATAGTTTAAAAAAATCATCAGTCAACTACATTTTAAAATACAGGCATGAATAATAAATTAGTAAAAAATGTAATTTGCGTACTCTTGGCCTACCTGGAGGTTAAGAGTACGCGGGTAGGGAGGTTAAGAGTAATCACTAGGGCTTGCCTAACAATAGTCACAAACAAATGGACCACTGCCTTCTTAAGCACTACAGTCTTCTTGCCACCACTCTTTGCAAATTCCACACTGAATCCAGCTATCAGGGTACGAACCCCGACATCCTGGACAGACAGTTGAATCGCCATCTTTTTCTTCTTCTTCAATGAAGGCTTTCGACTCAGCTGAACTTGAAGATGGTTTAGAGTCATTATAAACATCAATTCTCCTCTCGCATTTGATTTCCTGTTTGCTAGGCCCATTTATCTTACTTGTCTTTCTTATTGTTTAAAAACTTTTTTCTGATTTAGCCTGCTCTATTCTTTTCTCTCTCTTTTTTTTCTTCCAAATGGTTTTTGAAAGGTGATGATGTCATGATTTCTGATTTTTATGCTGGTCCCTGCTTTCTTCGGTTCATAGGGTCTTGTTCTTTATGTTCTGGAAGCGGCAGAATTGGATGAATACTAACATTAATTTTACATTCTTGTTCTGATAAACCTACTGTTTCATTTTCTCCAGCTCTTTGCTCTGCAAATAAAAATAAAAACGTTATTTGTATTTCTTTACGATTAAATACAAAACTATGATAAGTTATAACAACTTCGTATCAATATAATATACATCTATATATTAAGAGTAAAACACAGTTTTCCACTTAATAGCAATAAATGAAAAAACAATGTAGCAATGATAACCCCCAATGGAGGCTAAGATACGCAGTGATCAGCTGCTGCGTACTCTTTGCCTCACTTGGCGTATTTCACAAAATCACCAATAGATTCCAGCACGTAACACAGAGGTAAATGGTATCTTCACCATGTTGTAGGATATTAAATGTACATTAATATGATATCTCTTTACAAAATATTTTTTTACTCCTTAAGGTAAAAAACAGTTATGCTATATCACACAGAAATTACATAGAAAAGTAAGGAAAGTTAATTTTACCTGGTAGAACGAAGATAAATGAAGCAGGTCAATGATACTACGGCGTGATCTCCCATTGTAACAGCTACACTGAAACGTAATAATCGGCATGTTCTGCAGTGCTGCCAATACCATAAAATTTCCCTGCGTACTCTTAACCGCCCGCGTACTCTTATCCTCCGTTACCCTAATGTCAGTGAAATAGTTAGTTCAGATATTATAGTAGTGATCATGCCTGATAGCGACAGGCTTAGAAACCCGAAGGCCTCTAGCCCACGGGTGTGTTAGTCGCCCGAGGTTATAGTCATTCATAAGACAGTAACACTATGCTGCACACTAAACTTGATGACGGGATAGTTTGTTAGAAAATGGAATGAAATAAATTACCTTAAACATTATACATTCTTCTTCTTCTTCTTCTATGACTCTACAGCCCGAAATTGGGTCTTAGCCTCCTGTAATAAGCCTCCCTAAATCAGCCTATGTCCCGCGCTGTAGCCGAGTGGTTAAGGCAAAAAGCCTTGGCGCAAAGCTGCGGGACTTGCGCTAATTCGAGTCTCCATGGGGGAAGAGATTTTCTCATGAAATTTCTGTCAGTAAGGGACCAGTGTCCACCCAGTATCGTGAAGAATTTAGGTAACTACCATACGTAGCGACTCCAGGTTGAGAAAACTAGCTATAACGGCTGGGGGACCAGGCATGCTGACCACAAGTCACCCCTATACTGTCAGGATGATCGTTTACTTCTGTGATTAACACATGTAGATGTGAGCCAGCCGACGGCTGGTAAGCCAAAGGCCTTCTAAGCCTGTCGCGCTTGGAGAAAAAAAAAATAGCCTACACAGTGTCTTCCTTTTCCAATTTCTCACTCCCAGAATCTTCTTTGCATTCTCGTTTACAAAATCAATTCATCTGTTCTCCGGCCTTCCCATTCTCCTCTTGCCCCGATATTTGTATAGAGAAGTTTCTTTGAGATACGAAACATGATACATTAACTAGTAAATTTGAAGGGTTGAGAGATTTTAATAACAATATGTGCCTATCAATGGCAATGAATAGTATCTAGGGAATACATAAAATCGGAGACGAACAACCATTCTGATGTTTCTTCGAAATTGTTAATTTGGGTATGGAAGCAGTTTAAAGTTGTTTGTCGCGAAGAAGAGTGCTACATTTCAAGGAATACACAACATTATTACCACTAGTTACAAATTAAGAATGATGTTTGTACATATAAGTTTTATTTTAAAGTGAGCGAAATTATGATGACCTAAGATGACGCAACAAGAATCGAAGGAAATACAGATTTAAACCTATAATGAAAGAATGAAGAATTTGAAGTAAAAATAACAGAATCGTAATCTTAAGGAATTATGATAGGTGATTTGGAATGTTAGGTTGGAATTAAATATATCGATAATTTTATAATAGCATAATAAAGAAATTATACATTCATGTCTCTATAAGATATTAATTTTTATTTTGAGAGTATTATAGGCCTATGTAATTTGAAAAAAATATCATTTTTAATTTTGCATATTGAAAAAATTAATTTATTGCAAAATTCGAATTCATATGAATCTTAATGTCGAGTCTTAACTTTGTCAACCAAAATCTGGTTTAAATTAAAAATAAACTTTTTTTAGTTCATCAGAAGCATGACAATATTAATAACAAATGTGATACTTAGGCGCCATTTGGGTAACAATGACTGAAATTAGATGAATAATTAATAGTGAGTGGAGAACATATTTTTAACGACTCACCTCATATAATTTCAAATTTCTTTGATACCGGCGGTTTCAGACAATATCTTGCCCGTCTTCAGTCGTGGCTTCCACTGATGAAATTCTCTGGTTGTTGATTTTTCTAAGGACATCACCTTCAATAAGGACATCAAATCAACGGGTTTCAATCCTCTGGCACATAAACAAGCAATATTTAATAGCCTCTTATATACACTGCTCAGAACAATTAGAGGAACACTATGAAATATGCAAATATTTTTTTTCATTGGATAAAGGTACAAACATGAAATTAATAAAGTACATTATTTGTGGTTATTTATTTATTTATTTATTTATTGCTCATGTCAGTAAAAACAAATGAATAACGCTGACAATTAACTTTTCAAATAATTCCGCTATGTAAGCAATTGAATCTTGTGCTTATTTTTCAAAGTTAAACACTCGTTATATAGAGTTAGTATCGTGTATGGCCTCCACGACATTCGATGGCAGTTTGGCACCTTCGTGGCATGCTCCCATAAGATTCTGGATTTCCTCTTGCGGGGGGTTCAAGTCCCGTTGGGGTCAGGATTTTTAAACTGACCCAAACCCTCTGGCAGCACTATGGCCCTGGGGTCGACTCAGCCTCTAACTGAAATGAGTACCAGACGCTTGTTCTGGGGTAAAGGCGGCCGTCACGCAGGGCTGACAACCCGGCTGACATAAAAGTGCCGATTGTCTAGAAAAAAGTGGGAGCCTTAGCCTCCTACTACCCCAAGGGCCTCCTGAGGCCTGTTGTGGAATCAAAAGAAAGAAAAGAAGAAAAGGGATATTCTCCCATTCTTCCTTCAGAGCATCTCCAAGTTGCTGCAGAGTTTGTGGAGCTTGATGTCGGTTCCTGACCTTCCTGTCTAGAAGATCCCACAAGTGTTCAATAGGGTTGAGGTCAGGGCTGACCGCTGGCCACTCCATTACCTCAATTTCATTCCTCCTCAGGAAATCCCTGGTGACAGCCGCAGAATGTGCCCTGGCATTATCCTGCATAAACAGAAATCCAGGGCCTACTCCAATGGCAGCAGGTACTACATGCTCTTCCAGAACGTGCTCGATATACCGGACAGCATTCAGTCGCTGGGGAACAAGTACAAGGTCCGTACGATTGTTGTACATAACTCCGGCCCACACCGTTATGGAACCTCCTCCGAATCTATCAACTTCCTGTACAGCCTCTGCAGAAATTCTTTCTCCTGGCCGTCCCCACATCCTCAATCGACCATCACAACGTGTAAGACGATACCTGGATTCGTCCGAGAAGAGCACAGACTCCCACTGGTTCAGGTTCCAATCACCATGGTTTTCAGCATACGTACGTCTTGCTGCCTTATGCCCATTTGTTAAGCGTGGTTTTTTAACGGGCCTTTTTGGACGAATATTCTCTTTCCTTAATCTGTTCCTTATGGTTTGGTCTGAAACCCGGATTCCGGAAGCCATATGAAGGTCATTCTGTAGGTCTTTTGCAGTTTTTGTACGCTGTCGAAGAGCAGAAAGAACAACGTGTCTGTCATCCTGGGGGCCCTGGCCCTGGCCACGTCTTCCACAATACTAACCTGTCTCTCTGTGCCTGTTGCGTAACCTGGACACCACGGAAGGAGAAACCCCAAGCTCTCTAACCACTTATCGCAGAGATTGACCTTGTCGTAAAAGATGTAGAGCATGATACACTTCAAAATCATTTAAATGCCTCATTTTGTCAGAGACTTCAATAAACAAGGCAATAATCAACATTCGTCACTATAGCAACATCAGGAAGCTTACCAATTAGAAGTGGCCAGTGCCTTCCAAAAATAAAAAAATTCTCTATATTTGTTATTTGAGGTAATTTCTCTGTATTTAGGCCATGGATGTTTAAACTTTGTATCCAATGATAAAATTAATAATTCAATTTACATATTGTCCAACTTTCAGCATCACAGCTTTAAAAAACAATTACTTATTCAATTTATTACAAGTGTTCCTCTAATTGTTTTGAGCAGCTCTCCTTCATCGGAGTTATGGAACCCATTACTGACATTGGGGCGCCAGGAAGGTGGAGTTACGCTGGGCCGATAATAGATAGATAAATGTCCCACTAAAATAAGAAAATTTTAACAAAGAATACAAGAATATCCTAAATATAGCCAGATTAAACGGTTTCAATAAGAGTATAATATCAAACAAATTAAAGAAATTCAAAAAGATAAAACAACTTAAAGAATGTTCTACCCTACAAATTGTTAGTAAAGAAAAGAAGAATTTCAAGAAAATTACTTACCATCCTGTAGTACATAGGAAATTAAAAAAAAAATGTGTTTGACAAACACAACATTACTTTGGCACCAATAAATAAATTTAGTCTGGAAAAACTTCTAAGTACCAATAATAAAATCAACATCCCAGACAGTAAGAAATCTGGAATTTATCAAATAAATTGTAATGATTGTAGCAAAGTATACATAGGAAAAACAAAAAGGAATTTGGAAACACGCACTAAAGAACATTTTAGAAATATTAAAAATTGTGAAATTCAAAAATCAGCAATAGCTGCACATAGTTTGCTAGAACATCATACAATTGAAAAAGAAGCAAAACTTTTGAAACAATTGGATAAACCGTTGGAATTGACAATTTGGGAAAATATATTCATTCAGAAGAATAAATATCGATCTATGAACTTCGATATTCCGGTGGATAAAAATGTAATTACAAGGTTTATAATCCCAACCAAAGATGGCACCACAAGAGTTGATGACCTTAGAAAAATCAACAACCAGAGAATTTCATCAGTGGAAGCCATGACTGAAACCGCCGGTATCAAAGAAATTTGAAATTATATGAGGTGAGCCGTTAAAAATATGTTCTCCGCTCACTATTAATGATAGCCTATAATCTCATAATGTTTACTTCCCAATATTAATTTATTTATAGTTGAATAATCTTTACATTGTAACCAGCCTCACGGGCTAGTGGTCAGCGTTTCTGACTACTGTTCATGAGGTCCCGGGTTCTTTTCCCGGTCAAACTATGATCTGGAATTTAGGTTAAGTTTAGGTTAAGAACTTTGCTCGCGCTTCATTTATCATTTATCACCCATCATATCATCGGGAAAAAGAAACTCCGCCTTCATGGTGCCCCAAATTCAGAAGTGGATTACATTTAAGCTAATGCCAGGAGAGATCGCCAGAAATTCGAAATGATAACTTGGGGCATTGAATAAAAAAAAGTTTACATTATACTTATTCAAATTGCCTAATGTTTTGATTAAAACAAATGTTAACTCATTTTCTTCCGAGATCTGGAATGATTAAAATACAATAATAAAAATAATTTTTAATTACAATCGGCCGCTGTGTACTAGTGGTTATGCTCCTTGCCTCTGGTCCCGAGGGTCGCGGGTTCAAACCCGGCCGGGTTCGATGGATTTTTTAGGATGGAAAAATCCAAGGAGCAAGTCCTCCGGGATGGACTTTAAGCCGTGGGTCCCGAGTCTGAAGATTTTTAAGGCTCGTAAAAGATCCTTAAGCCTGAATGAAATGGCCTCTAAGCAAAATTTACCGAATTTTCCCGTCCTAGTACTACGTTGGTTTCCTAGATGTCAGTATAAGGCGGAACGCTGGCCACGGACCACTCAAATTACATATATACGAACACAAGTGTAACTAAATTAGTATGGTTCAAATTCTTCCCTGTAGGGGGAGAGCGCCTAAATCTCTGTTAAGGGAAACATGGACTTACAAGATTACGAAGTAAGATGTAGTAGAGAAACACTTAGTAGAGAGAAAAAAATAAATTTTCGATGGTGGATCGGTCACAAACCTACCAATAATAGACTTAATTTACTTATTTAGTTCTTTATTCTGACTGGATAACAGACTGCCGCGACCTATTGCGCTAACCCAGTATCAGGAAGATGAATAAAATGAAAGTCTACTCCACGCTGTTGTGTAAGTTGTAGGTCGTCTTCCAGTCCAACATACTAGGTTCTACTCTCATAACCCATAACGCGAAGAGAGACTACAACCCTCTCTTTACCCCTTCTGCCCTTTATAACTGATCAGTACAGAATCATGAGGCAGCACCCGATATTTCTAAATGACACAAATAGTATGGTGCGTGTAGGCAAACAGTTTTCGGATACTTTTGAAATCCACAATGGGTTGAAGCAAGGAGATGCACACTATTTAATTTTTGTACTAGAGCACGCCATCAAATCTTTAAAGGATGAAGAAGGCCTACAACTCAATGGTATTATTAAGCTGTTAATTTTATGCTGATGAAGTACTATTAGCCGATAGAGAGGAGATACTAAAGGCCAATACGCACACACTATTGAGTAACACTACGAAATTGGGACTGGAAGTAAATATCAATAAAACTAAATATATGGTCACACATAGAAATACATTATGTAATGGAAATGGACAGCTAATGACAAAGGAGGGAAACTTTGGGGAAGTGGTTGAATTTAAATGGGCCTACCTAGGAACAATTATCACAAACAGGAATGAGATGCACAAAGAAATTAAATATAGGCTCAATTCTGGAAATGCGTGCTATTATGCATTACAGAGACTCTTGACGTTCCAACTCCTTTCAAAAAACGTTAAACCGAAAATATATAAAACTATTATTCTACCAGTTAGGCTTAGCCTATTTATATGGATGCGAAACATGGACTCTTACTTTAAGGAGGAAAAGGAGATTACGAGTATTTGAGAATAAAATGCTTAGGAACAGACAGGTGAATGCAGAAGACTGTATAACAGTGTATTACATGGTATTTATAGAGCCAGATATAATGAGAACAGTTAAGGCTCGTAGGATGCGATGGGCAGGACATATGGCACGAATGGAGAATGAAAGACGTGCATGGAAGGTTCTTGTAGGAGAACCAGAGAGAAAACGCCCAGTTGGTAGACCAAGAATGAGGTGGGAGAATAATATTACCTATGATTTGAGGGAAGTAGATTGTATAGGGGATGATTTGGAAAGCATTAGCTCAGGATAGGGATGTATGGAGAGCTTATGACCATGAATCTACGTGTTCGATAGTGCCAGTGAGTTAGTTAGTTAGCTTCTTTGTGTTCTAACAATACTAACAATAGTACCGCGAAAACTGTTTTCTTCATATGCCTAGTTAATAAAAATAATAAATACAGAAACAGAGTTTGTGCTGAAAGTAATGTGAAGTGATAAAGTAAGTAAAGTGATCCCACAACAGGCCGGGAGGCCCTTGGGGTAGTATGAGGTTAAGGCTCCCACTTTTTCTAGACAATCGTCACTTTATGTCAACCGGGTTGTCAGCCGTGCGTGACGGCCGCCTTTACCCCCAGAACAAGCGTCTGGTACTCATTTCCGTTAGAGGCTGAGTCGACCCCAGGGCCATAGTGCCGCCAGAGGGTTTGGGTCAGTTTAAAAATCCTGACCCCAACGGCATTTGAACCCTCGACCCTCTGGCTTGTAGCTCAGTGCCTTAACCACTACGCTACGCTGAAAGTGATTTCAGATTTTATTTAACTTCTGTGGTTCCTGTTCCATGGAAAGCAGGCGCAACTTTCTCACTTAACTCCAAGGAAGAGGTGAGTAATTACAATGAAAACTTGTATTTTATTATTGCAACTACGCCTACAGGTTGTATAACTTTTAAGCCGTAATAAGCGAAACTTTAGATTTTAACCATTAAGGGTTAAGTTAATTTAAGGTTACTGAACTTTTGCTTGGAATTAAATTATATGTAGGCCTATGTCTACTGTATTTAAAAGTCAATGGTTCACCCAGCTCAGATCGTTGTGGAAGGGATTCGCGAGTCGAAAAGGGTTGGGAACCGCTGTGATAGAGTATTGATTATGTATTAATAACATGGAAATTGGATCGAATCTAGACTGAGCTAGTTTGTAATATATGGGCCTAGGCCTATAGCGTTAGTTAAACCTTATTTTGGAACATTATACACGGGCAACTGTTGATTCATAATTTCTGATTGAATAAATCACAGAGAGTGACTAATCCTTCCTATAATTTCTGTTGCTGCAATAGCCTATAGTGTGTTATGCGTAGAGTACGGATTTGTGAGTAATATTAATCTCCAAATATGTACATAAATATGTAGTAAAAATAAGTTAGTCAAAATATGTAATATATTATATTTTTATTATCCATCCATAGTAATTCTGCCCGAAGGCAGGTCCTTCACTGCAATCATAGCATTTGCATGCTATGCTTGTAGCTTTACTAGGGAATTGTAGGTGTGGTACTGCACCGTGTTGGTGCTGGATCGTGCCAATGTTGTTGATAAATACCTTGAGTTGAAAACATAGATTGCCCAAATTAACATATCTTCCGGGCCCATAAAAGACAAAGATTAATTCAACTTCCCTTAATGAATTGTTAAGGATGTAATATATTGTAAGCTATAGCCTACAGATTATAATTGTGGAAGTTCTTAGGAAAGAGGAAATCATATACGCTTGAGAAAGCTTTTGAAGTTTACACTCATATCTGACATTGAATAGCTACTAAATCAATAGGCAGAAGTTATTTAAAAAAGCAGATAACTGAAGTTTAACGAGAGTCAAAAAACAGTCAGATATAACATTGAACTAAATAAAAGATAGTTAGCTTAACATTGAAAATAACTTGACAAAAAGAAAACAACAATCTCATTGATCATCTAACTAAACAATAATAATAATAAAACATACGTACACTATTACATTCACACTAGTCCCGCCAAGGGCTAGGGTACACGATACTTGTGGCCCCACCCTGGCCTAAGGGACTAATAAACCAAACAAGCTCCTCCGAGCAATATCGATCTGACTCCTTCGGTTGATAAACAGATAATGATTCGATGTTAGTAAGCACAGCTTTATTTGGGAGTTCACTAGGAGAGGGGAGTATGCGCGATAGCACACGGCGCGTAAAGGAAAGGAGGAGGGGTATGTAGGAGAGAATTTGGCACTGTTCACTAAGATAACACAAGAAATGGAGACACGATGACGTATAGTCGCGCAGCATGACGTAATCCATGTAACGAAAACTTGATTTCGGTACAGTAGCTTCCCGTTGCTTTCCACACCGGTGAAGGATGACGATAATGATAAGGATGATGATGATGACGATGACCATATGATTTCGGGGACCGTTTGGGCCTCAAAATTTCCCTGACATTTGTCTTACAGGTCAGGAAAAAAAACCGATAAAAACCTCACGCAGAAAAACCGCTGCCTGACAAGGCAGCACGCTACCTCGAGAACACAGCGGTGGTCATTTTTATTATAAAGAATCAAAATGTATGTATTAATAAAATATTGTGTTATTCCTTTGTCCAAGCTTTGTTTTGTTATGATGAGATATTTTTCTCTTAAAATTCATTAATTTTATAAGAACGTTGAAGTTAATATAGGCCTATTTATGTTACCAACTAGCTACGTAATACCCGGCGTGTGCTGCTACGCTAAAATAAATAAAATTAATGTGATTTTATGTTTAGTTGAATAAGTAAAAGGTAAAATAAATATAAATTCATATTTTTTAGATACCCCGCGCTGATTACCCGGCGTTGCCAGGGAATCTACTTATCCCGATTTTCATGACATAAATGAGCTGAAATACGAAAATTAATGTGTTTTATGTTTAGTTAAATAAGTGAAAGGAAACATTTATATCGTAATTATTTTTAGATACCCCGAGCTGTTTACCCGGTGTTGTCCGGGAATCTACTCATCCTGATCTTCTTGGCATAAATGAGCTGAAAGACGAAAATTGATGTACTTCTTATGATTAGTTGAATAAGTAAAATGAAACATAATTATAAATGCATATCGTAATTCTTTTAAGATTACTCGGTGTTGGCCGGGAATGTACTTATCTCGATCTTCTTGACATAAATGAGCTAAAAGACAAAATTCGTTATTGCGAGTTATCCGTAAAAGAATACCCGCCACTTCCTGCTATGTTTGCACAATAATCTACGTACTTGTCTCGGACTTCTTGGTATCAATAAAAGACAAAAATGGTTATTGTGAGTTATCCGTAGGAGATATTTTTTTTTATTAGATACAAATTTCCTCATTAGAGGATTGCCTCAAGGACAAAGTGACACAGACAATTAATTTTTGGAATTGATGAAATACGTTTAAAAAAAATCAAATTGTAGGCCTAATTGAAGTAAACATACTATAAAGTAGAAATTTTGTAAATATGGTTTTTTAAATTGATCCTCTAATGGCAGCGATGGCAATTTTAGAAAGATACACCCATGTCCAAATCTAAGGAATTTTTAATTTGGCTAAGAATCCGCGATCATCAATCCTGTGACAGCTGTAGAGCTTTTCGAGATATTCAATTCTGTGTACATTAATTTTGTGTATTTGTTATGGTTTAGGCAGCGTAAGCCATTTAAGTGGCCAAAGAACTACTTTTTTCACGTTGTCACGTTGTCCACTAGAGAGGGCGATTTTTAAGGGTCTAGGAGTTGAGTATCACAACTCTCTTATAGCCTAAGTTTATTCCGGGAATCTACTGAACATTTTGCAAAAAGCCCCATCACAATCGAATCAACAGCAGGGCCGCGCATAAAGTACGAACAAACAAACAAACAAACAAACATTAATTTTTTATATATTAGATGATAAATTAATAGACTTTGTTCCTCTTCCTAAATTAAAATATATATGCCATAATATTACCTACTAAAAAAACAACATACTGTATTACAACACAGCGGAATATATATTCTTACAGTTCTTTTCACATAAATTTAGGCTACTTATGTTTTAAATGTTTAAATTGTTGAAATACAGCACTTACAGTATTCTTGCACTTCAAGAATTATTTGTTGCTTAGTGTACTACAAGGTGTATAGGCCTACAACACTATTTTACCGTCAGTGATAAAAAGCCGTCATTAATAGTTACCCACGACCATTTTTTTTTTTTTTTGCATATAACGATGGGGCAGTCGAAGCCATTTTAACTGCGTTCACTGACGTTCAATCATAGCAATATAGGCCTACTAAGTAAAAACTAAAAAAAAAAAAAAAAAACTCAAAATGATCGGACGAATTCAGAATATTCCACACTTAATTTCGTGCACCGCATCTGTGATATTTCCGGATACTCCTATTTCTCACTTCATCCCAGAATATCAAAGCAGTGGAAACTGTTTTATATTCTTAAAGTGCATTCAATTTAAAATAGCTATATTTAACAACAACAGAATGTAACGGATTAACCTGGTATAATTAGAAATAGTAGAAACTACGGTATTCAACCTCTCACCTACACTTCATGGTGATAGGCCTATGTTAGGAGGAGGGATTTTTTTTAAACATTATATTCGATTTTGAAAGATACGTAAAATAACTGAGGCTAAGGTTTTCCAAGAAAACTATAAGCAGAGGTTATCATTTTGTTACTTATGGGATTTTCTGTGTCATTTTTTCCCACAGAAAACTATAAAGGGTTTTCATTGTGTTTCAGTATCAGGTAGTTTTTGTCAATAGGATTGACCAGTGATATAGTGATACGACTATGACCTGTAAATCATATGAACCTCCAAACAGAGTTGAGAACAAATCATGCAGAAATTTTACCTGTTTACTAGCACTGTACACAAAAATTTTGTGAACTTACATTTGAAGACCATTTTATGTAAAAATATGTAATATTCTAATAAACATATAGGCCTAGTAATGAGTAAAATATGTAAAAATATGTAATATCAGACTTGATTAGGCCTATAAGGTCTAGATTATGTGAATCGTCAACATTTTCGGTTATTACAAAAGAACATGCCATGAAAAAAATATGTAATCACATACGAATTCGGACTCTAGTAATGTGTTAATAGTTGTTATGAAATATTATGCTGTAACTAGTAAGTACTGGAGTATTTTTGACGAATAAAACATGCTTTCTTCTTCTTCTTCTTCGGCTTT
Organism: Diploptera punctata; assembly: GCA_030220185.1. Taxonomy (NCBI): domain Eukaryota; kingdom Metazoa; phylum Arthropoda; class Insecta; order Blattodea; family Blaberidae; genus Diploptera; species Diploptera punctata. The sequence goes on along the minus strand of JASPKZ010003044.1, from coordinate 3,241,799 downwards.
CTCCCACATACAGGTTTGCCGTCTTCAGTTTCCATTTATCTCTATCATTCCAATTTCCCTCTTCCAAATTCCTATCATCCATTATAGTTCTGACGTAGGTTTTCCTTTTTACATCTTGGTCTGCCACGTTTATTTCTTCCAGGGGGTGACCACTGGTATATATTTTTAGGCCATCTTTCATCTTCCATTCTTTGTACTTGGCCATACCATTTAAGCGTTTGATTTTAATTGTCGATATATATAAGATCAATCTAGAGTTAACTCAATGGTACTATCGAGACTCCTGGCTGCGCAGACACAACTCATCGTAGATCCCTATCCTAAACTACCCTAATATTTTCCAAACATTCCCTCAAACGTGGTTAATGTTATTCTAATCATTCCTGACTACTTACTCGGCACTTTTCTTCTGTCTTCTTATAAAAAGTTTCTGTATCTTTTTCATTCTCTATTTGTACCAAATGACCTCTCCAACGCAGTGTACAAGACTTAACTGTTCTTATTAGTTATTACTTCAGATTTACAATTAAGATCATGTAGCTACCTCACAGTTATGTATGTTCCTTGGTCCATCTCTATCTTGTATCCCTTTGACGCCAATTAATTTATGCACACTTTTAAACAAAAGCAAACTGAAAAATTAATGGCTTTGCTCAAAAAGTCTAAAACATGGAAACATTATGAAGTGTACACATCTCAATGAAATAAGCATTTTTGACGTTTCAAGTTAAACACGAAAAGGGCAGATAGCATCTCCCCATAGTATAACATTGCAACTTCCTAGATATGAGTGCATTGCATTCACCTTCTCCCAAGGTATAGTTTTCACCAAAACTTAAATACATAATATTATGAAAAGAACGTCTTAAATAAATAATGTTTTCTAAATAATTCTAATTTATTTATACAATTACAGTACACACGAAAAAAAAACACATATCATTGAAAAAAAAAACAGGCATCTCCTTTCAATGATTTTTTAAAATGATCCTTATGTTGTGGATCCCACAATAATTGCTTGCTTCTATAAATATCAACAAGTTTTAACACGTTTTCCTCTGACCACTCCATACTCAAATAATAGGTGCGCACCGAAAGCAACGAACCTCTCAGTTACCCGTCCAAATCTAAACAGCGAACCATCAAAGTGTTCGTGGAAAAAAACCGACAATGAGTGGATCGTGGTGAGAGACGCGCGCGCGGCGCGCGCGCCGTTCGCGCGCACCTTAAAACCCCGTCCAAATCTGACGAACATGGTGCGGCGCGCGCGCCGTTCGTGTTTGCGGCGCGCAGGTGTGTACGTACCTTAAGAACCTCAGTTCCTGGAAGTACCATGGAATCACCCCCTCTTTTCTCCATTCAAAAATAATATATCAGGTAGGCAAGCAAAAGAAACAAAGAAATCTATTGTACAAATTTCCTAAGCAGTCCCCATTCTCTGAGTTTCGAATCGTAATTGCAAAAATCAAGTTCCTATGACATAAATGGTCATAAATAACGCATACAACAGTTACATTTCAAGTACAGTATCTTTATAGAAATTTGTTGGTTTATGAGACGAAAAATAAAGACTTGTGTAGGTTAACTCACGTTTCTACAGAGCAGTCCACTTTAGGGTTAGAATAGATTCTGCGCAAATTAACAGATATAATTATATAAAACTGATTTCAAAATATATTTCTACCGCTTTTAAATGGATGGAAAAATAGTACATTTGTGGGAACAGCTAAAATAAACCTACATTAAAGAAATAATCTTTTTCATAAAACTTCGAGAAGAAAGTATCGAACGAAGCATGTTTTATTACAATACATACATACTGCCATATAGATCATTGTCCACCGCTGTGGTCTCGAGGTAGCGTGCTGCCTTGTCACGCAGCGGGCCCGGGTTCGATCCCCGGTCGGGGCAGTTTTTCTGGGTGAGTTTTTTATGGCGGTTTTTCCTCATCTGTAAGACAAATGTCAGGAAAACTTTAAGGCCCAAACGGTCCCCGAAATCATATGGCCTTCATCATCATCCTTATCATCGTCATAATCATCATCATCCTTCACCGGTGTGGATAGCAACGGGAAGCTACCACACCTACAATTCCCTAGTAAAGCTGCAAGCATAGCATGAAAATGCTTTGATTGCAGTGAAGGACCTGCCTTTGGGCAGAATTTCTATGGATGGATATAAATCATTCACTCAAATAATTTAGGTCTACTTCAAACTGAAGATGGGTTTTCAGCCATTCACAAAAGTTCTCCATGACTTCTTATTGTTCGAATCTTGAATATGGCCTCCTACTAATGTGAGATCATGATACTATACTCCTAGACCTATAGGGTAAAGGAGTATAAGAGTACGCACTTAGTGGATTTTCAGTTATATTTGATAAAATAAATAAACTACAGAGTTCAAATTTTTTTAAATATTCTTTATTCAAATACAAATAGTTTAAAAAAATCATCAGTCAACTACATTTTAAAATACAGGCATGAATAATAAATTAGTAAAAAATGTAATTTGCGTACTCTTGGCCTACCGGGAGGTTAAGAGTACGCGGGTAGGGTGGATAAGAGTAATCACTAGGGCTTGCCTAACAATAGTCACAAACAAATGGACCACTGCCTTCTTAAGCACTACAGTCTTCTTGCCACCACTCTTTGCAAATTCCACACTAAATCCAGCTATCAGGGTACGAACCCCGACATCCTGGACAGACAGTTGAATCGTCATCTTTTTCTTCTTCTTCTTCTTCTTCTTCTTCTTCAATGAAGGCTTTCGACTCAGCTGAACTTGAAGATGGTTTAGAGTCATTATTAAACATCAATTCTCTTCTCGCATTTGATTTCCTGTTTGCTAGGCCCATTTATCTTACTTGTCTTTCTTATTGTTTAAAAACTTTTTTCTGATTTAGCCTGCTCTAATTCTTTTCTCTCTTTTTTTTTTTCTTCCAAATGGTTTTTGAAAGGTGATGATGTCATGATTTCTGATTTTTATGCTGGTCCCTGCTTTCTTCGGTTCATAGGGTCTTGTTCTTTATGTTCTGGAAGCGGTAGAATTGGATGAATACTAACATTAATTTTACATTCTTGTTCTGATAAACCTACTGTTTCATTTTCTCCAGCTCTTTGCTCTGCAAATAAAAATAAAAACGTTATTTGTATTTCTTTACGATTAAATACAAAACTATGATAAGTTATAACAACTTTGTATCAATATAATATACATCTATATATTAAGAGTAAAACACAGTTTTCCACTTAATAGCAATAAATGAAAAAAACAATGTAGCAATGATAACCCCCAATGGAGGCTAAGATACGCAGTGATCAGCTGCTGCGTACTCTTTGCCTCACTTGGCGTATTTCACAAAATCACCAATAGATTCCAGCACGTAACAGAGAGGTAAATGGTATCTTCACCATGTTGTAGGATATTAAATGTACATTAATATGATATCTCTTTACAAAATATTTTTTTACTCCTTAAGGTAAAAAACAGTTATGCTATATCACACAGAAATTACATAGAAAAGTAAGGAAAGTTAATTTTACCTGGTAGAACGAAGATAAATGAAGCAGGTCAGTGATACTACGGCGTGATCTCCCATTGTAACAGCTGCACTGAAACGTAATAATCGGTATGTTCTGCAGTGCTGCCAATACCATAAAATTTCCCTGCGTACTCTTAACCGCCCGCGTACTCTTATCCTCCGTTACCCTACGTACAAACATATCATCCACATTATAAAAGGAATAAAGGTTAGCCCTATTACTGTGTACATAACATGCTTTGCTTACAGAAATCGTAGAATTAAATTTGCTATATATATATATATATATATATATATATATATATATATAGCAATTTTCGTACTACGGGTTCCATTCTAGATGGATAAAAATGGTCTCAATGTTGTCTGATTTCAATTTACACAACTCATTTACATATTATATGTGTACAGAGCGAAGTGCAGGGCTATAAGTTTTTTTGCGTGAATTGTAAGTGTATTGGGATTATGATGAGAAGAAGAGAAAAGATTAAATTCATAAATTCATAGCCTATTCCTGTTTTAAGGCACCATGAATACCATCACGCTTAACGAACTTATTCGAGGGACGAATTAGTCTCAACACTACCGCATTCCTTCTCAACATATATACTACGGAAGAATCTGGATTTAAAACCAAGCAATTGGTGTACAATCTAGCAATTAAAATTATACATCACCATCTCTCCTAGTCCCGAGAATAATCATTTTACAATTAAAATTTCCAACTTCGTCGGGAATCGAACTTGGACCTTCTAGTGAGGCATCTGAGCTAGCGCGACGAGCAAAAATTATAGGCCTATCAGAAATAGGATTCGAACTCACGACCTCAGAGAGGGCCAGAATTGTATGTAGCCAATTGCGTAGCCAAATGCCACGTAATAGTAATATTTTGTAGTTAATAATAACCATAGAGTAACGAGTTATTTCCCTTAAAGTTTCATTTGTAACGCGATAACAATGTGACGGTTACGTTGATATTCGTCCATCACTTATGGACGGATTAAAGTTAGACGTGAAAGTCTCATTTCTTTGTTTCCAAACATTAATATAAAGCAAAGATACTGTAATAAAATTAAGAACAACAATGGTATACTGCAATGGTATTATTTTAGGGAAGTCGCCTCAATCCAAATTTAACATCCATCTATCCATAGTAATTCTGCCTGAGGGCAGGTCTTTCACTGCAATCATAACATTTTCATGCTATTCTTGCAGCTTTACTAAGGAATTGTAGGTGTGGTAGCTTCCCGTTGCTTTCCATACCGGTGAAGGATGATGATGATGATGATAATGATAAGGATGATGATGAAGATGATGGCCATATGATTTCGGGAACCGTTTGGGCCTTAAAGTTGTCCTGGCATTTGTCTTACACACGAGAAAAAACTCCGATAAAAACCTCACCCAGAAAAACTGCCCCGACCAGGGATCGAACCCGGGCCCGCTGCTTGACAAGGCAGCACGCTACTTCGAGACCAGAGCGGTGGACAAATTTAACATAGAGATTTAAATTTAATTGTATTTTAAATATACCAACTAACTCAATGGTATTATCGAATCCGTATTTATAGCCGCTCGGACATAAGCTCTCCATATATCCTGAGCTGAAGTTTTGAGTTATCCCTTGTATAATCTCCTTCCCTCAAATTATAGCTAATGTTCTCCCACCTTATTCTTGCCCTGCCTATTGGACGCTTTCACTTTGGTTTTTCTGCAAGAAGTTTCCATTCCACTCTTTCATTCCCCAATGGATTAATGAAATTCCCCTGTCTACTGGCTTTCCCTCTGGTTTTTATGCAAGGAATTTCCATTCCCGTCTTTCATTCCCTAATGGATTAACGAAATCCCCCTGCCTACGGACTCTTTCCCTCTGGTTTTTCTGCAAATAATTTCAATTCTTTTCTTTCATTCCCCAATGGATTAACGAAATTTCCCTGCCTACTGGATGCTTTCCCTCTGGTTTTTCTGCAAGGAATTTCCATTCCCCTCTTTCATTACCCAATGGATTAACGAAATTCCCCGGACGCTTTCCTTCTGGTTTTTCTTAAAAGAATTCCATTCCCCTCTTTCATTTCCCAATGGATTAACGAAATTCCCCTGCCTACTGGACCCTTTCCCTCTGGTTTTTCTGCAAATAATTTTCATTCGCCAATGGATTAACGAAATTATCCGCCTATTAGATGCTTTCCCTCTGGTTTTTTTTTCTGCAAAGAATTTTCATTCCCCAATGGATTAACGAAATTCCCCCCCCCCCATTGGACGCTTTCCTTTTGGTTTTTCTGCAAGAAATTTCGATTACCCTCTTTCATTCCCCAATGGATTAACGAAATTTCCCTGCCTACAGGACGCTTTCCCTCAGGTTTTCTGCAAAGAATTTCCATTCCCCTCTTTCATCCCCCAAGAAGATTCCCTCAGTCCACATTTCCTGAACATCGTAGTCTACGAGCTTAACTCATATAATATCTGATTTTCCATAATGATCATATTACTCACTGTCTTCTCCATTCACCTGTCTGTTTATTTCTCTTTACTCCAATTGTTTTATAAGAACTTTATTCTCAAATACTTTTTAGGCCTACAATAATTACAATTTCACTGCTGACGAAAATGACTTACACCAATATAAGTTTAACAAGTTCTTGTTACAGTAGTCTATCAGTTAAATGTGTTATGAAAAAATAGACCCAATGAGTGATTTTATTAAGGAATTTCATAAGTCAGTGTGCATACCATAATATATATATATATATATATATATATATATATATATATATATATATATATATGCCTAAAGTACCACCCATACTTTTTTATTTTAATTCCGAGTTCAAAATAATCGACCTTACATGCATAGGTAGAGGCTACTGATAATTGACAACGTATATCCATCCACAGTAATTTTGCCCGAAGGCAGGTCCTTCACTGCAATCATAGCATTTTCATGCTATGCTTGCAGCTTTACTAGGGAATTGTAGGTGTGGTAGCTTCCCGCTACTTTCCACACCGGTGAAGGATGATGATGATGATGATAATGATAAGAATGATGATGATGATGAAGGCCATATGATTTCGAGGACCGTTTGGGCCATAACGTTTTCCTGAAATTTGTCTTAAAGGTGAGGAAAATCCCCGATAGAAACCTCACCCAGAAAAACTGCCCCGACCGGGGATCGAACCCGGGCCCGCTGCGTGACAAGGCAGCACGATACCTAGAGACCACAGCGGTGGACGACAACGTATATAAGAGAACAATTTCGGTTTAGATTGGGACTCGCCCAGATGGCCGAGTTGGTAGAGCATTGGCCTAGAAAGCCAAAGGTCCTGGGTTCGAGTCCCAGTCTGAGCATATAATTTTTCTCTTCAAATAGTATTTATCCGTCATTGATATGTATGAAATGAATAATAAAAGCATCGAAAGAAGCCGTACTGGCTTCATAGGCGTAATGTAATGTAAAATTCCCAAATAAAATAGCTTCTTAATAAAGAAGCCGCCATTTGCAAAGATAGAAGCAAAGTTTCATAGCATATTATATGCAGGAAATGGCAACGTATATAAGAGAAAAAATTGCGTTTATATAGGAACTGGCCCAGATGGCTCAGTCGGTAGAGCATTGGCCTAGAAAGCCAAAGCTCCTGGCTTCAAGTCCCAGTCTGAGCCTGTAATTTTCTCTTCAAATATGAAGCAAAATCTGTGTTGTAAACACAGCGGTACGCGGAAGATCTAGGGTAATTTAATGCTATTTTGAAAACCTTTAAAGAAAATTACCATTTTACTTTTTCATGTCCCTTATAGAAAAAGATGTGCTCTTTCTAGTGGTGTCAGTAAAAGTAAGATTAAAGATGATAGATATATAGAAAACTGGCCCTGAAAAATGCTAAAAATTGCAATTTTTAATTTTTGATCAGAAAGGGAGTCAGTAATATCTGAACGTAATACTGGTGTAGTATAATGTTGACTAGATTGTTAGTTGACAGCCTGAAAATCAAGATCCCATCTGCTTTTGGCTTGTAATAAAGGATGGTTAAAGTATGGCATAAATCTTCTGTGTCAAACTTTGCAAGGCACTTTCAGAGCAATTATCATAAATGGTAATAATTTTCAAGCAATGTTAATGATATTGTTGCATTCAGCACCAAAAGTTGTACTAGCATAAAATAATTCAAGGTAATAGACACTACAGTTGAAGCACAAGGTTATATCAAAGTTGACCAAATTCATTGCGCCGCGTGCTTCATGACATGGCATAGGTCCACTGAGGTGGCCCTAGCTCTCGAGCCACTGCGTCAATCGAGCCAAAATTTTGCACAGTAAGCTAGCAAATGCAAGTGCACATATGCACACATTTTGTATAAAATCTGAGATGGTCGAGTGGGGACCACTTTTGATTTTAGGACACTTGATATGGAATGACCCCAGAATAAAAGTTTATTAACTTATCCGTTTATTTCAAATTTACATTTCACATAGGCCTATGGAAATATTGTTTAATTCACATGTTTATCGAGGACGTTCATCCCCCTCATGACACATCAGAATAAGAGAGTTATCTATACTTTATCCTTTACTTTACACTTATCGCTAAGAGATCTTTGATATTTACCCATTTAGATCAAATCGTCATGTTGCAAATTTACAAATAATGACAATATGACCAACAGTCAGTGCGATAAGCATATGAGCGAACGGCATGTTTCATAATCTTCTTTCAAACATTTCTTAACACCTTCCTACATACACTTTTCATTCCTGAAGCGGAATTACAATACAATTTTATTTTTCTGTTTTATGGATTTTTACTGCAAAGTAGTAAGGAATAAAAAAATTCATAAAATGCAAAATGAAATTTAATTTGTTATAATTCCACTTTAGGAATAAGTAGTGTGGATTCTAAGTGATTAACACATGTGGATGTGAGACCAACAACTGGCTGGTAGGCCAAGAACTTTCTAGGCCTTTCGCGCCATGGAATGGAGTAGGATTAATGTTGAAACCAAATAAAATGTTGTTCTAAAACTCCAAATTTGAATTATTTATGTGTGCTCAAAACTGATTTTTGATAGGCCTATATACAGTAGGTCTATATTTGTTAGACTCTACGGGATTAGTTACAGTAAATTAAAGTGATCTCACTACAAACCTCAGGAGGACTTTGTAGTAATAGGAGGTTAAAGCTCCAATCTTTCTATATAAACGGAACTAGATATCGGCCGGTTACACTGGTCAACATGATTTTTGTCTCATGAGTAGGCCTACCAATAGTTGTACTTAATGCAGTTTTATTAACGTGTTTTCAAATATGTATTCGAAATTTCTCCATCACCCATAGTTTTTTATTTCAATTTCTATTAATGGATTTAAAGAATTATTTTTTAATGAACGTTTATTCGTCCATTTGTAAAAAGTAAAGTGATCCCACAACAGGCCTCAGGAGGCCCTTGGGGTAGTAGGAGGTTTAGGCTCCCACTTTTTCTAGACAATCGGCACTTGATGTCAGCCGGGTTGTGAGCCCTGCGTGACGGCCGCCTTTACCCCAGAACAAGCGTCTGGTACTCATTTCCGTTAGAGGCTGAGTCGACCCCAAGGCCATAGTGCCGCCAGAGGGTTTGGGTCAGTTTAAAAATCCTGACCCCAACGGGACTTGAACCCTCGAGCCTCTGGCTTGTAGCTCAGTGCCTTAACCACTACGCTACGGCGTGCTCCTCGTCCATTTGTACATCGTAAAATAAAACCAAATGAGCTAACTCAAATGCTTTCAGCTATGGAAAAGAAAAATCAAGGCAAATGAAATCCTAATATTCTGACCGATTATTGTTGGAACATCAAGAGGGATGCTCTGCAGACGAAATATAGCAGAAAATAGTAATTTCTTACTTTCAAGGTGAGTCCGAATGTTCGAATATTGTGTAGTTACGAATGTACAAAATATTAAAGTGTTTGAAATTATAAATTACTGTCTCTCGGAAACCTTGCATGATGGAGAAAACCCGATATCATATTTGAATTCAGGAGAAAAAATACTATCAGAATCACATATTTTTCTTTCTGAGACAAAAAAAAAAAAGGTTTATTTTCTGTTGCTCAGTGTTATCAGCCCTGCGTGAAAACCAGCTTTACTCACAGAATGAGCAGCCGGTACTCATTTACATTAGAAGCTGAATCGATCGCAGAGCTATGACTCTATCAGAAGGATTAGGCCTACGCCAGTTTAAAAATCGTGACCCTATTGGTATTCGAAACCCGACTTTCCGATATGAAACTATTGCCTTAAGAAACTACGTTACTATGCGCATTATATGAGTTACCAAGTAGTAAAGTAGATATACATTAAAGAAAATGGAGGGAAATGTGATGGAGGACGTACCGGAGTGGTTAAGGCAAGGTGCCTGGCGAAGAGCTATGAAACTTGTGCTGGTTCGTCTCCATGAAAAAAAGTTTTCTCGTGGAATTTCGGCCAGTATGGGACCGATACCTACCCAGCATCGTGAGACAATTGGCTAGGTGCAATAAGTAGCGTTTCCAGTTTGAGAAAACTAGCTATAACTAAATTAATAAAAAATTATAGAATATTCACCTGAAAGGTCCGTCTCCTCAACTTAATTATCATTTAACTGTAGCGCTTTCGGGACTTGTCCCATCATCGGCAGTCCCGAAAGCGCTACAGTTAAATGATAATTAAGTTGAGGAGACGGACCTTTCAGGTGAATATTCTATAATTTTTTATTAATTTTGAATAAACCTCAACGGAACACATCATGAATCTTATAAAAGTTGATAGCTATAACTACCTGACATGCTGACCACATGTCACCTTTACACTGGTAGTATGATCATCAACTTCTGTGATTAGTACATATGGATGTAAGGCCAGAAGCGGCTTGTGCGCCAAGGGCCTTCTAGGACTGTCGCGCCATGGAGTTGTTTTAGAGTTTATAATTGATGTCACAGTTGAGTCTTTATTGTTTTTACAGTTTATACAGCATTGCCACTAAACTTTAACAGTTAGGCCTGTATATAAAATGAATATATTATACAAGCATGAATCACGCTTATGTAACATAACGATGAAATCATTCTACAAATAGTCGCGACTGCGATATATGCAATCATTATAATCTAATAAACATTAATTTCAGTGTTTTGTTTTGGAGATTTGTTTTATACAGTCCTATCACATCTAACTAGAAGAACTTTTTTTTTTTCCTCGCATAGTCTCAACGATAAAAGAGTGTCTCTAGTAGTTTAAACGTATTTCATATAATTAATCGCACTTAGTTTTAAGCAAGTTTCATTGCAGTATAACGCTCGAACCCTGAAACATTGGACTCTGGTTTCTTTTCAAACCGCATGAATCTTTCGCCGTTAACCATATTTGAACACGTATTAAACTACTTACGTGATTGTGATTAATAAAACATTGATATGACAATATTTTCACAGTTTATAGCAACAAATTCAATCTGAAGTGAAACTGGGTTAATTTGTAATATCGGCAAAATTATAGGCATAATGATATTCATAGAGAATAATAAACTTTCGAAATGTGATCTCAATTTCAGTGTATGAAGAGAGGAGATAAAATAGACGGCGTTATGCATCAACCGACCAAGCGTCATTTTAATAAAAATTCTATTTTTATGTCATCTGTTGTACTGGCCCATGAAATAAGTGTACACACACACTTTTAGCGCCAAGAATCTTTAAATATAGCCTTATTTTTAAAGAAAAATGTAAACGCCATCAATCTTATCAGAGATTCTGTGTTTTGCAACAAACAAGTGTGAAACTAGATCTTCATAAATACTAACCTAAATTGCGCTAAATGTTCCCGCTCTTAGGCCTATATTGTTGATGAATAACTGAATACTGTTGGCTTTAGCGCAACTATAGGCCTAAATATAAAATAGTGAAGGTTGTCAACTCAGTGTGATGTTTTTATGTTACAATGACAAACAGAGCTCAGAGAATTTTAGATAGCCTGTGGTTTATAAGAACTGCCCTAAAAATGGAAAGGCATCTTCCGTCTCGCTTCAGGTATGTAACAGTTTTATTCATTATGTAAATCATATATTTTTCATACATGAAGTCCATATACTCCCATTTTATAAACATGGAGATGAAAAAATCAGATCTTATCAATTCAAAGGTCATTGTAATAGGCGACGCAGTTAGGAGATCCACTGTTCATCAGTTAGTAAATTTCGTTCTTTTTTTTTAAAGTGGATGTAAGTTAAACATACATTTTTTTACTCACACAGTACGAATCAGTATATACAATATTATCTAATAAGCTATTATCAAGTCAGAAATAATTAATTGTTCTTCCAAGACTTCAAAATGTAAAAGAAAAGAAAACTTTAAATGCTTTTTTCTTGGAATTTACATAGTGGCGCATAGCCGGTTGTTACAGAACGCTGTCCAATTGAGTAATATAAATTGAATAATTATCTGGAAGACTGCGATGGACAGGATATGTGGATCGAATTGGGAATGAAATAGTGGCCTGGAAGCTTCTTGTAGGAAAACCAGAGAGAAAGCGCCCACGAATGAGGTTGGAGAATTACATTATCCTCGATTTGAGGGAAGTAGATTATACAGGGGATGATTGGAAAACATTAGCTCAGGATAGGGATGAGTGGAGAGCTTTTGTCCGTGCGACCATGAACCTAGGGCTGCGATAGTGCCAGCGAGTTAGTTAATTAGAATTCATTTTGGTAAAAAAATCTAGAAAGGGGAGGTAGACCACCAAGCTTGATCAGTTTGAGGAAATGCTAATTTTTATAAGGTAAAAATATAAAAATAAATGTCAATAATTAATTAATTAATTAACAAAAGTAATAAAGTAATACGTACAATTATGATACTGTCTTCATTTATTTATTCATATTCCTAGCAAATTTAACATGACTCATTGGAAATTTTAAAGTATTCTTTATGAAAAAGTGAAATGAAATTAAAGGGATAGCGCAGGTAATGTTTTGAGAAACAATGAGAAAGTAATTTTCTTCCAGCGAAATTAGAGAAAAAGAAATGCAAGACAAAAGAGTGGCTCTACAAACACATTGTAGTTGGCCTACATTACAATGCATGGAATTTGATACCTGTGGCTAAAACACACAGGTACATTTTTATTCTTAATATAGGGCATAACTGTACAATATTCAAATATAAATGCAAAATCAAACTGAAGAGGTTATCACGGATCCTAGCATAAAACAGTAAAAGCCACTAACGTTATAGTTCATCACTTTCCTTTCTATTTTCACAATCGATTTTGCCTACTTCCCATACTAAGTATTTACTCATAGACTGAGTAGTCATCGTTAAAGACCCTGTTTTATTCCACGGCGCGACAGACCTAGAAGGTCCTTGGCCTACTAGCGGGCTGCTAGCCTCACATCCACATGTGTTAATTACAGAGATAGACAATCATCCAATCAGTGTAAAGGTGGCATGTGATCAGCATGTCGGATCGCCCAGCCGTTATAGCTGGTTTTCTCAACCTGGGGTCGCTACTTATTGTAGCTACCCAAATTCCTCACGATGCTGGGTGAGAACCAGTTCCATACTGGCCGAAATTCCATGAGAAAATTTCTTCCCTCATGGAGGACTGTTGTGCAAAGTAAAGTAAAGTGATCCCACAACAGGCCCGGAGGCCCTTGGGGTAGTAGGAGGTTAAGGCTCCCACTTTTTTCTAGACAATCGACACTTTATGTCAGCCGGGTTGTCAGCCCTGCGTGACGGCCGCCTTTACCCCCAGAACAAGCGTCTGGTACTCATTTCCGTTAGAGGCTGAGTCGACCCCAAGGCCATAGTGCCGCCAGAGGGTTTGGGTCAGTTTAAAAATCCTGACCCCAACGGGACTTGAACCCTCGACCCTCCGGCTTGTAGCTCAGTGCCTTAACCACTAGGCTACGGCGTGCCCCGGACTGTTGTGCAAAGGATGTATTATTAATTTAAGAATTATCTTATTTAAACATCATGGCCCGCTTACCGAACTGACGCTTCTTAAAATATAGTTTAATTTTGGACACGCCAGCTTTCCTCCTATGTTTGTAATAATGACATACGGTATCTTAGGGCTACATATATTGTGTGTTCGAATTAATAAGTTACGTAGGAACAAAATATATTAAATCAATTAATTATAAAAAACAGAGAAAATATAATAGCATTGAACTACGTAGTTACATGTAGGCTATATCGAATCTGATAACTTTTAAAATAGTCAGAAAAATATTCTGGTAAAAATACAAGTAATATTCAATCTAATTATTGCCAATTAATTACTAGTAAATTATTGAGCAGCTATTGAAATACTGTACTTACTTCACCTTTTTAGTCCAATTTTTATTGCTGTAACAGTTGAAAACGAAGTCTTACCTGAAACAAAAGAATAACATGTTATGTTCAAAATACATAGTCAAAGTGTACTTAGGTTCATATTCTAAATAAACTTGACTGCTGCAAAAAAAAAAAAAGTATTTAGCGAATTGATTGGGATGAGAAGGTGGTAGGTAGGATTTGGAATTCTTAATTCCGTGGGCTATGATCGAACGCTTTTTTTTTCGCGGAATACTTTATCTATCGAAGTAAATAATTGGTTGAAATTTCTATTATGCATTCCATCTTATCAATAATAATTATTTATGATTTTATTATTAATTTAAATTATTATAAGTGAACTCTTTAAAACAAAGGACCACATTCGCTCTTCTCTCTACCTACTTTAATCTCCAATTTTATAGCTATCTTTACTTGCCCTACGTCACATGAACACGACCTATCGCGAGAGGGTTTGTTACTTTGGATCACACACATATGGTACTTTTCTCATACAACCACATGGAGGGCCTCCCTGGATGAGTGATCAGCTTAATGCCAGAGCTACCTCTGAGACAACATGATAATTCAAGGAAAGACACACAGTCACTCATACATACATACTAAATAAGGCAAATGTCATATGAATGATTGTGATTGCCAAATAATATTAGGTGACTATTTGGGCTTAAGTTTTCTGATATTTGTCTTACAGATGTAGAAAAACTTCACCCAGCAAATCAGTTTCGATTGGGGATGGAACACGGTCCCGCTGCGTAAGAGGCAACGTCGTTATCCCGAGGTCATAGCGGTGGACACAAATGCCTATAAATATAACAGAAATACAAAATATGTAAATAAATATCTAAAAATTTTATACGCGAAATAACTTGAGTATTTGACGTCTATAAGCGATAAATAAACATATAACACAGCTTATAGCAAATTTTATTGTAAGCAATTTCATTGTTTTTCCATAATTTAAGCTTTCCCTATATATGTAGTTTCACGATACTTGTCTCCAGGACCTTATCGGTACTCAATCTGTCAGGAGAGGATTTTTAAAGTCTAGATCACACACATACATTTTTGACCGTACAAATGACATGGAGAGTCTTCCCGTCGGATAAGTGATAAGCTCAATTTATGTGCCATCTCCGAGACACCTATTAACATTCAAGATAAGATACACCATTCGTTATATACATCATGCCGTCTCGATAAATGCGTGACCAGTCCCCGCCACTGTATGACTGGGATCCCAGGTTCGAATCCTAGCGATTTCGGAGGGGTATTGATCGTGGGCTAATACTGTTTTTTTTTACTTTTACTTTTCCTTGGGGTTTTCCCGTTTACCGAATTTCATACCACCAATACTCTCCACTTCTCTTCCCTCCCCTATCGTGTCATTTCAACCTCATTTATTCATTCATTCATTTCATACCATCCTTCATCTCATCTCAATTAGGAAAAATAGTCTGGTCTGGCAAACCACAAGTGCTTAAAATATGTGGTTGTGGAGATGTATGGGGGATTCATTCCTATACTTCCTCATAAACCTGAGCCTACGTGAAAATTTAGGGCAGAATAGTGACAATGGGAGTCGTTGTAGCCCTCCTCGAGGCCCTGTGACCAGCCCAGAAGACCGAGATAGGCCTATAATTCGTGTGTGAATGCTTGGTGTGTCGTAACCAAAAGCACCTCAACAGACTACATAACTCCGTTGAATAGATTTCATTCCCATTCATTCATACAAACAACGATGGGTACTATAATCCAAATGAAACTTACAAAATGTTGCCGTGTTACTGGCATTAAAAACCCGAGTGCATACGTTGTTCTAATCTATACGTTTATACTGAACAAGGCTAATATCGTAGGTTGATTACGATCCCCTAATAATGTTCGGGGACTATTTGGTCCTTATATTTCCCGACATTAGTTTTACACATCTAAAAACATCTCACCTAGAAAACCTGTACCGTTCGAGAATCAAACACGGGTCCGCTGCTTTCGAATTTCAGATACCCTTAATACTCTAGGCTATGTAATCAGTTCATCGGCTTTTTCATGAAGAAAACCGAGGAATGTGTTCCATGGCCACATGATGAGCTGGTATTCAGGACTAGAGTCAAATATTAGTCTAAGTATATAGTCATGGTTTTCCTTAATCACTTTGGTGAAAAGGGGATGGATATTTCTCCCAAATCAACCTTTATTTCTCATTTCTTATAATGTGATTAGATCCTATTTAAAATTATAATAACACTTTTACAAATGACGTGTCTTGTTTCTTGATTGAATTAATAATTTAACTGTTTCATTATCTGTATAAGTGAGTGTGATCTAATTATTTGTATTTATATTGTCTTCTTTTCCTAGTTTTTTAAGTTTGTTAAATTGTTTCTTCTTCTTTTTTTTTTTTTTAGAACAGCAGTTAACGATAGATCATTTTATAAAACGTTTGACAATACCATGGGAATAATGTTGCCAAACTTTCAATATGGGACCGATGCCCACCCTGCATCATAAGGAATTTGGGTAGATGCAATGACTAACGGCTCCAGATTTTATAACGGTAGGGAAACCCGACATGCTCATCATATGTCACCCCTACACTGGTTGGATGATCGTCATCTTCTGTGATTAACACGTGTGGATGTGCGGCCAGGCAGCTGGCTGATACGTCAAGGTCCTTCTAGGCCTGTCGCACCATGGAGTTATTGATGATTAGTGGTTTTATATCATAAACAAATACTTATTAGGGAACTATCATTGTTATCAGACAGAAAATTATCTTTAAAATTTGATGACAAAATGGTCATATAGTAACTGTCATCAATTCATTCCTATTCAGGGCCAAGTCGAGGGATGCGTTCCTTAAATTGGAGACCTGTGAATAACAAGAATGCCGGCCAACTATGTCTGACGCACATAACAGGGGCAGATGAAATTAAACGTAAATAAGATGAGTTTAGAGAAATTGTAGAATTAAATTTGTGGTAGGGGAAAACAGAAGAAACCCGGGAAAAAACTGTCCAGACTCCAGTACCGGTCCTGTTTACTAAAAATCAGCTGCGAGTTCCAATTGCAAGGCCCTGAGAACAACACCGTATTTTTTTTAGCTTCGAAGTAGCACTTGGACGACCACACACACATTCTTACCTGCAGCAAGCAGTGCCTAAACGTAATATTTAACCCTTAAATGGACAATGTATCCTATAGGATATAGAAATTCGTTTCATTTATTTAATATTTTTAATAAAACAGAAGAAAACGCACGAATATAAATTACTTAAATTTGGATTGCACAGTAGGCCTATACCTAATAATAGCAGTTATACATGATTTCGTTTTCACTGCTGTCCGTCACATTTAAATAACAACACGAGAAGTTAGTGTCTTGTCTCTTGAGGGTTAAATCGTATAATTTTTCTTATTCGCATTTAAAACTCGGTGTTAATATTTTGTCTCTTGGCTCAAAACAACATGGAAGTTCTGTCTAAAAAATATTCAGGTACATTTTGATATGAGAATACTAAATTATTTGGCTATTAGGCCTATACCGTCTATGCTGATTTTACCCGATGATTATTGGGTTCTGCAATTTGAAACAGTTAATATTTTCAATTAATGACTTTTCCCCTAGCTGTTAATGATGTAAAGAGAAAAATATTACAACTTCCAATCTCTCACTTCCATATAAATACTAAAAGAGTAGAAGAATTTGATGTTTTATATTAAGGCACTTGACCAGGAGTAAATCATAAAAACGTAGTAATTGGAATGTTCGATTCGCCTCGCTCCACTGACAGACAGATCATAAATCCATACAAAAGTCTTCTAAATCGCACAAATCATCCATACTTCCATCACTAATCGCTCTTCGACAAAGTATCAGTTTTTTTTTAATGGAAAACATATAATATATAGATCCTCCGAAATTAATTCATCCATGCTAAAATACTAGTTAGAATCTTCTTTCAATTAAAATTTCAATACAAAGAACTCATTAAATGCGAAAACTCTCAATCGCTTGGTGCTTTTTCTATTTCATTCACTAGGCCTTCATTCGAGGTAGTAAGACACACATATGTGAATTTCCATTTGAGAGTAAAAATTTTATTGTGCGAATTACTTTTTTATAATGTAGAGCCCTTTAATTAGTTCAAACTGCAGCATTTTGATTCAATGTCGCTCTTTAGTAACAAAAGGCTCGAGACCCTAGATTTCATTGTGCAAATTATCAAAGGGGAAATATGTATAACCACGATGGGACTCCATATTCTATACTTGCTGTTTATTTGCAATGAAAGCCAGTTACTGTTTGGTTTATGAAGCAAGCTATTCATTATGTTTAGTAATCGATGTACGAGAACAGGTTTCAATAACTTGGAGTTCTTCAGCTAACGCTAAGAAATTATATTCAGCAAATAAATAAATTGAAAACAAGGACTTCTCTAGTACAGTATGTTAATAATAAATTATACAACAAATGTAACCGATTATAGAGTATCTTATTTTTATTGAATGGATCTATTAATATCGCTTATTTCTGTGAACTGCAATCCACTTTGTATATTTTATACCTGTCCACCGCTGTGGTCTCGGGGAAGCGGGACCCGGTTTCGATCTCGGATCGGGACAAATTTCCTCGGTGATCTTTTTTTTTACGGGGTTTATCCTCACCAGTAAGACAAATATCAGGAAACTATAGGATCCAAACGGTCCTCTAACATCATCTGGCCATCATAATCACCATTATCACAATCATCATTTTCTTATTCGCCGTGCTTCGTATGAATATGTATGTGAATGGTGTGTTTTGTCTTAATGTTGTGTTTGTCTCGGTGGAGGCCTTGACATTGAGTTGATCCCTCATTCGGGGGGCCCTACATGTCCCCGTGTGGTCAAAAAAATTATGTGTGCGATTCATAGTTAAAATCTTTTTCCTACAAATCGTACCGCTGTAGGGCTCGGGTGGCGTGTGTCACATAAAAATACCTATAAGGAAAGAGGTTAAACTGCGTCGATGGAATGAAATATTTTATAGGCCTATCTTCTTCATGCGTATTGGTACAGTATTCTCCTCTAAAAGAATTGTATACCTCGATTAATTATCTATTATAACCCTTACTTTAATTACATAAAACAGGAGGAGTTAGACATGGTTGCCCACTATCAACCACTCTTTTTAACATTTATTTTGACGACATGATAAGATCATGGAAGCAAATGACGACTGGGGGAGTTAACTTAAGAAATATAGTAATAAAAACAGTAGCCTTTGCAGATGACCAGATTTTAATAGCAAAAACAGAGGACGAACTACAAAGAATGCAATATAAACTAAATGAAATATCTAAATCCATGGTACCTTTACCTTGTCGTGGTGGAGTGGCTTGTGTGCTTAAATGATCCTGAGAGCTATGCCGGCGGTAGCATTGCTGCCGATAGGGTTACCCATGCCGGACTGGTCGAAGGTGATAAGCCAGACGAAATAAGTACCTTGGTCGAAAGAGTGACGATCTTTCACCGTAAAAATACAACCGTCAAGAAATGCGGACATGGGTTCTACTGGGGTAAAATTTTCCGGAGGTCAAATAGTCCCCCATTCGGTTCTCCGGGCGGGGACTACTTCAGGAAACCCATGCCAAAGGCTCAAACACAGGGACATGTTCCTAGGAACATGGAATGTTAGGACTTTATACAATAGCGGGGCACTAGAGATATTAACGCGGGAATTGGATAAATCGCCCTTGGATATGTAGTCGCTTTACAGGAAGTTAGGTGGCCAGGAGAAGGTAGTCAGGAATCAGGAAGCTTTGCATTATACTATGGGGGTGCAGAAAGACCTGCATTTGGAACGGGTTTTTTAGTCAGAAGGAGGATCCTATCCGCTATCCGAGATATTAAGTTTGTTAGTGATAGGATATCATACATAATTCTAAAGAGTAAACGACATGATTTTATAATTGTAAATGTACATGCCCCCACAGAAGATAAAGATGACAAGATCAAGGATGAGTTCTATGAAGAATTAGAATGCTTATTTGATAGCCTTTCACGATATCATATGAAAATTGTCTTAGGAGATTTTAATGCAAAAGTGGGGCGGGAAGATATATTCAAACCAACAATAGGCAAATTCAGTCTTCATGAAGATAGTAACGACAACGGGGTTAGATTAGTCACATTTGCCACATCAAAGAATCTCATTGTTAAGAGCACAACATTTCAGCATAAGGATATTCATAAATACACCTGGACGTCCCCAGATGGAGAAACTCGGAACCAGATAGATCATGTATTAGTGGATAAACGCTGGCACAGTAGCATCATTGATGTTAGATCAGTTAGAGGGACAGACTGCAATTCAGATCATCATCTGGTCAGAGTGAAAATCAGACAACGGCTATCGCTTATGAGAGGAACAAACGCTAAAGATGATTCTGTAAAATATGAATTAAAAAACTTGAAAAATGATGAAATGCGGTAAGAATACCAAATCAAAATTGCTAATAGATTTGAAGTACTGGAATCTTCAGATGACAATGTGGCAAATGAAGAAGAAACTGATATAAATAAAGAATGGGAGGCTATAAGAGATACTATTAAATTGTCAGCATCAGAAAGAATTGGTTGTTTAAAAAAGAGGCAAAACAAGAAATGGTTTGATGAGGAATGTGCCGACATTGTAAAGAAAAGAAAGGTAGCAAAAATGAAATGGTTACACGAGCCAAATGAGGTAAATTTAGAGCAATTGGGTAGTGTTAGACGGGAAACCACCAAGTTACTAAAGAGTAAAAAGAGGGAATATTTGAGAGAGAAGATTAATGATCTTGAAATGAATGCAAAAAATAGGAACATTAGAGAATTATATCAGGGAATTAGTATAGAGAAGAAAGGGTTTCAGGCTAGAACAAACATAATTCGGAATGAAAATGGGGATATGATTACAGATTCCAAGAGTATATTAAATAGATGGAAAAGTTATTTTAATCAGCTATTAAATGTACATACAGAACAGGACATTGAGGAGGATAAGTTACAGACAGCAGAAATGCTAGTCGCAGAGCCAAGTGCATTAGAGGTTGAAATGGCAATTGAAAAATTGAAGATGTATAAAGCATCAGGTTCAGATGAGATCCCAGCAGAACTGATAAAATCAGGGGAGAAAAATTGACGGACAAGATACGCTGTTTGCTTAGTATGATTTGGGAAAAAGAAGCTCTTCCAGATGAATGGAAGGAATCAATTATCGTACCAATTTATAAGAAAGGAGATAAAACTGATTGCAACAACTATAGGGGAATCTCATTACTTTCAACTTCGTACAAAATTCTAACAAATATATTAGTAAGCAGACTTACTCCCTATATTGATGACATTCTAGGAGATGATCAATGTGCATTTAGAAGAAACAGGTCTACAACAGATCAGATTTTTAGTATAAGACAGATTTTAGAAAAGAAATGGGAATATAATGGTACTGTACATCAACTATACGTAGACATCCAAAAAGCATATGATTCAATTAAGAGGGAGAAGTTATATAGTATCCTGCTGGAGTTCGGGATTCCTAAAAAGTTAGTTAGAATTATACGAATGTGTCTAAATGGCTCAACGAGTAGGGTGCGTGTAGGCAAACAGTTTTCAGACACTTTTGAAATCCAGAATGGGTTGAAGCAAGGAGATGCACTATCTCCTCTACTATTTATTTTTGTACTAGAGCATGCCATTAAATCTTTAGAGAATGAGGAAGGCTTACAACTGAATGGTATTAATAAGCTGTTAGTTTATGCTGATGATGTAGTACTACTGGCCGATAGCGAGGAGATACTAAAGGCCAACACGCACACACTATTGAGTAACACTAAGAAATTAGGACTGGAAGTAAATATCAGTAAAACTAAATATATGGTCACACGTAGAAATACATTATATAATGGAAATGGACAGCTAATGACAAATGAGGGAAATTTTGAGGAATTGGCTGAATTCAAATACCTAGGAACAATAATCACAAATAGGAATGAGATGCACAAAGAAATTAAACATAGGCTCAATTCTGGAAATGCATGCTATTATGCATTGCAGAGACTTTTGATGTCCCAACTCCTTTCAAAAAATGTTAAGCTGAAAATATATAAAACTATTATTCTACCAGTTATATTATATGGGTGCGAAACATGACTCTTACTTTAAGGAGGAAAGGAGATTACGAGTATTTGAGAATAAAGTTCTTAGGAAAATTTTTGGACCAAAGAGAGATGAACATACAGGTGAATGGAGAAGACTACATAACAATGAACTACATGGTCTTTATAGGAAGCCAGATATAATAAGAACAGTTAAGTCCCATAGACTGCGATGGGCAGGACATGTTGCGCGTATGGGGAATGAAAGACGTGCATGGAAACTTCTTGTAGGAAAGCCAGAAGGAAAACGCCCAGTTGGTAGACCAAGAATGAGGTGGGAGAACAACAGTAACTATGATTTGAGGGAAGTAGATTATACAGGGAATGATTGGAAAGCATTAGCTCAGGATAGGGATGTATGGAGAGCTTATGTCCGTGCGGCCATGAACCTGCGGGTTCGATAGTGCCAGTGAGTAAGTAAGTAAGTAAATAATACATGGAAATATCATCAGAAAAATAAAAAAAACAATGGCCTTGAATGGCGCTCAACCAGTTCGGACAAAGATAATATTAGAAAATAAACCAATAAAACAAGTGGTAAGATATAACTTCCTAGGTTGCAAAATATCATACACAGCGGAAACAGATATAAATAGCAAATTAAATAAGTTTAATTATATAACAGGAACACTAAAAAGAACTTTGAAAAATAAAGCTAGGAAAGACTCTACAATGAAATTATACAAGACAATGACAGTTCCTATTATTATTTTTGGATCCAAAACATGGACAGTGACAACACAACAATCTGCCACAATACAAGCTGCTGAAATGAAATTTCTCAGACCAATAGCAGGATATCAAAGAATAGACAAAAACATAATACAGACATAAGACAACAACTGAAATTAGAGGAATTAAACACAACAATAGTGAAATACAGAACAAACTGGAAAGAACACTTAGCAAGGATGAATGAGAATAGAATACCAAAAGCAGCATACAACTATTCACCACGAGGAAGAAGAAGTTTGGGAAGATCAAAAAAAAGATGGAAATAGCAGCAGTTTGGAGCTGGAACAGGCTAGTAAATAAGTCTAAACCGTGACGAAGAAGACTTTAATTATCATCATTAGAGCGAGAATTTTTATGAAATTTCATTTTTTAAATTAGTCAGAGAGCACTCAGAGAAAGTATCTATCATTTTATGATCTGTAGAATCAAATAACACCACCATTTTTTTCATATTTCATAATATTTTGGCAAAATGTTCATATTTTAGTAAAAAATTAATATTTCTTCATATTTCTTCAACTTTCAATTTTTTTTAAATAAAATTTCTAATAATTGGTAAAAACATTTTTGAAGTGACTCCAGTTTTGATTTTTTTTGGCAATGCAATATGGTAGACAAGTGAAAATTCCTGAGTATGCCATCCGGTACAAGATAACAAGATTTGATAAAAGAAAATAATAATTGAATAAGGAAACATGGAATGACCAAGGGGAAGCTTTTTGTCCCAAACTATAGGAACTATAACTGGGGTCTACGCCGGGTCGAATGTTTGAACGCATTAGACAGTAAAAGGCGTTCTCTGCTGATAAAGTTTTATTCAAACACATTTTTCTTACTCAGAAATCTATTCACGCGGTAATAATTGTAAAGCTACCTGACAAGGTACCTTAAGATCGTAGCTCAAGATATAAACTAATATGAAAATCCCGAAGGGAACCGATGGTAATCGATGTAGTTTGAAACTTATCCAAGATGTCGGACCTTGAAGACTTCGATCATGTTTTCGGTATACGCGGAGAAGAGGAATTTGATAGAGTCTACCAAAGAATTCAACTGGAAGAACAGGAGAATCGGCGTAACATTGCGCGTCGCAGACGTGTTTGTATACGGTATTATTTGCGGGATGCAAGCATAAATGCACTCCTCTATACTTACTTTTTTTTACTTACTTTTGAGGGCCTCTCCACTTTTCAGCGGTTACCCTGTATTCCCATTCGCCATTCTTGCCGATCACGCCATTCATCCTCCTCCAGACCTCGGTCGTTCATCAATCTATGGATCTCTCCTCTCCAAGTTGTTCTTGGCCTGCCCCGTTTCCTTCTACCAGAAGGTGACCATTCCAAAAGAGTTCTGGGCCACCTATCATCCTCCATTCTCCTGACATGGCCATACCACTGAAGAGCTCGTCTTTCGATCCTTTCCACCACTGTCTCCTCCATATCCATCATCTGCCTCACTTCTTCATTTCTTCTTCTTTCCAACCTGGACACCTTGGCACTGCGTCTTATTCCATCCATCTCCACTGCCAAGATCTTAGTTTTTTGTCCCTCTACCCAAAGTCCATCCCTCAGCACCATATGTCATTATGCTTTCCACAACAGACTTCAAAATTCTCCTCTTCGTGTGGTTTGACATGGTCCTACTCCACAGTACTCCATTCAACATTTTTATGGATCTTCGTGCTTGTACTAACCTGCTATCTACTTCAGTTTTACAGCTCCCTGATTCATCAATAAGTGATCCCAAATATTTAAATTTTTTTTAACAGCTCTAATAATTCCTTGGGATAGGGATATATCTCGTCCGCTTCCTCCTACTACAAGATATTCAGTTTTTTTCCATATTTACTCTTAATCCTCCTATT
The DNA here is from genome assembly GCA_030220185.1 of Diploptera punctata. Taxonomy (NCBI): domain Eukaryota; kingdom Metazoa; phylum Arthropoda; class Insecta; order Blattodea; family Blaberidae; genus Diploptera; species Diploptera punctata. Next base: position 3,217,134 of record JASPKZ010003044.1, on the reverse strand, counting down.
TCAAAAGCATTAAGAAGTTTTCTCATCATGTATTTCACATCCTCACGACTCTGAGCTATCAACACTTGATCGTCTGCAAATAATAAGGAATGTATTGTGCCACCTTGGACTGGTACTCCCATGCCTCCACAATATCGATTCCACTGCTCCAATATATGCTGGATGTATATTTTGAACAGAGTAGGGGACATACTACAGCCCTGTCGCAGGCCTTTAGTAGTTCTGAATGGAGAGGATATCATCTTACCCACTTTAACCGAAGCCTGACATTGCTGGTACAACCGTCGGACAAGTGAAATCGTTGGTAAATCGATACCAACATCAACCATTGCATCCCAAAGTTGGTTGATTGGCACTGAGTCATAGGCCTTTTCTAAATCAACAAATATCAAATGAATTTCCTGGCCCTTAGCATGGATTTTTCCGTTATCTGTCTCAGACTAAAAATGTGATCCATGCATGATTTCCCTCTGGTAAATCCTGCTTGGTCTTCCAACATTCTTCCTTCGATAGTGTGTTCAAGTCTGTTTGTGATGATACTGCTAAAAATTCTACTCATGGATGACATCACACTGATTCCTCTGTAATTTCCAGGGTCTTTACGATTTCCCTTTTTATGAATAGATGTTATATATGACATACACCAATCCTTTGGTATTTCATCACCCTCCAAAATCTGATTAAACATTTTACAGATAATAAAAAAATATATATACGTCAATATGCCCATTTCACCAATAAATATTTAAAATGGTCAACTAGTTTCTACAGCCAAGCTGTCATTCTCAAGACCAATATCTGGTCTTGAGAATGACAGCTTGGCTGTAGAAACTAGTTGACCATTTTAAATATTTATTGGTGAAATGGGCATATTGACTGTATATATATTTTAATATTGTATCACCAAGAAGATCAATTGTGTACTAAATATTTTACAGATAAGTCTTTTTAATAAGGGGGGCCATATTTCCATAATTCTGTCATTATTCCACCGGGTCCACTGGCTTTACCATTCTTTGCTTTTTTCAGTGCCTGATTTATTTCTTCCTCTAAAATAGGTTCCATACGTGACGATATGTTGTCCATATATTCCAAATTTTCACATTTTAGTCCCTTCCTTTTCTCAACAAGCAGATTTTTAAAGTGCTTCTCCCATTGTTCCATATTCACAAGATTTAAGGCTGGTGATGGATTATTAACTGCCCTCATCCTCCTTATAACTCTCCATGCCTCTGCAGATCTTCTGTATCCTAATGAATGATCGATTTCAGCACATACCTTTTTCCCATGATTCTTCTTTACATTTTATTATAACCTTCTTCACCTTTCTCTTGCATTCTCTATACTTCTGTAGGTCTTCTTCACTCTTAGAGCTCAACCACTTATAGTACAATTTCTTTTTTTCATTAATAATTTCCAGTGCTTCCATAGTCATCCATTCTGTCCTTCCTCCACTTTTCTTCTCCTTCCAACACTTCCTCAGCTACTCCATTAACACAATGTTTTAAAAAATCATACAGGCCTTCAGCATTCAAATCCTCCTCTACTACTTTCAGTCTATTGTTCAGCCTTTCCTGATATAGATAGCGTACACTATCTTCCTGTAATAGATGCACCAATATCTGGGGTCATCTATAATAGTCATTTCTTTATTTTTCTGAGTTTTAGTTGTTTTTAATTTAGTTTTCATTGAGAATGCAATTTTTGATACAACAATATAATGATCCGATCCACATTCTATCTTCCTCCGTACTCTAACATATTGTACTTTAATCAATCGTTGCTGTCTTACTAGTACGTAGTCTATAATAGACTTCAAATTCCTGGAGTGGTTTACCCAGGTATATTTATGTATATCCTTGTGTTTAAACTTTGTATTCATGATAACACATTCCTGCTCCTTACAGAATTCAATCAATCTCCTGCCATTATCATTTTCTGTATCTTCTCCCCAGGCTCCAACAATGTTACTATTAATTTTTCTACCGACACGTCCATTAAAATCTCCCGTTAGCAGGAGCTCATGTCCATTCACACAATCATCAATTACTTCTCTCAGATCTTCATAAAAAGCTCTTTTCTCATCAACTGAAGCATCGTTGTTGGGGGCATATACCTCTATTACTTCCACAGTAGTTTCATGAATACGTATAGTTATCTTAATTATCCTGTCACTTATTTCTTTCCAATTAACTATTCCAGATTTCCATTTCTTCTTTATGAGGATAGCCACTCCTGATTTTGCTCTCTCTGATTTTGGCACTCCACTCCAGAAATGTATATAATCCCCAACCACTTCTTGTCCTTGTCCTTTCTTTTTTGTCTCATTTAAAACTACTATATCCATATCCAGAGTATCTAGTTCTTTAACTATTTCTACTAGTTTTCCACTTATTCCTTGTATATTCCAAATTCCACATACCAAAGTCCGTTTACGTAGCCAAAGTCGATGCCTATTAATCCGTCCGGCTAATTTCTTGGGAAACGTAGCAAGCTTTGTTTTATAGGATCGGGGTGCTAGCCCTCTGCCCAACCCCCAACCTGGAGGACCAGGTAATTTGTAATCGAGGATGTCTTCCCCTAGCCTTTGGAGGACCAACTCCCATCCTGCAAGGGAAGCAGCTCCCTATCCTGGGGTAATCTCTTCTGCCTTCTTCGCCGTTGAGATTCCAAACTCTTCATCCGCCTAAGAAGCCATTGGATATCCTCTTCTGGAGTGCTTCTTCGTCTGACCTCTCTCCTTTGACCTGTCCGGCATGGGAAACCCTATCAGTAGCTACGCTACCGCCGGCATAGCTCTCAGGGTCATCGAGGTACTCAAACCCCACCACCAACTATAAGGTCTTGCACTCCCTAGGTGGGGCACTCCTCTATAGCAGACGAAAATAACGGAAGTGGTTTTATCGCTGAGAATTCTGGGTAATTCGTTGCCAATATTACGAAAACGTCAACATTCATGCATGACCGGTTAAGGCGGCCGTTAATTCGATCTCAGCTCACTAGTGATTGGAAGTAATTTGAGTAGAGAGTAATGTATTTGCATACGACCCTACGGTTAGAATAATATCAGGTAGCTGCCAGTTCCTTTTTGCTACCTAAGGCCAGTACTTATTTTGTGAATGGATTACAGCATTTAATGTACAAAAGACTGTGCTGGCAAACCAGAAGCTGTGCTGGGAAATAAGATCTTTCTCCACAGTATATGAAATTAGTAAAGTTCTTGTAGATAAGGCAAATATTATTCTCACTTACATCAACATATCAAATATAGCGCGGTAGATTGATGCTCCCATAACATCATATGGTGTGGAGCATACTTTTTGGTCGTATAAAACCATTCTGACCGACAGGCTTTAAAAACAATTATAAAATGTGGAGAAAGCTCCTAACTGTGTGTTAAGAACACAACAGATAATTGGGCTGTATTAAGCACAACTAGACCAAGACTAGATACTGTGTTCGGCCAATTTAATGAAAAATACTAATGTTAAAATAATTCTAACTGCATTTCACCATAATCATACGTGTAGTTAATAGGAATAAATCTAACTGTAATTGCGAAGAGAGTTTTGAAATTCGCACTAGAATTAATTGTGGATTAATTCATTTCAACATCTTGTTTCTCCAAATATGACGTACTGGACTTTGTCTACTTGGTTTCCTGATGTATCCAAATTAATGTTATTGTTGCATTTACAAATATTGTAGTTCAATATATTTATGCAAGGTAAATAGCAATCATCCAAAATTGTACCCACTCTAAATTTTGTCAGTGGTATAGGCCTATTCGATGGAAGCATGTTTGCTTTGGTTACTATGTTTTGAAGTCGAAATTAAATATATTTGGATAAATTAATTGATTGTGTTTATAATCATCCGGTATTAATTTATTAAAGTTTAGTGTCAAACTACAGGCTTGGGAGGCTCTTGGTGTAGATGGATGTTGAGACTTCCACCTGTCTAGACAATCACCATAGGATGTCCACTGGGTCGTCAGCCCTGAAGAACATGCGCCTGGCACTCATTTACATGAAGAGCTGAGTAGAACTTAGGGGCATGATGCCGCCGGGAGGTTTGGTCCAGCTAAAACTCTGGCCCTATTGAGACTCTAACCCACGACCTTCCGGCTTGTAGAGTGATTCCGCAAACAACTACACTACAGCGCGAGCCATTAAAATTGCTTCAAGTCACGAACATGATATTTTAAATTGGGTCAGAATTAATGAAAAATTAATTAAAATGGAAATATACTGAAACTCTTTGATTTCTTGAGCTAAAAAAAGGACTTCTTGTCTCATTTGTGTGCTGGTATGTAGGCCTATATCAATAAATTATACAGTTATTTTATATATAAATAGGCCTATATGTAAAAAGTTAAAAAAAAATAGTTGCTTCATAATATTTTCGTGTCATATTTTCTTATTATGATTTTATATTTTGGTATAATTTTCTTCATATAATTCCTCGCTCTAATCATCATCGTTTAAAACAAAATTTGTAAAACAAAAATAATTGTACACAACATTCTCTGGAAATGCATGCTATTATGCACTACAGGTAAACAACTCTTAAAACATTTAAACTAAAATATGTAAAACTGTTATTCTTTCTATTATATTGTATAGATGCGAAACATGGTCTCTCACTTTAAGAGAAGATTAAAGTTTACGAGTATTTCAGAACAAAGTGCATATGATTTTTTTAAACAAAAGAGAGACGAACAGACAGGCGAATGGAGAAATCTAAATTGCAGAGACCTATATGATCTCTATGAGAAACCAGGTATAATAAGAATAGTTAAGTTTCGTAGATTACTTTGGCCAGGGAATGTGGGACGAATGGGGAAGGAAAGAAGGGCTGGAAACTTATTTTAGGAAAGCCAGAAGAAAAGCGCCTAGTAAGTAGGCCAATAATGAGATGGGAGAATACGTAATATTAACCATTATTTGATGGAGATAAATCGTATAGTATGATTGAAAAACATTAACTCTGAATAGGGATATATGGAAAACTTACGTCTGCCATGATTCGATAGTGTCACTGAGTTAATTAGACAATTAGTAGATAGTTATACACATATTAATATGCATTAGGATTTTAAATACTAGTTGAGTAGAAAAAAAGCCTTATTGTCTTGGCTGTCAAAATAAACATGTATTGTTACTATTCATTTGTATTGCTATTATTATATTCTTCTTCTTCTTCTTAAGCCTGTTTTGGCTTCACATATTTCCAACCAACGTTACCGAGGTCTTCCCAAATCTTTCATTCCTTCATATATTCAAGAATTCTTCTATGAATGCGACTGTAGCTCATTCTTTCTAGTTGTTCAGTCCATTAATCTCTATAATGATGAATTCTTTCCTCTAATGATATTACATTTAATTATTTTTCTTATACCCTTATTTTTAAATTTATCTAGCCTAGTGATCTCAAAAACCTCAGTTATGTAGCCTACTATTATTTCGATCTAAAATCCTGATTATGGCTTACTTTGGTAGGGATATAATGCCTTGTGTCCCATGTGGTAGATTTATAGTATTTAAAATAACTTAGAACTTGAAATAAGAGACCTCTGATCAAAATGTACCAATATTTTAACACCGATCTTTGAAGTGCAACGTTAATGACAAGAGAAGTTAAAGAAAGAACATTGTTAAATGAAATGCTATCCACCAGCCTTGGCTATCCGAAAGTATCAAAGGTTATATTATTTTTCATACGTATCAAATCAAAGTATTGAGAATTTATATCTCAGTCTTATCTCAAAGTTTTAACTTATGTAAAACTTACACGAATACCAGAACAAGTCCACAAATATATGATTGGGTTATTAATAAAAGGATTAGGGGAATGTAATTGAAGTTTTGCGTCTGAGCAGAGTTTTGGTAGAAACTCTTACAGCTATTAGGCTTATCTCGCACCTCGTTCACCCTGCTAAATGAAGTATGAATATGGCCCACACACTCACTGCACTTAATAGCCGATCTCTATCGCGACTGTTGTTATCGCTTGTCAGAACACATAATTAATTTTAATCGGGTGCAGTTTGCTCAACGAGACGCTGGCTACAAGCCAGGACCATTCTCCCTCCAAGGGCTCTTCAAATATCACAATTCCAGTACAAAGGATTTTAACACATCGAAACAGAATTTGCTTTCATAATCAACATTTTCATCAACATCATGGAATAGAAACCTGGAAAACCCTAAAGCTATTTATAAAAAAATATATAATTCTAGTAAATAGATAACTATATTTATCATAAGAACTTGGTGGCTAAAAATTGTTTACAATAAAGAATTGTGCAAATTCACAAGTCATTTTGAGATCTCCAAATAATTGTGAAATTATGAATTGTGGAAATTCACAAATCAATGTGAGATTCCCAGACAATTAAATAAAGAAAACGGAAATGGATTGGACAAGTTTTGAAGAGGGATAATGGAAATATGCCATAACGGTTATGGAGTGGAATATCCAAGAAATGCCCAAAAGTAGATGAAGACTCAGAATTACCGGAACATTATGAAATGTGGAAAGCTATGGAATTGGGTAAGAGTTGAAGTGAAATTAAGATACTCTCTATCCGTTGGCGATCTTTGCTGAAAGATCTATGCTCCTTGAAGAGGCGATGACAATTTCTACTACTATTACAACGTTATCAAATTCCTTTTCATTTCTCCAGGGAGCAGAGGACTAATGCTAAACACTCCCAACTCACTCTATTGCCAGTATAAGTTTTCACTTCATTTAATCTCTTTCCTATGCTGCTCACCTCTCTATCCATCAATCTCTTCCAGCTTCTCTCGGTCTTCCTCTTTTCATTATTCTCTGAGAATTCCAGCCGAATTACATTTTTGCGAACTTACCCGGAGAACTAGCATTTGATTTAGTTAGTATTTCAAAATCTTCAATTCAAAATAATGGAAATTCACAGGAAAAAACAAGGAATGACCCAAATACTAAAAATTGAGAAAAAATAATTTTAATGCTTTAACAATAATTGAATTTCTCTCTGCTTAATAAAATTTGAATCGTTGACACCCATTTTTTAAAATGTGTGTTACTGCTAATTGAGAGGTTAAAAAAATTGCAGAAGATGTTAGAGTTATTTCTATTCTCGTAATTTTATAACATTCCTTGTTATCTCCTTCTATTGTGGGGAAGATACACTATTGAATGAATGAATATGCCTTTTTGTTTCATGATGAGATAGAGCCTCCTACGTGAAGAAGTGCTTAAATTTAAACTAGGCCTACGTGAGTTAATCTACCTAAGCAGATAAGCTGCATGCATTTTATGCCTAACATTAAAAGTTACAATGACAGTTTTCTGTTTTGTTTCTGTTGTTGTTCATTAACACACTCCTTACTCTGGGCGCAGGATATCTGAAAGCCTGGAGGGAAATAGGAGATAAAATGGATATATCTCCGGATACGTGCAGGAAGAAGATAATTACTTTACTTTCTTCCTACCGGCGAGAGAAAAGTAAAATATTGTTATATTGTTGACACATAACTTAGTATTGTTGGTTTAGCGCTACAATAAATAGTGAAGGTCGTCAGGTCAATTTGCACGTGATGTCTATCGATATTTTTTAATCTAAGGAATAAAAAAAAATGGTTTCACAATATTGTTACAGCGTGCCTGTTTTTTTTTCTTAATGTTATGTTTTTTTTTTTCGTGGGTACTAAACACGTTCATTTCATAATGTTATATATGAAGTATCACAAAACAATAGAATATACATAGGCCTATAAACACATACCAATAATAAGCGTATTGTGTAAGATGACCAGACGTTCCGCTTTTGGTGGGACAGTCCCGATTTTTAACAATTTGTCCCGCATCCCGCGGCATTTTATAAAAAGTCCCGATTTTTGGGAAAGAATGCATGACAAGCTAGGGAACGGCGGGAGAACGGAAAGGGAATATACGGTTTTTGGCGCCCATGTAGTTATTTCGCCAGGATATGAGTTTTATATTATTTTTGTTAATTTTATAATGTTAAACTTTAATAATAACAAATCATTGTTGAGAACTGCTTATCAAAGTTTACATTGTTGATTCGACCACCATTGTTTGGTAAATAAAGTGTGGACATAAAAAAAATCGCAATTGAGTGTTAAGACTTTGAAAGTTATTTTATGTGTGAAATATAATTTAACAAATTCTTGTGAAAAAATTCATGACCTTTTAAACAACGACAGCAATCTACTTAAAAAATTCACTCAAATGAGAAATATTCAAAAGAATAAAATAATACTGGTACTATACATAATTTTGTAATGTATTACATTTGTAAATTGTACTTATGTTGATATTAAAATTAATATATTATAATACTATTTTTGCGTTCTATAAAAAATTTTGTTGCTCCATAGAGTATTTTTACATTTTATAATCTATAGAATCAAATAAGACCAACTTATTTTTTTTTTCCATATTTCATAATATTTTGGCGAAATGCTCATATTTTAGTAAAAATTTAATATTCCTTCATATTTTTCAATTTTTTAAAAATAAAATTTCAATAATTGGTTAAAAATATTTCTGAAGTGATTGTAGTTTTGAAATTATTTGACAATGTATTATGGTATACAGGTAAAAATTCCTCAGTATCCCATCCAGAACAAAATAAATAATTTTGATAAAAGAAAATAATTGAATAAGGAGATATGAAATGACCAAGTGTAGGCCTTTGTCTGCAAAATGTCTACTGAAGGTTTGTGGGTTTCCTATGGATCGCAGGAGGTTCGTTGAAATTAATAATTTCGACGATCATAACACGAACGGCGCGCGCGCCGCGCGTGTTCGTGGCGAGCATATGTGTACATACCTTAAGAGTTGGTTACTTACAAGAATACTAGCGGCTGAAATATTACCTGGTTTTACAAACAACACCACGTGAATGGTCCTTTCATTTCTAGAGTCATTAAACACTATTATCCATGCTAAGTATTTAAGAAACAGTGTAGGAATAACAAATAAAGAAAATATTTTTGCTGACGAATGTTTTCTTCAGTGATTATACGCACTTGTTCATATCATAGTAAATCCCTGGTTTTCCCTCGTTATTCACAGATATTTTTCTTGTTTGTAACGAACTGTAGCTACTCAGTTGTCCCCACAAGGTTATATGCAGCGCATTAAAGACCTTATACTCGAATAAAAATTTACAAATATAGCTAAGAACCGATGAGATCGCTCGTTAAACCGCTAACCCCACTTTTCACTTTCTATTACCATTTATTATCGTAGCAATAGTAATAATTCATCTATTATTCTTACACCTTAAAACCTATAAAAAATAATAAATAATTTAAAGATAAAGGCAAAAAACTCTTTCACGCCAAATATATTAACTTATCATAACGATAGCGAGGTAAGGCGTTACACCGCAGGGTTTGCCACGTTGCCCTTCACTGCTCCCTATCCTCAACTAATTAAACATAGTTCATATCTCTGATAGGCCCTATATAGTTCCGTAATATCCATCCAAATATTATCCTCCCATCAATGTCTATGTCTTCGCAATGGGCTTTACTCTAAAGATTTTCAATAAAATTTTCAAAATATCCTACTGTCACGCATTGTTTTTAATTTCCATAAAACTTTCAAGAATAGGCCTATATTTATGTCCGTGTATTTATACATATAGGGGAGGTCTCTTAACTTCCCTAGGAATACTTGCCTTACCCTCGTGGCGTTGATATCAAAGCTTATAATTACAGTTAATTATGTCCAGGGTTCGATTCCCGGTCAGACCATGAGAATTGTTTCTCAAAGGGTGGTCGCCCATGGTATGGGATTTAGGTTAAGATAAGGTTTAAGGGACCCTCCTAGTGCATCACAATCATTATCACCCATCACATCATTCGAGTAACGTAACTCTGGCTTCCAGGAGCCCCGACTTTTGAAATGGGTTACAGTTGCATGAATTTCAGGAGAGAATGCTAGAAATGTCTGAGACAACCTTGTGTCATTAGAAATAGGCTACATATTCAAAGTAACTTATAATATCTATCCGCCTAGTGGTGATAACTCTTACAATATTACGACCATGATATGTAAAATGGAGTTTTTCATCTGAAACAAAAATTAAAATGTTCGTTACCTGTCCTAGTTAATAAAAATGCGAAATATGAATATCTGTTGTCAAAGTAATTCCGGTTGACAGAAATCTTTGAAAATACTATGAAACAATAAAAAAATAAATGGATAATTAAAACTCCTTTTGTAAAACAGAAATGCTATCTAAACTGTTAGGAGGAAATTGCAGTGGAGTTAATTCACTCAATATCAAGGAAACGTTAATTTAAAATCCCTAGCATTGTGTAGTAGCAGCATACAGCACAAACCTATTGTTAAAAGAGCCACAACCACTGGATATTAAGGGAACTGTGTATGAAAAGATGATACCATAACAATGAATAGACATGGCTATACAAAACAATTTTCAATTGTGCATATCTGTTGAGGGAATTGAACGATGACCTTCATGGTAACCACCTTCGTAGCACAACAATCCGGTCTTTGATTTATTTTTGCCCCCCACAGCCCCTTCTCTTCCACAATGTGTGTTTCCTCGGTTTCATATATATAACTAAAGTAAAAAAAAAATAGTCCAGCATACATGAGCCGACGAAGCTATTCAAAGAGCACGTGTGTATAGAAAGTTTCATTGTACAGGTTCCACATATAAGCGGATACCTAGCCGACACACATACACAAAAGAAGAGTAGAACTTTTTTATTCCATAGCCAGACCCTCCTCCTCCTACTCTTTTCTCTTTCACCTCCTCCTCTTACTCTACTTTTACCCCTTTTCCTCCTCTCTTACTCATACTATCCCTCATCCCCTCACTTTTGCCTAACATCTCTCATTGTGTATCCCTGTATTCTGTATTGCCTATGTAGTATGCGCGAAGGGGACAGAATAAAATGAGTGAAAGGGACGGTTGGTTATAAGAGAAGGAGAGAGTGAGAGAAATTTTAGATGGGGGTAGAGAGGGAATTGTTGCATACTTTGTTGGTCAGACTGAATGGCGGGCCCATTGACCAATGTTGCCATGGCGACCTCCATATCTTTTGTTATTTCCTCTAGCGACCAAAGCATTGTTCGGAATAACTCGAACAGGGGGCCCCTGGATACTTCCATCATCATCACCACCACTCTCTCATTCTACATACACAAAAATTATTTTCCAATATCACACTCTATTCAAGATGTTTCCTATAGCAAAGAGAGAAACCAAACATTCGTCGAATAACATTTTTAGAAATTACCCCTGAATTAAATCCCTCTTACTTAGTCAATATATTTGGCCACAAAACATATAACTTATATTAATAAACACGTCAAAATATTAAAGACATTATCTCGAGAGATGCTCTAAGAATGAACATCATATTTCGCTAAATATTCATCCATCCATAGTAATTCTGCCCGAGGGCAGGTCTTTCACTGCAATCATAGCATTTTATACTAGGCTTTATAGCTGTACTAGGGAATTATAGGTGTGGTATCTTTCCGTTGCTTTCCACACCGGTGAAGGATAATAATGATAATGATAAGGATGATAATGATGGCCGTATGATTTTCGGGGACCGTCGGGCCCTAAGCTTCCTGACATTTGTCTTACAGGTGAGGGAAAACCCCGAAAAAAACCCTCACCTAAGGAGCCTGCCCCGACCGGGAATCGAACCCGGGCCCGCTGAGTGACAAGGCAGCACGCTACCTCGAGACCACAGCGGTGGACTCCCATAATATAATTTATTATATTTTTAAAATCAATAGCATTTAGCATTTATGTGAAAGCTTCGTTTTATTATTAAGGACCACGGCGTAGCGTAGTTTATTAAGAAAATTCGTTATAAGTCGGAAGGTAGTGAGTTCGATTCCCAATAGTGTCAGGATTTGTAAACTGGCCTAAAACTTATCACAGACCCATGGCCCTGGGTTCGATCTACCTTCTAACGAAAATAAATACCAAACCCATGTTCTGGGGGTTAAGGCGATCGTCATGCAGCGCTAAAAAATCGTCCCCTTTGTCTATAAAGGTGGAAGACGTAACTTCCTACCACATCAACGGACTTCTTAGACCTGTAGAGGGATCACTTTCATTGAATATTGGTAAAAAATATTAAATTAATTGCATTTTCAAATTAACCACGAAGTATTTCTACTAAGCTCGTCTCCGGATCCAAAGTTATTGGGTTCAAGCGATCTGTAAAAATTCTGAATAAGTTTTTCTTCAGAAAGGAAGTAAAAAACTGGGTTGTGAGAGTACGACATGTAAAAAAACCTCAAATAAAATGTTTCTGAGCAAATATTCTCGGACCATTCATGACCTGTTTTCAAACTCCGCGCTCATCACACGGGATCTAAAAAATACTGCGGTATTTAACTTTTATATTTACGTTCAAAATGTTGTACTTGCTTCTTTCATTTATTAACAAGAAAATAAATCAATAAAGTAGGCATAAGCCTATTATAATTCAGGTTATGAAAGTTCATCATCATCATCATAGTACATTCACGAATTTAGGCCATTTGTTGACCTGTTTCGGCCTCAAGAGAAACACCCTCTAAAAGTCTTTTGAGTGGACATCCTGGTCTTCTTCTTCCTGCAGGTTGATATCTTAACATTTGTTTGGGTATTCTGTGATCTTCCATTCGATGAACATGTTGCATCCATCTTGACTTATAAACAGAAATTTTGTTTTCTAAAGAGTTATGAAAGTTAAAAATATTAAACCTCACCATTAAGATTTGAAGCTGTGTATCTGTTAAAGTAAGACCTTCACATTAGTATTGCATTTTTTATGGTAAACTTAGCTCCTTGACTAACCAATTGGCCTCATACTCATATGTGCCAATCTCAGAGATGCAGAACAATATTCAGTTAGTACAAGGGTGATGTGATCAGCATGTCGATTCCCCAGCCATTATATTTGGTTTACTCAGTCTGGAGATGACGTTTGTTGTAGTACAGGCTATATCCAATACTCCTTGGATGCACCGCTGCTGTTCTAGCGTAATTTTATTGACCAAGCTGATTTAGTTAAGCTTATTTCCCTACATATGACATGTGTGACAAGTTAAATTTTGCTCAAAGGCATTAATTTAGCCTTGAGGTTCTTTTATGAGCCTGAAAATATTCAGACTCGTGACCCACACTTAAAATCCCTCCCGGAGGACTTGTGCCCTGGATTTTTCCAATCTAGAGATTCATCGACCCCGGCCGGATTTAACCTGCTATCCTAGAGACTAGAGACAAGGATCAATAACCATTAGATCACGGAGACCGACATTGTTTGTCGTAGCTATCCATATTCCTTACGATATTTAGCGGTGACCGGTTCTATACACTGACCTATAATCTATGAGAACATTTTTTCCACGAGGAAACCTTACTAAAGGATCCTATAATTCTGAGCCAAGATCTGCTGCCGCTCGCTCCCTGTGCGAAACATTTCATACTACCTTCATAAAATATATGTTTTTCTTAAATAATATATTTTTGGAATAAGAAGTGGTAATTCAGCAATCGAAAATGCTTGAGATATGTTCACCTAAAGATCGTAAACGCTTATTATCTCCGGATGTAGAAACATCAATAAATATAACAATAAAAATATTGTTCTTAAAGAATATACTTATGCAATATAGGTAGTAATTCAGCAATTAAAATGCTTGAGATATTTTCACCTAAAGATCGCACACGCGTATTATCTCCGGATGTAAAAATATTAATAAATATAAAGAGAAAAGTATTGTTCTTAAGGCCGGGCACATACGTTACCATATACCCGAAAGGTTTACCTGAACAGGTAAACCGAAGCGTGTGTGCCAGCCGCTGCAGGTCAAACTGCACAGGCGTAGCGACCTGCACAGGCGACCGGAGAAGAACCAAAATTCAATTCTTTCTACCTGTGCAGGCGTGTAGATCTGAGCGAGTGTGTGGTCAGGCTCCGGCACGCCTGTACATTTTAAAAACTGCAAGGCTAGGATTTTTATGTAATATTAACATGCAAAATATGTACATATTTATGTAATAATATTATGTAAAATATGTAAGATTACATAAAAATCCTTAAAATATGCTAATATTAAATACGTTAAAATTTAATTTGATATAAATTTATATTAACCCTTTAAATTGGCAATGTATCTTATAGGGTACACTAATTGTTTCGATTTATTTAATATTATTAATGAAACAGAAGAAAACGAACGAGTAGTAATAACTTAAATGTGTGTTGAATTACACAATAAACATAATAACAGTCATGCGTGATTTTGTTTTCAGTGCTGTCCACAACATTTAAATATCTGGCACGAGAAATTAGTTTTTTGCCAATTAAAGAGTTAAACGTTAACTTTAAGATATATCAAATTTGAAGGAAGGGGGCAGTTAAATACATGAGAACGTGGAAAAAAGGATATTGTCGTGTTTCTATTACAAAATGATCCCACTACAGATCTTCGGGATATTTATAGTCAATATAGACAATCGGTAAGAGATCCTTCTAGACAATCGGTAAGAGATTCCATTCTTGTGTGATAGACGTCTTTACCCCCACAACATAGTATGGTATTAATTTTTTGTAGGCTGAGTCAATCCCA